>VZRE01002990.1:0-81989 GCA_013396775.1 Cephalopterus ornatus
CTGAAAGCTTATATGATCACCAACAAGGAATAGCTCAGTCAAACTGACAGTCCCAAATCTCACCTTTCACAGAGGTTTGCTCATCCCACACCCACACTTTTTGCTGAGCAAAAAGCATAACGTCGTGTTAATAATGAATAGCCCTGTGTCTCCGGTACTTAACAGTGGAGCTTTGAGCAGATCCACAGCACTTTATAAATTATCTATTGCAGCTGATTCAAGGCCCGCTGGGAGTGTTCTTGCAGCAAGCATCTTGCTTGCCTGTAATGGAATCATACCATTAATGCAATTTCAATTAGACACACATTACAGTGCACAGGTGTCTAAGCAAACAGTCTACAGGAAGCCTTCCCCAGGGACTCATATCCTAGGGAAAAGGTGTGTAAGTGGGATGCTTACAATTGCACTAAAAAGGTGCTAAAGAAACAAGCAAACCACCACGCTGGAGTAGGAGGAGTAATGTGTCTGTAAGTGAAAAAAAGGTGGTCTTCACTTGCTGGTAGCTAATTCCAAACTTCCACCTTTTCGGTTATGAGGTAGAGAACTCTCCCATGCTTCATCCAGTAATCTTTTCAAGAACCAAAACCCAGCGACATTCGTATCAGCCTCTGAGTCTGTTCTCATGTTGCCTGATAGGAAATCCTCATCTCCTTTGGAAACTGTGTGACTGCCACCCATAGAACAAATATTCAATGGTCCCTTCGTCTGGCTGAGACTGTGAGCCAGCTGTGTTCCTGCAGAAGAAACAGATGCTCACCATCTACATACTTACTCTTGGAATAATAGTTCAGACTCCCAGAGAGTTGGCACCAGTAGTGGGTGGCTGCGTGGCATTATCTTGCCAGCTCTCTAGCCAAACAAGCAATGCTAGTCTCCCTGGAGCATAGGATATCAAAATCTCACTTAAATCTATATAAGAATAAGCTCTTCCAGTCTACTGCTCAGATCACCATTATACACCCAATCTGACCCTGCAAGGACCCTATCTCTGAAGGAGTGGATAACTCAGGGGAAAATGAGAGCACAGTCTCTATTAGTTTTTGCTCTCATTAGAAGTTTGCCAATGAGGCACCTAATTAGTGTCAGTTATGGTTCATGTTTTTCTGAGGGGGAACTGAATGAAAGATTTGCTAATTTATTTCATGCAGGGCCTACCAAGAAATATCAGACATTAATAACCACTAGTTACTGTTGACATGAACTAGCTTTGAAATGGCAAGTTACAGATAAAACCTTCCCAATCTCCTTTGCTGTCCTGTCTCCTGCTGATCACTCTCATTAATAAATTCCTATATCAGTGGCAGAAATATGAACCAGATTGCACTTACGTAATGATAATACTGGACCAAAACAAGTGTTGCTATCAATTAAAACAGGATCTTTCTCAGTGATTTGGCAACATCTCCTCCCTGCCATTCTCCTTCTTTGTGGACCTGGATTCCTCAGCCTGTGTCTTTCTTCTCTTATGTCTGTGGCAATCAACACCTGGGGAACCAGTTGCAAATAAACAACTGGTGCTTGAGCTCAAAGTCAGGTTCCTAGTCATAGGGCATTTAACAGCTCACACTCTCAATATGCTGTCTCAGACTCTCTTTAGGGGCATTCAACAGAAGTGTGTTGCAATTCCACTTGATCACGATTGGCACCACTCCTAAACTCTGCACTCTTCTGTCTTACGAACACAAATACTTATCCCAGATTCTCCAGAAATGGAAAAAGAGGGATGACATGACAGACAGACCTGTTCTCCACCTAATGTTTATTGAGGAACATTCCAGAAAACCAAAGAAAATGATATTTTAATTTGCAGCCTGCTATCTAATTTCCTTAAGTGGTATATGTGAGGTGGTTTGCTTTCTCAGTTACCTTTCACTGAACACTTTAAAGTAACAGTCCAACGATGGACAGACCACAAGAAAACCACTGTCTTGTCATTCACAACCCTCATGAAGGACACTTGATGCTGCCACCTGTTATACCTTTTATTTGGCAAGTAAGTAACCAGAGTAGTTCTCCCTCACACATCCCCCTTAAGTCATGGAAAAAGCAGGCTACTTCCAGCTTGTCTGAAGTTGCTCCAGGCAGATTCTTGTCATTATTAGTCATCTGTAGGCTGGCTTCTAAAAGCAGAACAGCCTGGACAGATGGGGCAGCTACTGCTCAAGGCATCAAGGAAAATAAAATGCTACCACAATATCTCACCTGTGACAGCAACGGTAGTGGTCATGGCCTTGAGAAGGGGTGGAGCATTAGATCATACAAAACCACTTCCAGACTTCACACCGCTCCAGAAATGACAGTGCATATGAAAGAGCTGCAGGATATCACCTGACAGACGATGCTCTTACACTTTCAGAAGATGAAATACATTTGTGACAACTGTCAGAAACTACAAAACACACAATAAATCACCTTCTTCCTCCATTTTTAGTTACATTTTAGATACATAAAAGCTGTCTTCCAAAACTATTTATTGCACCCTCATCACGGTTTTCTTTGAACTTTGCTAATCACCATCTCTAAGCATACAAAAGAAGAGTCAAAGCAGAAGGCCCAATGCTTTAATATGGGCTGTTGACTGCTCTTTGTCTTTTCTGAGTGTGGATCAGATACACAATGGCCATTTCCATGGCTTTGAATTGTATTTCTGCATTGAACATACACAGGGAAAGAAACTTCTTTTAATCTGCATATCCTGCCCTGCAAGTAACCCTGCAAATCCTTTTCTTAGTACTGGTGCTCTGAGAGAAGTCCAGGGCATTGTGCTTGAGTAGAATCATCTCTTGGTGATGCTTTCCCGCCAGAATGTGCTGCTCCTATGACAGTGCATCCTGCTGGCCCCTAAAGGATAATTTATGTGCAAGGCTCCAGTTTTAATTAGAAGCTTCCCGTTTTAACACTACCAAAGGATTAAAATAATTGCAAAAAAACTAGGCAAGGTGTGCACCCTTGAGGCTTGACAAGCAGCACAAGGTGAAAGGGATACAGCCCAGGTGAGATGGAAAATTCCACTGGTTCTCAACTTCTCTGCCCTTAACCTCAAATATTTTGCAGACTGTTAATTTAATCTGCAACCTTCCCCCAGCACGGGGGCTCAAGAAGTGCTAAGGTTATCACCTCATTTCCGAAAGTGCTTATGGAGGGAAACAGCTGGAGTTGTCCAGCTGTTCCTCCAAATAAAGGAAATGAATGAAAAGGAAGTCCTGTGAGCATGCATGAGGAGGGGAGACTTTGCAAGTGCTGAGGGCAACTGCAGAGGAGTAGACCCCTCTGAAGGAAATGCCTTTAGAAGAATATTTATTCTAATGGAATAAAATAGGCTGAAATCAATGAGATTGCCTGTGGTATCCACCACAGGATTGCTGAGCGAGGCTTGGAGGAAGCAGCAGGGAACGGAACCAAAGAAAGATGGCAATGGCTTCAGAGGTTGTGCTCATAGATGAAAGACTGTGAGCATTGCAGGTGACTGCCCATGAAGCACTTAGATGGCCAAGACATCAAATTAGCATCCAAATGGCAAAACAGCTGTGTTTCTTGGTCCAGAATACTGCAAATTGCATGCAGAGGTTGAACCAGTGTCTGCTGTAAGTCCATCCAGGAGCTGGGGCACCCTGCGTTCTCATTTATAACCTTGCATTACTGCAGATGAATGAAAGGGAAGGGTGGTTTCTATGTGGTGTCCCGCTGATTCAGAGACTGATTCTGTTCTGCAGCTCCATTTAGGATTTAAGGTCCTTACAAATTCCACTGCTGTAGTTCAGAGCCCACTATGCCCTATGCTGAGTGCCCCAGCTCAGCCAGTGACAAACATTGACTCTGTTCTTGGCTGGCTTTCCTGCTACTCCAGTCTTGACTTGTCTTATTTGAGATTCAGTCCTGAACTCTTTTAGTTTCTGTTCCGGTCCAAAACCTCAGTGGAGTAAAAGCTACTGACTGTTGCAAAATAGTGTAAATAAGTCTGTGGAGGAGTCTCCACCAGCAGGACATTTTGAGAGGATCAGATAAACAAATTCTCTTTCCAGGACCTTGTCAAAGCCTAAACCCAAAGCTGCAGGGATGAAATGCTGTTTGCACTTCCACTACTTCTCTGGCTGCTGAATTTTCATGACATCTTGGGTTTGGCAACAGGAGGCTTAAAACTTCTGTTTCTGATGCCTGGTGAATTTACAGACTGTGCTTCAGCCCATATGCAGCTGTAACAAGAAGAAAGAGCTGACACCAATGTCTCTAAACCACACTGAAAGACAAAGTGTCCTTTGAACAACTCATAAGACAGCTTGTGCACCAAACTACTGTATTTCTCCAGGACTGACAAATTTAAGTGGCATTTGAATGGCATGAAATGCTTTCAGAAATGCTTTAGAGATTCAGAGAAAGAATATTTTTCTCTGCCTGAACTGTTTTAATTCTCCCTGGTTATAGGATGTTTAACTCATTTTTGGTTTAACCCACATTTCTTTTTGAAGCGAACTTACAATACAGGAACCTTGCAGAAGAAAATTCCCAAATCTAGATTAAGAAAAATTGCACATAGACTGAATTCAGTGCGAGTACATTGCTCCAAAAGAAAGGAATAAACAGTCAAACTTTCCTGAGGATAATGGGAGTCTGAGCCCTACTGGATGAAACAGAAAGGGAGGAGTCCCTTAAACAAAAATGTGGGTAGATTTCTTGATTGTATAAAAAACTTTAAAAAACTTAAAAGCTTAAAAAACTACCACTAAAACTTACTGACAATCTCAAGAAACTTTGAGTGACCCAGAATAGTTGATTCAACTTTCGAGAAGAGTCACATAAAATCCTGGGCAGCACGTGGTGGTGAAGGTCAGGATGTGAGAAATTTGCCTTACATCTGCTTGGGCAAAACACGCTATACACATCTATGCCTTATTATGATGATCTCTAAATTCATTGAAAGGTTCACTATTGTTGAATATTCCACCACTCACAAAAGGCAAAATATTTGGTGAGAAACAACTGAAGTGTTACCCTGGTCACACTTGACACCATTGACACAATCAAGGGTCTACCACTGAATCAAAAACTCCTCACCTAAGTATAAAGCTTTTTTATTCTTCTTAAGTAGAAGTATGTTGTAGGATCTCTCCAAGCATGCCTACCACCTACAAACAGTAGCTATAATTACATGTAATTGATTTGCAGGAAGCCAGCCATCTTCCATCCCTATTAGAGCCCCTATTTGCCTGCAGTCTGCCTGTCTGGTGCTGCTCAAAGGTACTGGGAAGAGGGTCCAACATGCACTCAAGAACAGCCACCTCTGCACCAGGGCCCTTCCTGGCAGTATCAGTATTTAGTCAGGGTACCTTGTCTTGGGATAGTGCCAGGCTGTCCCTTAAAATGCACCTGGTCTGCTTCCACTTGCAAGAAGACATACAAAAAACTTTAGTGAATGACAAAATAATCCCATCTGCGTATTGAGTGGTTACTAGAAAAGGATTGGGATACCATCAGGCTTAGCTCACTCAGCTTACCGCAAACTAATGATGTGCAGAGAGTTCTTTCCTATGAAAGCTTGGACCTGCAAGCAAATGTCTCATCTCTGAGATTCTCCTTTACCAAGCAAATCTTTGTCAGGAGATCTGAGAGGAAAATGCATCATGTGTGAGACACATGCAAGGCTTTTCTGCTGGAATTTGGGGTTGCTGCAGAGCCTCATACTGAAAGGCACAGGCCCAGTCCTTGATAAACCACCACCACACCCTCCCTACAAACTGTGGTTAGTTATGGGTTTCATTCCCAACCTTCCTGGAAATGTCAAAAGTTTTAGTCTACCTTTACCGACTTGCTAACAAACTGCAGGTGTTTTTCTATGTATCTGAGAAGATTAAACTCCATAAAATTGCACCTTTCATCCCCTACCACATTCAACCCAGCACACAAATACAGACCAAAAATATTTCCAGAAAATCCTGTTATCAGCTATTGCCCTTTTATTCTACTGTTGGTGACCCTGTAAATCTGAGACAATACAGTCTATACAACAGTAATGGCTACAGCCTATTCTGTAAGCTTCATGAGGCCGTGAAGTCCTATGTCTCTACAGCAGGGCAGCAACTTTTGATGGTATGCCAAGTAGTGACTGGAGCTGGTTGGAATTTTTCATTCAAAGTTGTTTTTAGCCTCATTTACTAGGGAAACAAGGAATAAGAAACACAGCTTCTTCTTTTGTCCATTTACCATCTTAGCAAATCTTTGATTCTGCTGGCCAGATTAAACCAAACTGAAGCAGAGGTTTTGGCCCCAAAATATGCAGCTTTTACAAGTTAGAAAAAACCTCAGTGGCTGGGTATAGGATAGAAACCCTGCCAAGTGCACTCATCCTGTGCTGAATTAAAACTTGGGACTTAGCAAATAGCAGACACTCCACAGAAGAGGACATTGTTATAAATGTTCCCACTGTGAGATCATCTTTGAAAGATGTTTACATCTTATCACAACTCAAGGAATCCTGTCAGTCTTGGGAAAATTGCAGAAAGCTAGGGTCAGTTGCCCAGTGTGACTATAAGTTTGCTTCATTATACTGCTTTTCAGAGCTGTAATGTTAACTAAAAACAGATTTTCACAGAACTAGGTATTTTTAGCAATTTTTATGTTGTATGACTGATGTTCTTAGGTTATTAGGGAAGAAGGTAGTCATCTTTGTTTTAAAAAACAGAGCAATATCACACAATCAGATCTGAGACTGGGATCCAGACATCCTGGCTGCTACCCCTCCAGCACTCTGCACTGGCTCTTCTGCCTGTTGGAGACCACCTGAACTCCTCTACAGGTAAAGCTGTTTACAGCAGATTGTTTTGCACACACAATCATTTTCACAAAGCATAAGAGGATATATGGGTGCTATTGCTTCGAGTATCATAGTTCTGCTGAAAATGTTAAGAACATAAAATCAGTCCATTTGTAAACTAACATTGTGAACAAGCTGAAAGTGCTGATACTTAGTTTCAGCTTTTAGATGTCTTTGACACCTGCAGGTACAATCTAACCCCACAAATGCACCTGCTTGTGACCCCACCTGTACTCAGACCCTGGCACACAACTATTGCACGAATACAAGCACTGATGTGCCAAGTCCCAGATGCACTCCAGACCTGTAGTCCCAGTTTGCTCTGGGCTTGCTGCCATTTTTGTGAGCAGCTTTTAGGTTAATCTCTGTACAAAGAGTGCTGCATCACTCTAGCTGTAGAGTGCAAAGACTTGCATAACTGCTCAGCCTCCAAAGGAAATGTCAGGATATTCTGGCCATCACAAGATGAAGCTCATGATATATCATTGCAGTCTTCAACATCCTCATGAGGGGAAGCAGAGGCGCAGGCACTGATCTCTTCACTCTGGTGACCAGTGACAGGACCCAAGGAAATGGCATGAAGCTGAGTTGGGGAAGTTTAGGTGTCAGGTTAGATGTCAGTTTTTCACCAGAGAGTGATCAGGCACTGAACAGGCTCCCCAGGGAAGTGGTCACAGCAAGAAGCCTTTGGACAATGCCCTCAAGGCACATGGTGTGATTCTTCCAGTGTCCTGTGCAGGGCCAGGAGTTGGACTTGATGATCCTGATGGGTCCCTTCCAACTCAGGATATTCTGTGATTCTACGATTCTATATAAAGCAACTGCTGGAGCTGTGTCTGCCTCATGATTCATTTCTAGTCTGTACAGATACTAGAAGTTGAACTTTTCTGCCTTCCACTCCTTGATATTCCTTCCCTCTTCTTCCTAGCCTGTGCAGAGATAGGCCAGTTTATGAATGGCCACATTGTAAACCATCATCCGAGAAGGCTGGAAGGAGACACAATGCCTCCTCTTTAGGAACAACCCCTTTGTTACACAGGTTTGTAAACCAAAGACTGTCCAGGACCACTTCTTCAGGTATCTTTGGCAAAGGGAAGATCTTTTACTTGATCTACTTTTTCCTTCTTGTTACCATCTTTACTCTGGGCAGCTCTCTCTTTCATGCAAGTTGTTGAACCTCCCCCCAAAAGAAACTTAATTGCATGACAGAAAGAAAATTACTCCATATGTGGGATTCTGCCCTTGCATCCATCAGAGGCAAGACTAAGCATGAGAAGGATGGGGAGGTTGTTTGGGGAAACCCAGCCACAAGCTGTCAGGCTGTTACTGCCTCCCTTTCGAACTCTGATGTTCTTAACATCTATCAGTATCAAGCTGCTCTGGGTCTCTGCCCTATATCCTGTACCCTTTCTAATCTGAACTCTACTTATCAGAAAAGTATTCAAAATACCTGGAGAGGTGCACACTTGGGAGCCACATATAAGAAAAGGATCATCAGATCCCATCCTAAGACAGTACTGTCCTCCCACGTCCAGCAATTGCAGCATCTCCAGTAAAAATGCGGTGACCAATCAGCAGGCCCACAGTGCCAGGAATCAACTTTCTTTGCCAGTTATCAATGCCATTGGCATTAAAGGCAAGGAATACTTACCCACAGAAAGAAGAAATGGAAAAGGAGGGGAAAGAAAAGATAATTGAACTAGCTGAAAGTAGTTTTACATGTGAAGGGTTGAAAGACCTTGACAATATTGTGCAAAAGAAGGGGCCAAATGGCAACTGAGGTAATGTGGCAGGTTTCCTGATTACCAGAGAAGTCATCTCTCAGGAAGAGATCCACTGAACAGTTTGGTCCCTAGGCCAGCCACAGAGTACACACAAAGAAGCGGAGACAAAGAGAGGTCAATCCCTTGCCCTGTGGTGGATGAAATCATGCTGGTTCTGCTGGCAGTCCCAATCCCTCCCACCTGGAAATGGTAGCCATAACTAAAGGATTATCACTTCATTCAAACTGTCTTGTTCTTTTCAGGTGGACGGAGGATCTAGTTCTCATGAACTTTTGAGCCAACACTGTGTTCCTTGTGCAGGTTGCAGTAATAAGGGGAGATGGTCAGGGTCTTGTGAAGGAATGGGAGAGAGAGATTCCTGCCTTTTAATCAGTGCAGTTAACAACACCCAAACACTGCCTTCTGCATTGCTTGCAACTCCCTGCAGCCTCTGTACCACAGAGCACTCTGAGCTTTGGCATGATAACTGAGAGTAAATACTGCAGTAATTCACGTGCTTCCCTTCCCCCATCCTGACCTTAATGGAAACCACATGAGGAACACAGGACACAGGGGAAGATCACTGGGAAAGGCAAAGCTATGCAAACAATTAGCCACTGAGCTGATGGCATGAAAGCCTGGCAGCTACCTCACACCTCTCTCCTGGCAGGGAGCCACCCTGCCCCCAGCTTTCCTGGGCACAAGTTGCACCTCAGGTCACTGCTCCCAGGTGGCAAGTCAATGAGGACACAGAGGACCAGGAAGAGAGGTAGAAGGAACAACTTGACACTCCTGCTCCCAATCCTTCTGCTGCTTTGCTGCTAGGGGGAATCTGCTACCTGCACATCCCCAGTAGGATACTGTTATTACTATTACTAGACTCTCAAGCAGACATTCGTTTTCTCATGACCCAAATAAAAAAAAAAGGAAAACAAAAAAACACAGAGGAAAATAATTTCTTCAAACTTTCCAAAACAATTAAACTTCAAACAGAGACCAAGCCTGAAGCATTTCTCTCAAAAAAGCAGATGTTTAAAAAGCTCTGCACGTACATCAAAATAGGGCTTAGAAAGTCCTGAAGGAAATGTGTAACTACCTTTACAAAGCTATCACACTCAAAAGGGAATTAACATCCATAAAGAAGAGATAATCCACAGAGTGAACTGACCTACAATGATTAATATGATTCTCTAAAGACTGTGTACAAATTGACCGACACAATGATTGACTCTCATAGAATTAACTGGGTTAGCACAGTTCATTGAAGAAAGGCTGCCACCATCTTAAATAGTCTCTAATATACTTTCCAACTCATATAGTTTTCAGGGGGAGGTGACATAAGGAATTACTGTGACTGAGTTACAGCAAGGTATTGCAAAGCATATCTGTGTGTGTATGTAGGTGTGCGTATATGTATGCACTTGAGCTCACATGCCATATGGCTGCTCTTCCCACTACCTTTTCATTGCATTCAGTGGATTATTGATCTCAAATTACATTCTTGGTGTGTCCTCTTTCTCTATAACACGAAGGAGCTCACACATCTTCTCTGGAATCTCAAATGAATTATGGAGGAAAGATGTTTTGTTATAAGTGCTATACTCTGTGTCCTGGGGCTTCAGAGCTCAGTTTACAGCTTAACCATGGCCTTTGTGTGTGCCACACTGTGTGAGAAACACCTAACCTCACTTTCCCTTAATTTCTTTCTCTAAAATAGAAACAATATCAAACACTTAAAAAGAGTCTTATCTGCGGTTCCCGAGAGCTTTGAAATCCTCAAAATGAAGAAGAAGAAAAAGAGAATTTTTTTCTTCAGTTATTTTGAAAGGCTGATTGATAAAGATAATGCCAAAAGAAATGAATAAGAGTCCATTTGTAAAAAATATTGTAAGGTGAAGAAAACGTGAATTTTATTAATTGAAGCTCATCTATTCAAGTAACCTTGGAACAGAAACAACACTTGAAACAAGAAAGATGATTCTGTATCGATCATGGGATTCATTATAATTTTTCAGTGTATGCATTTGAAAGATGCAATGTCTACAGAAGTGCTCCCTAATGTATAAAATCCACTAGCTGCCACTCTCAATTAAAGGTAGTTAATGAGATCTCTGTTCACCCTATAGCAAAGAGGGCTTTGTCTCCATAGTTCATGGAAAATGGAGTTGAAACATGGCTGGGATTTTAATTGGTTATTGTGGATATCACCATGACATGTCTCCTATGGTCTATCTTGTGTATCTGAGGTTCATAAAATCCAATAAAGCATTTAAACAAAATCCAATAGATGCCTGAGGCTCTGGACTTTAATACCAGAACATGCAGCAGATGTAGACAGAAATGACAATTGACAGGATATCCCTTGCTGATCTATACACAACAAAGGAGAAGTAGCTTTCACAGTTGTATTTCCCGCCCTGAGATGTAACAGGGCATGGTTTTATCCCATGTCAAACAGGAACAAGAGAAACAATTTAGAGCTGTGGTGCTCTAACGTGTGCCAGAACAAGGAAGAAATGTCACCTGGGAGCTGCCAAGGGACAATCATTCACTTTTTCTTTTGGGAAAAAAATGGCCTGGAGGAAGGACACAGCTATTGAGGTGATTCTAGCAATTGGGGGCTGATAGGGATGGCTGCTGGTGGTGACAACTAGGACTATGTTGTCTCCTGTGGTTTTCTGGTCAGACATTCTTATGGTCTGGTTTTAAACAGACAAGTGAAGTTCACCTCTCAGCTCTCAGTGGAAGATTTTTACCATAAGATGACAGAATGGAAGGTGGTCTCAAGTGAAATTCCTCTTTATTTTATGCCTGGGCTTTCTATTCACCCCCAAAAAACAAACCGACCTCTTTCACTGACCTCTTCCCACAGCTTGCTGAGAGTTCCCTTCTCTTCTTGAAAGGGTGCAGGAAGAAAGCTAAACTTGGGAATCCCTGTCTGACCTCCTTTGGAAATTTATTTTTCTCCTGGTCAACAGTTAAGAGGAAACAAAAACAAAACAGAAAAGCCAACATTGCAAATTCAGCACATTTTTTCATCTCAAAATCTAAAAATACTCTGGAACTATTGAGCAGAAAATCACAGTTATAATAAAGTGGAAATGATCCCATCAGGCAAGACAGGCCAGCTGTATCATTACTGTTGCTGGGCTGAATCCTCGGAGAGAACATTACACCATCAGCTGAGCAATTACAAAGTCTCTAACTGCACTGCGTGCAATAACTATCCTTAAGTGGGCACTGGCCGAATAGACTGCATAGCAGTTAGGCAAAAAACTAAGCTGAGTGGCTGGGAAGGGGGGCAGGGTGAAAATTAGATGACTTGTAGCAATAAACTGAGTGCTACTGTATATTGAGCTATTTCCACTCACTTGTTTCTTGTGCTGATTTCCTATGGGTCCTCATATTTGGGGGTGTCCTCAAAACACTGATTTGATCCACATGTGACAACATCCCCCCAGCTCCCTCTATAACATATGTGATTCTTACAAGCTTCCAAACTTTCCCCTGTGGCCTGAGTATGGTTCCATAGGCTATAGTTCCCAGAGAGTGGTACTGACTCTGGACAAAGCAGCTTCCACCTTGGGTAGCAGCAGCTTTGTTAGCTGGTCAGGCTAACTAGCTAAAGAAGGAACCACAAGTTACTGGTGACAGCAGCAACACATCCCATCCTGAAAGGAACTTTCCCTGTGATCAGCCCAATTGGCTCAAATTACAGCAAAATTAAGTTTGGCTCTTTCCCTTTTCAGTGCTTTCCTCTGTATTTTTCCTCCTGTTTTGCTTTGCTGCTATTACAAATCTTTGCGGTTCTTATTATGTCTCATCTGAAAACATCTCTGTGCTTAAACTCTAGATTGTGGGCTGGTTCTGTCCTGAAGTGTGTTTTGGCTGCACTGTGGTAGATTGCATTTTTTGGGATTACTTTGTTTTCCTTGGCATAGTGGGGGCTGCTGTGCAGCAAAGGGAGGGCAGGGAGAAGAGAGCTGCTGATTCATTGCAGCTGTTTCAATAATCCAAGCACCTCATTCTCTCCCTTCCTTCTGAAAGCCCCACTCAGCATTTCAAGGCCAGCCCGGGCTCCTGTTTGCTTTTGTTTTCCTGCCCCTTAAGGTTGTGGCAGCAGCAGAGGCATGTCCTTGGGTCATTTTTTCTCCAGCTAGGGTCCACCTCCAGGTCCTACAAAAGCTAAACCCACAATGTGGAGTAAAGATTCAGCACCAGCAGTCCAGCTCCCCTTACTCAGGGTTTCACAGGCACTAATTCAGTGGCTGAATAAAGGCTGCATTTACTGCCCCATTCAGGGTGATTCTGCAAGGAAAATAGAAAGATCTCTGGATGGCACACCATAACAAAAGCCCCAGTGATTAGTCACACTGTGCCAGGAATATTTTCAATATTTCTTGATGGAAATTTTGGTAGAATATAGTAATCGAAATTTTGGAAGGGAAGAAATATGTACTTTCAAGACCAGCAAGAAAAGTCATTATTCTGCAGGTAATGGAGAAAGATTTGGTCTGCTAAAGGCTAGATATTCCATATATTTTCAGCATCAGCTTCTCCTCAGACCAGTGGACAATTATGATATGTATAGCATGGAGATTCATGGCACTGAGTCCTAACCCAGGAGTCTAGGGACTCAGAGATAAACCTTGGTATGCATATTTATAGGGTTCTATAAACACCTGGAAGAGCAAGGATGAAGATTTATTTACACAAGTCCTGTGTTCCTCTGAGGTGAATTATGTGACCTTAGGTTTGGAAGATATTGGGAAGACCTGGCTAACTTTGGGGCACTGACACAGGATTAAAGAAATATGAAAGGCATTCTGTCACCTGGACTAGCAATCTCAGCATGTGGACAACCACCACAATACATTTACAGAAACTATGGTCTAGCAGGGGATCAAGCAGATTTAAAATCTGTGGATCTAGGTTCTGCTCCTGATTGAAACAGTACTATGCAAATTGCTTCACTACTCTGATTTTGTCTTGTCTTTCTCTTATTTAGCTAAAAACTGTTTGGGTAAAGCATGTTTGGATACAACCTGTAATAGAAGTATCATGAACTTCATCAGCACATCCAGACACCTTAGTAATAATGACAACTGAATGTGTTTTCTAAAGATCACACTGATTAGTACATTGGAAACAAATGGGAGAGAGACTTAGCAGGATGATAGGAGATAGATAGATAGATAGATAGATAGATAGATAAATATCTCTAGTAGTGCGTGCATAATAAACTAGGATTATCAGGTTGACAGAGAGTATTTATGCTTTGCTCACTGAAGAACATTATCATCTTTACATTATGTGCAGAGACTGGATGGAAACAAAACACTATGAAGTGGGGCCGAAAGCAGACTTCCTACTTGTATCTGTGGTTTAGGACACACATTCCCATGTACTTGGCATCTTTTCTTTCTGTTAATAACAGAAGGAAAGCATGTGGAAGCTGAGTTCTGCATGGGAAACTCATGTATAGCTTTGGGGACTGGAAGAATGAAGTTATGTGCTGGAACTGATCTCATACATGGAAGATCTCTGGAGGGACGACAGAAGTCAGGGAACACAGAACATGCTCAGCTCTGCCTCTTCCTGAGGACTGGATGAAGAGACCACTTTTTTAGCAAATGGTAAGCCCTATTTGTGGATGAGAGGACAGTGGTAAATATTGTTCTACCTTGAGTACGGAAACATCTTTGACAAGGTCTCCATAGTATCCTCATAGTCAAACTGGTCAGGTTGAGTTTCAGTAGGTAGACTAAGAAGTAAGTGAAAAACACAAGGAATATCCAGGCTCAAAAGGTTGTGCCTGGTGACTGGTGGTCCCTGGGGATCAATTCTTTTTGATGTCAAGTGTTGTCCATGTTAATAAAGTGGACTTTGAGACAGAGTGCACCTCAGAAAGTTTGCGGATGGTATGAAATTTGGATGCTAGAGGACAGGGCTGTTATTCAAAGGGACATTGGCAAGACAGAAAAAGTAGTTGAGAGGAACTCGATGGAGTTTCAAGAAAGACAAAGTCCTGCAGCTGGTACAGGATAAGCCCATTCAAAAGCAGCAGTTTAATTACCTGTATTGATGATATCTGTCCTGACCACAGCCAGGGAATTCTTTAACCCAGTGGCACCAGCTGGGTAGAAAGCAACTTTGCAGAAAGGGCCTGGGGATTCTAATGGAAGACAAATTTAACATGAGCCAACAACATGCATTTGCCACAAAGGCATCCAGTCACGTACTAAGCTGTATTAGCAACAGTGGAGCCAAATAGTCAGGGGGAATTATTTGCCTCAGTTTGGCATTGATGAGACTACACTTGGAGTGCTGTGTCAGTTTTGGGACCCCAGCACAAGAGAGGTGTACACTAACATTCTGCAGCAAGTCCAACAGAGGCCATGGTAATTAAGAGGAGAGAAAGACTGAGAAAGGTGGCTTTCTTCACCATAACAGAAGAAGGTTATGAGAAAATATTATTGCTGCATTCAATTATATAATGGGAATCCAGAGAGACAACTGAGCTAGACTTGCCTCAGTGGTACGTAGTGACAGTCTGAGAGGCAAAGGACACAAGTTGCAACACAAGAAATTCCAGCTAGGAATCAGGAGAAAAAAAAGTCAAAAGGGGAGAGTTAAACACTGAAATGAGTTCCCCAAGAAATGGAGGATTCTCTGTTCTCAGACACATTCAAAACCTGGGTGGAAACAAAGCTCCAAGTAACCTAATCAAAGTTGACCCCTATGTTGATTGGAGGGACTTGACTGGATGGCCCTTAGAGGTCCCTTTTGACCTCCATTGGTCTATGACTTTTTAAAAAAACACGTTCTTTATCATCTTACATTTGGCCTGAGGCCAGAAGCATGCTTGCGTTCTGAGACTAGACTTTCTATAGTTCTTACTTCCTCCTAATGGTCCACCAGGAAAATCACCTCCTGGGAAATTTGAAAACCCTGGCTTATATTCCTTTCCCTGCTTTGTGGCTTGCATCCATGCATCCATGAGGCTTTCATCAGATTCAGAAAAGCCAGGTAAATCTTTGGTTTTCTTATGGAGTTATTTTCCACCACAAACTGAAGAAATCAAAAATCAGTGCTGAAGACGAATGCTGATACGTAATGTAGCAGTACTGCAGGCAAGTCAGGCATTGCCTGCATGGGGCCAGCCAGTATGGAAGGAACTGGGCTTATTCCTGCCATCAGATGACTGTTGAATTTGCCTTTTTGTTTTGAATGTGTGGAACAGTAGTCAGGATCCCAGCAGTCTATCTGATTTCAGTCAGCATGGGCTTAGCTGGAGATATGAGAAAGCTTTTAAAAAAAACTCCATTTTTCCTTGCCTGTGGGTTTTTTTCTTTCAGTAGCATTTCTGGGAAAATAGCATGTCTCTCTAAAAAGTAATGCAGCCAGAATGGACACTGAACTACAGCTGTTATCTCAGAATCGGCAACATATATATATTACACATTAGTACAATAAACAGTTGATATAAGCCAGAGTAGAACAAGGCCCTTAGATATTTATCTACATTACCAGAATCACATTACTGTTTGGATAGCAGATGAATCAAAAAGAGTTCCTTGTCTTATCAGAAGCCTTCCCCACTTCTGTCCCACTTTGCAAGGGGCTAGGCTGTGGGAGAGTGCATGTGTCCCACCTCTGTTTCCCACACAATTGCTACCTCACCCGTCTTGCGCCAGTTGTCAGGAAAAATATGTGGGTTTTTTAAATCAGTGGAAGTTCAGCCGAGAAAGAAATTAAATTGTTTCAGTTTGAATTGGTAGGATCCCACCCCATGTGGAAACAGGCATCTGTGTAACAAACAATTTAGAATTAAATTGCACACTTGGTTCCATATGATTGACTCCCATGGGATTGTGCTGACAGAAATAAAACCAGAACTTAACTCCTCAGATTTCAATTAAGTAGATAAGTCACTGTCTGTGCCTCCCTCCTGGTTACTTTGAGAAAAAAGTCCATTATTAACTTATGAGATTGTCAGATTTGGAATTCTACAGTTGTCAGGTTCTATAATGCAATATACACCCTGAAAAATATTGTCAAACCTAAATGTAGATGTGATGTGAATGAGAGGGCTGCGAGAGCTCAGTGCACCAAGTATGAGGCCCCTTGATGTTGCCTCAATTACCAACCTCAAGGTATTGTTTACAGTTTTATCAGAATCTACAGTTTTATTTAGTCCCACACAATGCACTACACAGGAGCCTGTGATACAGGCTAGTCACTCACAGTAGCTGACCACAAGAAGCCAGACCATAGTAATTTGCAAAGATGCATTGCTATGAGTGTCTCAGACTGCACATCACCAAGGCACTCTGTAGACTCATTTGGCCTATTTACCTCATGTTGCAATGCATATTTAAATTTAAATGGCAGCTAAAAGCCCAGGGTACTGACCTAATCATCATTCAAGTTTTTTTTTTCATTGTTTTTCTCTCTCTGTATCTGCTGCTTTAAGGCAGGTCCTGGTCTTCTAAGGTGACCTGCTCAGTGGAGAGGGAAAGTCTGTGAAAGTTGTCTACCTGGACTCCAGTAAAGCCTTTGACGCCCATAGCATTCTTCTTGCGAAACTGGCTGTGCATGGCTTGGATGGGTGTATTGTTCACTGGATAAAAATCTGGCTGGATGGCTGGATCCAGAAGCTGGTCACAAGTGGTATTCCCCAGGGCTCTGTGTTGTGGCCAGTCCTGTTTTTCATCTGTATGGATGATCTGGATAAGGGGATTGAGTGTACGCTCATTCAGTTCACAGATGACACCAGGTTGTGTGGGAGTGTTGCTCAGCTGGAGGGTAGGAAGGCTCTGCAGAGGGATCTGGACAGGCTGGATCCATGAGTTGAGGCCAATTATATGAAGCTCAACAAGGCGAAGTGTTGGGTCCTGCATTTGGGTCACATCAACCCCAGGCAGCACTACAGGCTGGGGGAAAAGTGGCTGGAAAGCTGCCTGGTGGAAAAGGAACTAGGGGTGCTGGTCCACAGCTGGCTGAACATGAGCCAGCAGTGTGCCCAGGTGGCTAAGAAGGCCAATGGCATCCTGGCCTGTATCAGAAATAGTGTGGCCAGCTGCACCAGGGCACATTGTCCTCCCGTACTTGGGATCAGTGAGGCCATACCTCAAATCCTGTGTTCAGTTTTGGGCCCCACACTCCAAGAAAGACACTGAGGTCCTGGAGTGAGTCCAGAGAAGCAATGGAGCTGGTGAAGGGTCAGGAGCACAAGTCTTATCAGGAGCAGCTGAAGAAGCTGGGGTTGTTTATCCTGGAGAAAAGAAGACTGAGGGGAGACTTTATAGTCTCTACACCTACCTGAAAGAATGTTGTGGTGAGGTAGGGGTCAGTCTCTTCTACGAGGTAATAAGTGACAGGACAAGAGGAAATGGCCTCAAGTTGTACCAGACAAGGATTACACTGAATAACAGGAAAAATTTCCTCCCTGACAGGTTATCAAGCATTGGAACAGGCTGCCCAGGGAAGTGGTTGACTCTCCATCCCTGGAAGTATTTAAAAGATGGGGCACTTAGGGACATGGTTTAGTGGTGGATTTGGCAGTGCTGGATTAATGGTTGGACTTGATTATCTTAAAGGTCTTTTATAACCTAAACAATTCTAAGGTTCTATAATTCTCTAATAAATTATCTTGCTGTGTAATAGGTTTAGGGTGTTGGGTTTTATCCCCGAAACCCTCAATATGTGTGAGAATCACCAAACGGCAGGGAAAGAGCACACTACTCAGGAGAAAGTTACTCCTGTGTTCTTCACAAATAACATAGTAAATAAAGAAGCAGAATAGTACCTTCACTGTGTCAGAAATGCATTGTATTATCAAATCTAATACTTCATCCTTCACAGGAAAAGAAAATATTTCAATTCCTCAGTTTTAATCTGCTATAGACCGAACACAAATTTTATAAATTTTCCATGAAGTGAAAATCCTTATAGTCCATGCTTTCAGAAAGCATTCATTCCAAGATCCTGAAATGTTGTTCTGGACATGTTTTCATAATATTTTGGAATATGAGAGGAACTATTACAACTGCTGACATAAAGCTTAATAGAATAATGGAAATATTCTATTACACTTAATCACTAAGGGCACCTGCTACTTAGTACTGATTGAAGCAACTTATCTTAATTTCTAGATCAAGTGTCTTCTGTTAGTGCCTAATGAAACAGTGTGACATACAAGAAAAATTGCTTTGCTTTGCATATTGCCATTTAAAATTATTCAGGGGGGGAAATCAACCCAAACAAATATTTCAGTATTATCTCTGTTTTGTAAACATCTCATTTGCCATGAGAAAACTTTTACAACAGAAGTGTCTCTTGGGCAACTTTTTTTAAAAGAGGCTCAGTAAAGCCTGCTTATTTGAGTCACGAACTACATATACTCAAGGCATTAAAACCAAGGATCTAGCTTGTCAAAAGCAGGGGAATATTAGTAAGGATATTAGTAAACATTACTTCAAAAGTAGAGGTGAGATGATAGGGGCCTGGGAGGAACTATGGGAAGGAGGGACCAGGCACTGGCTTCAAGGAAGGAGAGCGAGTGGCAGTGCAGTGGTGCAAGAGAAGCAAAGTGGGAGCTCGCTGGCAGCTAATGCAGCTGCTGAATCGCACAGGAGGGTCGGTTTTGCACAGCCCAGCTCACAGGTAGGTCCCCCTGAGACTGCAGTAGCTAAACAACTTTCAAAATCAGTGTATATATTACAAAGTTCTTCCATTTCTATCTTCCTGTGCTGCTTCTCTCGTTCTTAGACAATGCCAGCAAAGGATAGCGGTTGCATTTTGCCATCAGCTCCTTTGATTCTGGTCCCATTTCCTACTCTGGTGTCTCCCCTGAGGGCTGCTATTACCCTACTCTTCCCAACCCCACCCTATTTGTACCCTTTCCTCTCAAGGCTTAATTTCCCTGACTTTGATCCTTAATTGGCTGTTTCCCGCTCTCAGCCATTACCCTGCTTCCCTGTGTGCTGGCCAGCATCCCGTGATTATTTTACATGTTGAGAAAAGGGTAAAGCATAGGCCTGAAATGGCACCCAGGAGCATGCAACTGTGCTGTAAGGGGACTGAGTGAGCCAGAAAAGCAGGAGCACATATCCCTTAATGAGGAGTCACTGTTACCTGAGACTGTCTTATGTGCAGTAATCTTTGTTGTCGTAATCCAGTAGTTTTGTAGCACCCAAGACTCTGCCATCCACTGCAAACCAGAATGATGAGAACTCCTACAAGAAAGATTTTGTGCATAAAGATTATAGCCACTGGCAGTGTCATGAAACAAAACAAAAAAACCCCAACTCAAATACTTCAGCGTACTGTAGAATAAGGAGCTAAGATCAAAATTAAACCCTCATAAACTAATCACAGATGTGCAACAGCTAGTAAGGAAACCATTTTCTAGTATGTGGCAATCTTTGAAATTTCTTACATTTTGGACAGGGAGATGCATACAACCTGGAAAAAAACTTCCTCAAATGCTGTAAATCCAGCCTCAAGTTTGGATTTTCTACCTTCCAGGTGACTGTCAGAAAATACTGGTATCTTTCTTGCTTTGATGATCTGAAGTGCCCATTTTAAGCAAACCCAGCATACTTGTAAAATATCTCCCTGGAAAACTCCAATACGTTAAAAAATTTCCAGCCATTTCTCAAAACAATTCTTAGGACTTGGAAAAATTTCCTTCGTGATTCTGGTGTCTTCAATCCATTAAGATAGAAGGGAGGGAGATTAAAATTAGAGAGAACCACAGTCTATAAGGTAGCAGAAAGGAAATAAAAAGGGAAGCTGAGATGAAAATGGAAAGGGAAGAAAGAAGAAAGGAGCATGGGATGTAGAGCAGTGTGAGTAGATAATTCTCTTACTATGATAGGCCAAAAGCTAGATTTTTTTTCCAAGAAGGATGAGCCCACCTCACAGCTGCTTAGAATATGAGCTGGGGGATGGTAGGGGAAGCAGGAAAAATAACAGTTCACTGCCAAGAAGAAATTGCATTGGAAACAGGCGCCTGGGAACATGCAAGATGGGATTTGCAGGCACAGCCATGCAAGGTGAAGAAAGAAGCCATATTCTGCAGGGTAAGGAAAGACACTGAAGAGAGCTCAGGTGTCCAGTGTGATCTTCTTTCTTCAGAGTTAATTTTCACAACTTGGGGGAAAAAAAGATTAAAAAAAAAAAGAAGAAAATTGCAAAAAAGGAAAAGTGCAATAAAAGAAAATTGCGATTAAAGATGTTATTTTTATAGCAGCACCTACTCTGTTGGTGCCTACCTTCAAAGTTTCAAGCTTCCCTGACCTTCATTTGCATGCTGTCCCTTCAGTGCACTTGGGTAGTGACTCAAGTCCAAACCCACAACATACTTGCTGCCAGAAAGCACTTTCCCAAGACACTTCCACCCATTGCAACAGATCTTCTGGGCAGTAGATTTCATGGATCTGTTAACTGTGTGGATTTCTAACTGGGACCATGTGAAAACACAGACTGTTTATCATTTGAGACTTGCTTGCTGTCATGATATCATGATCTGGGACAGATACCGTAGGTGATGGCCAGAAACAGCAATAATTTACTTTTCCTCATGTTTTTAATATACAGGAAGAACTTACATGATGACACTGATTGAAGTTCAGAAAGAGAACTAGTCAAGTTACTTTAAGAGTAATTTCTAAGCAAAAACATGAGTTTTCAAAACTTTAAGAAGACAATAAATACTTGTAGGAAATTTGATTATTAATGATATTTCTAAAAAGCAGGTAAAACCCCCAACTTCCTTTTTTTCTCTTTCTAGTAAGAAAAAATTGAAGTGAGAGTAAAGAAAAAAACTAACAAACTTTAAAAAGTAAATAATCATGTTTAACTTTGAAATGGAGTTCTGATTCAAAAACAAAGCTATCTTAATATTTTAGAAAAATGTATGAATGTTTTGTTTATGAACCAACATTTTAGTGAAGAAAGTGTGAACAAAACATTCTAAAAGAACTTTGTAGAAAAGGTATGAATTTTTCAGATGGTGGCACTATTTCTTATTTTCAATTTAGAAGTTCAGCAGCAGAGATGAAACAAGCAATTTTCCCCGGAGAAACATGCAACACTGAAGTGCACAAGGTGAGAACTGTTTAAAGTCACAGTGATGGACACCAGCTTTGTGATAGTGTTATAAGACAACTAGTGGCATTTTGTAAAAAGGGCTTTAAGTTCTGTTTATCTGAACTGACAGCAGTTACAAGTACATTTCATCCTTATCTATCAACTGTAAAGCTGATCTAACTGGATAGAAGACCTTTTATATGGAGCGCTGCTGCTCACTGTTGTACTCACACAAGCAAATGCTAATGGTCTTCCAGACATTACAGACTTCTGGCAGCCTCAGCCACATACAGGCATTTGTACTAGTGCAAACTCTGCAGGCAGAATGTTTTTCTATCCAGAATGGCAGCAGTTTACATTGTCTCGCACATCTTCAGAAGAAAGGAGTCCACAGGGTCAGGACAACAAAGAATTAAACACAGTGTGTCTGAGACAGGGAGAGTGCAATTATTATGAGTTACAACACTGCCAGGATTAACATGTCTCTCTAACAAAACGTGCAAAGGAATCTGAAGCCATTAAACTGTCTAGCTCCTAGCTATTATATTTGATCCATAAACAGTACCTTCAACGGTACAGTGCCCTCTAGCACTGTAATAAAGTATTAACCACTAGTTAATACTTACCTTCCAAATTGCTACTTAGAAGCCTCTTTGAGTCCTCCCATTCAAATACCTATTAAGAAACAATTTGAGAGGGCTGCAGCTCCATTTAGAATCAGTTTTACTGTCTTCAAATTGTTAACTCTTCCTCATCCCCAGGGGAAGCAAAACTATCACTCATATTTTACTGGTTTCTGATTAAAGTTCTGATTAAGTGTCTTAAAGTTCTTATTAAGCTTCCCCTAGAGCTTTCAACAACTCCTTATGAAAATGCAGGTTACTTACTCCCTGAAACAGGAATGGCAATAACTGAGAAGTGGGATCAGAGTGTAAGAAACCATGTTTTTGAAATGTGGCTAGGAACAAAGGAACTAGATAAGAAAAGAAGTGGAGTGAATTACACCATATTATAGGATTAGCCATTGCTGATAGTAGTAGCTGGATATGTTGACCATAATAGACTACAGTTATATTTAGGTCAGGATGTGCTGTGCTACCTCTCTGTCCAAATGCAGTTTGACTGTATGAGCTAGGCTCTCCTGAGCGTTAGCCAAAAGAGCTAACTTATAGGAGCAGGATCAATCTGAGCTTCTTTGATCCCAGATCACTAGACTTGAAGATGACAAAGCTTGGTGTGATTGTTCTGTAGATGGGGACCAGAACAGGCCATGGTAAAATAATTTTGATGATACAACTTCTTTTTTAAGATACATGAAATAGTGGACACCACTCTTAAGTGTTCGCAATGACTAAGAGGGAGATTATCAGAAAACAAGCTAAATTGTAGCTGTGTACCTACTGCAGGCATTGGGCAAAGTTCAGCAGGTGCCAACTTTTCAAGAGGAACTGGGAAAACAAAGGAGTTTGATATGTAGGCCTATATTACAAGGCCAGAGCAAGGAGGCACCAGGTAGGAAACATCCATGTTCATGCTCTGCTGACTTCTACTGCTGCTCAGGAGAACAGCTGAGGGTCTGTAGCAGTGCAGATACAGTAAAACAAGTGGGTTTGGTGAACTGGGAGGTATCTGAAGTGCCTGGATGTTGGCTCTGTTTGCAATGTTGCACAAGTGCAATGCTCACTACATAGCAAACTTTCTACTTCAATGATGCACTTCTTACTGCTTTTTGAGTTGCTAGTCTTGCTGCTTCTGTATGGAACTTACAACTTCTTCCAAGCTCATGTTCTTGGTATTTAGACCCTCCTTGTGGATACAAGCGTGGCCCCTTATAATTGCAATCATACAGAACGCTCACCCAGATTCTGCTGCATGGAGAGGGCTACAGACACAGAAGAAATCTTATGCCTTTCCCCAAATATTTATTTTGGCAAGATATATTAGGCTGTGCCTTTGAGATCCCATCAGTACTTATCCCTGGTCCAGTTTTGACTGTAGAGGACACCCGTAATGACCAAAGAGGAATGGATAAGATAGTGTACAGAAACAGGAGATATTTTTCCACCCTTTATTCCTAATATCTATGATATGTATATCATGCAGAGAAGATTAAATCTATGCCTAAAAGCAGCAGGCTACTCAAGGGAAATTGCACTAATTAGATATACAGGCTGATTGTTGTCTCATTTAGTTCCTGTCAGTTTTGCCCTGGAAGAGGACACAAAGAAGAGATTGTGGAGACTTCAAGAAGCATGGATGAGTTTTTCCCACAGTTTAGGATACTTAGGTGTTGGAAAGTCAGGGATCAGTCCATCTGGTGTAGTCTTCCTCCCTTACCTGCTTTATCTTAGAAGTCAGGACCTGCTACTCTAAACAAAGTCCATGCAGTCAATGTGGTGGGAACTCTTGACAGCCAAGAGAACCTCTGGGCGAGGAGGAGCCAGTAACCCCCAGCTGGCAAGCTACTCCATTTGCTGATTGGAAAAGGATCCACAGATTGACCCGGTGGTGCTAGCATCTGAATCTGGCGGATTAGGTGGAATGCAGAATGTGTCAAGGAATGTTTGGAAGCAAGAAAGGAAATCACAGCCAGAAAATCCCTCTTCACATGGCCTCCCTCTACCTCCATCAGTGGCCTGTAAGAGGCTTTTATTTTAGCCTCTGTTTTCAGTCTCTTTGGTCAGACAAAAAAAGGAGCAGCTGCAAAATACTTTCCTAAAGGCTGTGGCAAAATAAGCTCAGCCCAGGACACATGGAAGATGACCAGAGTAATTCCTATTTCTTGCTGGAAGGCTTCTCTCACATGAACTGTAGGATCTCTGAAGTGTTGTCAGTGCCATTTGGAAATAAAAACTATAAAGAGGTCCTATTTTAAAATACTCTGTGTGGTGCAGAACCCTGTGATACATGTCCGGAGCATTGTGAGACATGGTACCTATTGTACAGTTTGGATTGGTATAAGTGCACTCCATCGTTCATTAATCCATTGAGGCTGGGACTGCTGTTAACTAACTTTCCATAAATCCACTATATTTAAACAATCCCACAAAAGGCACATATGACCTCTCAAAATACATTATCAAATAGAGCTATTTTGGAATGAATCACGTGCTACTGGTGCTAGCTAGTGGACTTTGAAGTTGTGATACTATGTACTAAAAGCGTATCTTGTCTTTAAATGTCTCCTCACATTTCTTATGTAGGCTTTTCCTTTCCCTGGAAGCTTGAACACCATCAAAAGAGCTTGGCTTAATAGAAAGGAGGTGATTAGTATTACAAATCAAGCATTTAACCTCTCAGATGCATTCAAAAAGCACATTGTGGTATGTGATGTTGTAAAGGTCGTATTAGTACAAGCTCTGGATGCCCTGCTGTCTCACTCATGGGTTTGCCAAATGCAAGGTGTCAGAGCAGCAGGAGAGGGCTGCTCTGCAAGGGCTGAGGGTGACAGAAGGGCAGGCAGGGCAGTGCTCCCACCCACAAAAGTGCAGGCCCACAGTGCATGAGCAAGGAAACACAGAAGGTCCAATGACTCTAATCACGGCTAGACTCAGTCCAGCAGTTGCCAGACAAGTCCACAAAAGCAAGGCAGCTTTGAAGTCAGGCTATGAATTCTGTTCACTGGGTCAGGAACCAGGGGGTAGGTGCCTGGTCAGACACAAACATATATGCAATAAGGACAGAGGGCCTGAGTTTAAAAGTGGCTGTCAAGCTCTCTCCCAAGTCTCTCCAGGGGGGAGACCCCTGACTAGGCTTCACACAGATATCACACAGCTTGTTTCACAGTGACTCACACCGGGTTACAGCTGTGCAGAGCAGACTCGGTCATGGGCACGGGCAGCCAAAGCCCTTCCCAGGGAGCAGGGGAAGGTTGCAGAGCCTGTTGGTGCACTCTGGCTATGGCACAGGGAAGGTTGCTAGACCTAGTTTATGCCAATGGCTCTTCTGCATTACCCCAAAGCTATCATGTATCAGCATTGATGCTACCTTTGTTCTTGCTTTTTCAGCTCTTCCTGATCTCGAAAAGAGGTAAATCTGAAATGAATGCTATGCCTCCATCAAGCAGTGCCCAGTGCCTGAGGATGAGCTATTTTATCATGGTCTGGAAAACAATATGTAGCAGAAGAACTGAACAAAATGTCCAGAACAAGCAAGCAAACAGAAAAACATCTGTAGAACGTAATGCAGAGACATTCAGAAACAGAGACACCCACATCCACGCCCATTCACACAACACGTAAGAGGTCCTTACAGACTTCTATTTGTTTCTGCAAAAGAGAAATAAAAAAATGCTTGAAGTTTCCTTCTCAAAGCATGTTTAGAACCTCTGATTGAATTTCATCCCTCTCTCCATTTGGTTTGACTCAACTCAGTATACCCTTATCCTACATCAACCATTTAAGTAGCATAACAGTCTCTGCCACTTCAGCCCAGTCATCCATGGCACCAAACAGCTACTAAGAAGTCTCCTATAGGATTCCTGAAATCAGATAAGGCTGCCTTGGGAATCTAAGGGACAGGCTTTTGATACTGACAGCACAAAATAAAAGAGATAATGGATATACAGGCATGTGCAGTATGCCCTGGAAACTGAACCTGGCTAAAATTATAACTGAAACACAGGCTGTATGCTGAAGAGTATCTTCTTTGCTGCAGGAAGAAATATAACACGGCCCTTACAGAGTAAATCCAGTCAGCTACAAGCAAAACCATCTGACTGAGTCCTTGTCATTGCCCAGACGAAACTTCAGAAGCATGCATCAGTACTGGTATCCAGACCCAGAATATTTGCCACTCCTATGACACCATGCAAGTGATATTACTCAGGTGATGGCACACACAGACACTGAGAAGATGATGAAGCCAATCAGCAACACCAATGAATGCTGTGTTTTATCACAGTCTCTTTACAGACTCAGATTCAAATACACAACAAACTCAAAGTCAAGTGAGACTTGGAGATCAGCATCTGCCTGTTATGTACAAGCTGTAGCTGATGGGTTTCACAGTCAGACCAACAAAAACTGAAACACTCAGCACTCCAGCCACATAGCAGATTTTTCACCATAGGCTGAGAAAAAAACCCAAAGGGAGTCACAAAAAGAGCCTTGGTTCAGAAATGAGAAATGTTAGCAGTTTTCTCAGTCAAAAAAGTCCACCTAATGCCTGTTCTAACAGCATCTGAGTCTAGTTTGTTGCTTCTGAAGCAACAATCTGAATAAACTTGAAACTATGCAAAAGAAAAGGCATCAAGAAAGAGAAGTGGGAAGCAGAGCAGTGTTATAAATTTAATCTTTTGGTGAATAATAGCTTTGTAAAAACTCTGTTTCCACTGCTGCTGAAGTGGTGTGCTATGGCAAGAGGAAAAGGGATTAGAAAAACAAGAGAAGGAAAACAAATAGTCCTAGCTCACTCACCACCAGAGACTATAAAAGAAGGGAAGAGGGTTCTCCTGAGCTTGGTACATCCCTCTACAGTGGGAAGGTCACAGGACAGCTTTTGGAAGTTCCTGACCTGAAGACCTTCCTGCTCTTTGGGGGCCTCTCTTTCCACACAGTATTATTCCAGAAAACAGAAACCATGTCCCATAGCTGACTTTGAACACTAAGTCAAGGTCAAGGAATTAGGAAAGCAGCTAATATTTACTAGGAAAAAATGCTTAGTATTTTCAGGAGTTTCCTTGACTTGGGAGAGAAGAGGTTAAATTAGTAGGTTCACAGATGAAAAAAAAACTACTGTCAAACTGTAAAGGATTATTTTACTGCTAATCAGTGGATTTTATTGTATCAGAATTAAAAACACTTCTGGATATCAAAGCATCCAGGCTTTATCGCTGAGCAGGGCTGTCTGTAGTAGGGACCGAAGGAACTGGAAAACAAGACTTCGAATGTAAGGTTTATTCTATTCAATTAATTCAACTTACAGAAGAGAAGTTTTAGAGGTGACATAATTGCTGAATATAGGGATTTACACATAGAAAAGTGTTTATAAGGAGGAGGAGGCAAGCAGACAGGCGTTTCAGTCTTTCTGTCAAAGACATAATGTGAACCAATAGTTGGAAAGTCAACAAGAAAAATTCTTTCTTATTTAAATAAGATGCAATTTCTGGGCAGTCAGAACTACAAAAGCATAAACAGTGGAGGTCACCCTCTTTTGGAGTCTTTATGACAAGACTGTGTATCTTTTAAAACCCCACATTTACTATCTAGCTTCAATTTTTCAGAGGAAAAATTGAAAAGGGTGTGTTCAAGCTGTCTACTTCCCTTGTGAAGTCAAGATGCCGCTATGGTGCATTCATCCTTCAGGACAGACAGTGAAGTTTGAAATGGGACTGACAGCAGAGCAGCCTACCCGAGAGGTATGAATGTCAAAGAGTGGTCCAGGCATTGTGTAAGCAGCCAGGGTCTGGTGCCCCCAACTACCCTTGCACATGTGAGACAGTGCAATCACAGTTTCACATCACAAAGGCCTAGAAGGAACTTAAAATCAGTTAAGAATAACTTTCCCAATGCAGGGATCACATATCTCCCTCTGAAGCATTTGGCAGTGGCTGGAGATAGCATACCAAAAGAGACCGCCCACTGGGCAGACACAGTCTGGCAGTTGCTATATCCTTGGCACAGGCTGAACAGCACACAAGGGTGTCCTTGGAGGTCTCCTATGCATGCATCGACCAGAGCTGACCCTACTTAATTTATGAGCTTGTCTGAGATCACAGCCTCATGTATTATGGCTCCAGGCTCCACTGAAATGAACTTTATTAAAATAAATTCCAGCTGCTTGGAAGGAGTTACAGAAATTACAAAAAGAAGGCAAACTCCTCTATTCCCTAACTCACTGCAAGCAGAAAAAGAAATAGTTGCAGGAGACCAAGCAAAATTCAGCTGGCTCAGTTGAAGGGCCATGAGAAAAACAACTAATCAAAGAACAAGCAATTTTGATAAAATGGGATGTTTACAATTGCCAAGGCAGCACTCACAACTAGGCAACATACGGGGCATACAGGCTTAAAGCAGAGAGACAGAGGGACAAAGGGTCAGGAGGGCACCTGATAAAGCTTCTGACTGAAGGTGGGATGCATTTTAATAAATCAGATTGATTTGCAAGGGGTCTTGAATACTTGTACCTTTCCTGTTTTGTCTGTTCCCTGGCCTTTGGTCTGCTGTATTTCCTTCCCCAGGATGCCTGTGGGCTTTTAATGGGGAATATTAGGGAGCAGCACCAGGATGTACCTCACTCTGCATGTTGTTGCCAGCAGCCTACATGTTGATTATTGTCCCTGTTTGATAGATGCTCTTTTTATCCTTGCCTGGCTCCTGGGGAATTTCAAAAGGATGAAATTTCTAATGAAGCCTGGCATTCTTGTCCAGCCACAACTAATCAGAATTGAGTCTGCTAAGGATCTCAGAAGGAAAGCTTGAGTTTTCTGCCCTTTCATGGGCCAGCAGCTAGGAGATTAGATCTAGACCCTACCAGAGCAGCAGAATTGGTCTCCTTGGTTACAGGGTTGCCAGGAAAAGGGCAGTTTCCAGAACTCATATGCTCAGAAAGCTACTGCAATGCACGGTGGGGAAGAAGCTGAATAAATGGGATTAGTTGTTGATTTAGGTGGGAACTAACCACGTACTTATGAAGTACTCATGACCTAGTTATGTTTATAGAACCTACAAAAGCGGGGTGTAGCACTCACACCTCTTTCCCCATCACACACTGACTCTGTGCTCACCGTAGCGCAGAAGGCAGTGGCACGGCAGAGCCACCCACCGCTCCCACCTCATGTATTGTCACTGAAAGTGCCCCTTGGAGTTCCACTAGGACTGCCTAAATTTTCAGGAATTAGGGAGCTGGGACATCAGCAGTGCTTATGTGACGTTGTCCCCACCCCTATCTTTCTGCCTCCCAGCAGTGAATTCTCATGACCTTCTAACAGATTTCTCCAGTTTAAACCAACATTGCAAACACCCTGCTTTCCGCAAGAAATTCTGCAGTCTCCTAACAATCATTTCTTGATAGTGCTGGAAATAGCCTTTCCTCCCTGTTGTCAGGCATCACAGACAACACGAGTGATATTTTACCCAAGCTCCCTAGATCCAAGCCACTTACAGTGCTAAATAAAACAAACAAACAAAAAAATCCCCAAACTAGTAGCCTGGGATCCGCTAGTTTTGGTGAAGTGGAAAGAGCACATCTCAAGTATAGTCAGTAAAGCAAAAACATTTGCCAGATAATCCTGTAAATAGGGAAGATCTGCAGGCCATCAACAGTTTTATGGCATGCATTGCCACCCTGGGAAGCATGTGACACCTCAGTAGGCGAAGGTTGTACTGACTGAGATGAGAACATTCCAGTTCAGCAGTCGTGTCACTGAATGTCAGCTCTATAGCAGGGGTTTAATGTGAATACTGTAGCTGAAAGCCATTAGACTTCTCCCTCATGCTATTATCAACCATTTTTGGCAAGGTCTGTTAAATGGAATAACTTGCAGAGTGAGCCAGAAATATGGCCTGTGGAACACATTCCTTAGATCACAAATATTAAACTATGGAGATGGATTGGCGACAAAGAGGGTGGAGGGGAGAGAGAAGTTTCCACATACTATTTTTTCTCCCCCATCGCCACCACAGATGTGGTCTTCACCCCAACATATGTTTGCAATGAATGTAGCCCAAGAGACATTCCAGATCCTACTCAAGATTTGGAACTTGAAAGAATCAGCCAAGTTTGGGATTAATCAAAGGGCAGGGTAGCCACGTGTACTAAGTGTAAGCCCATCCTTAGATTCCACAGACAAGGGGGTAGAGAGATACGAATGGTCCTGTGGTAGTGCCTCTAATCTGTAGTCTGAGACTTTTTTCAGCAGCTACTAAAGGGCTCACCTCCTAGTTCAGATTTGGTTTTCAGCTGTGACTAGGCTATCAATTTAAGCATCTCAGGTGCGTACCCAAAGTCAGAGAGATGAAGCTTACTTTGGGGAGCTCTTGGCTTTTGAAAGGCAGTTCTTTGAATTTTATGGCTCCTTCCTTTCTTGCCTCTACCTCCTCCTCTCTCCCTACTACCACAATTAGTTTACCAATCTTCACAGAAGCTCCCTGAGCATAAAAGAAAATTCCTCTTCACCTAGGTAAATCCAAAGTATACAAGAATAAATGGTTGCTGAAGAGTGAATACCACTCAGGTCATGTCTGATCAGAACTAAGGAAACTAAATGTTTTTAGTAGAAAAAAGAAATTAAATAGAGCAAGAGAGTTACTTGGGACACAGAATGTTCATACTAATAAAATTCTTCTAAAAATTTACCTATTTAATAGAGACATTTTGTGAAAATAATTTTGTGAGTTTGATAGATTTAGAGACTTACACTTTCTTTAAAATTCCTGAAAAGATGTTACAGAAAATCAGGCATACAAATATACGTTTTAACACATTACTTTGGTAACATAAGTTAGTTTAGGGAGCACCTATTAAGGGAATGAGATAGTTTATATAAATATGTTGTTTTATTTATAACAAATGTTTGTGTACTAGATTTAAAAGACGGTTAAATATTTACTGGGGCCTGGGATATAGCCTGTGGACTTTTATAAAGCTATAAATGAAAAAGGAGCCGAAAGAAGAAACATTTCGATTTTATATACCCACTACTGAGACTTGAACTAAATACAGAGAAATAGAACAGTGCTCCCAAACAGCCACAGCTCTGTCACATGGGGGCATGGGAGGTAACACCTCTGATATAACTATGGGGTTGTTAGCTGGGAAATGACCCACCAATTTTTAGCTCAAGTAGAATTTTTTCCCAATGGAGTAAGTGGAGTAACTAAATAAAAATTTATGTAATGAGCTGAATTCTGCAGGTCCATATCTTATCGGACTTGGTGCCTATGTTAAAATGATGAATTAGTTTTGGCAACTAGGTTTAGAAATTTATAGCCTTAGTACTGTGAATCTATTTATTGCTGGTTTTATTTTCCTTCATTGGAGGAATGACTAACTGCTGGGAAGGAAGCCTATAAATCTTAACATTAGAGAGGGGAAAGGGTAAGGTGTTTTACATACACACAGGGGCTAGGACAAGAAATTGGTTTTTCTAGAGATGAAGAAAAACGTGCAACAGATTTCTTTTGAAGATTTTTCATTTGCTGAAAAACAGAAAAAATCTGCAGTGTACATCTCCTTCATTCTTTTAATTCCAGGTTTTATTAATTTTTACCAAAAAAATCTGTAGGCATTTCAACAACAAAAAAAACCCCAAAACATTGTTTCTTTTACATGAAAAAAAGTGATTGCAGATTTTTGCCAGAAAGAAGAAATGTCAAGAGAAAGCAAACCCGTTTATCTCTTTGGAAGATGATATAACCCTTGAGTTTTTCTGAGATGAGAAGTGTTTGGGAATCACCTCACCTTTAGCTGAGGTATCTGCCCGGAACAGTGGTTTGATACTCCCCAGTAGGGATCACAGATGGGGAGTGCACAGTCCCCATGGGGAAAGAACCAAATAGAACAGTATGTGGCACGAGGCTGCTGAAAGGGTGATGGGAGCAGCACTTGTAAATGATAAAAAATCCTGACCATCAGTTGAAAGTAGTCTGAAGAGCTCCAACCTGCATGGAAAAGCACAAGAAGAGGTATATAGTTCTAATAACACTTTCTATTGGCTATTTGCAGTGATTCCTCCTATCCCTGGGCGAGACAAGCAAAATTGCCTAATTAAGTCCACATCTTTGAATGTCCCAATTAAACCATCTTCTCTTGCTGAGAGGCACTCTGCATTCCCTAATTGAAGCTGGTGGCAGCATTTAATGTAGTATGCAGAAAGCTTATGGCTAAAGTTTGAAGTTCCGGGAATCTCACCCATGCCAGTGCATTTGGGATGGAGCTGGTAATCAGCAGGCTCTAGAAGGAACATGGGTGCTTTAGTTTGAAGTGAGCCATGGAGGAAGTTCATAAACTCTCTGGTATTAGCAGGTGATGACGAGAAACACCCAAGGGTAATAGGGGCTGGCAGTAGCTTCAGAAGAAGTTTGCTTCTTACCTTGGCAAGCACAAGGGAAACTCCGTTCTCCTTCTCCTCTTTCCCTTAAATCAAAACAACCTCCCTCAGAGCATTTTGGAAAGGAGTATTAGTACACTAAGTTGACAAGGGTTTCTGCCACATGGGTCTGAGGAACTGCTTCCAAGAAAGAAATCATATGCACAGATCACAGGAACTTGAGCCCCTTTTGTATCAAAGCAACTTGCTCAAAGGCCTTCAAAATTCATTCTCCTTTCCAAGACTTAATGGAGTCAGAGACCTTCAAGGCATGAGAAAAGATAGATTCCTGTCAAAGAGCCCCACTCCCTGGATTTCTAAGTGATCGAAACATTTCAAGCTGTTAGTTCTGCAACTAAATATGGGATAAAATGGGAAATTTAATCCCATATAACAACACTGCCTTTACACTCCTTTTTCTTCAAGTCCTTTAAGAAGGATTAGAGCAGAGGGAGGTGAGGGAGGGAAAAGAAGTACTGAATGGAGAAAAACTGCTAAAAGACAATGCAATGGCATTTTAAAAAATGGAAAACTGAAATGAAATATCATTGTATCGAGGCAGGATCAAATATATCTGAGTTATTATCTAGCATGACTCTTGATTTCCAAGGAGTAGAATCAGCACTTTGATACGTTGTGTGACTCATAGAAGAACAGTTCCAAGCTGAAACTGTGGGCAATGGTGACAAAGAAATCAGCATCTGATGACTCTGCAGCAACCTATATAAGCTGTTCTGGTGTGATTTCCACATAAAGATCAGATCAGCTTGTGACTAAGGTGAAGCCTTAAATCACAACAAGCTTTTCTCTGGTGAGCATTTAATGGGAATCATGTAAGAGTAGGCAGGAAGGCCTCTTTAGTGGTTAAAGGTAAGATGACAAATGTGTTGGATTCTAGGATGAGGTGCCAAGAGTGCAGTACTCAGTTGAGATCTTGGTCCTTATGAAACTGAACATTATGAAGTTAATTGAAACAGAATTTTCCAGACTTTCAGACTCCTGTTGGTGCAAAGAGTATACTGAAGGTCTCGTGAGAAGTCTAGATTGCCTGCTGTTTCTTCTCTCTCGGGTAGCTACTGGTCCAAGTCTTCACCTGAACGCTGTATATCTGACAGAGCTCACTGATAAGAACATCTCTAATAATCATTCTTTCCTGATCTTAGTTTTAAATCCAGTCCAGCAACCCACATCATGCCTCATGCATTTGCCAAAATCTCACTAGCCTTTTTCTTAATACTACAAAACCTGAACAGATCCTCCAAAACCCTTTCAGTCCCTAGCTCTCCTGAACACTGCCCAACCCTAGCCTCACCTCACCCTCAAACTGGTACCTAAACATCCATGGCCCTTCTTGGAAGCAGCCTTTATTCTTGCCCTGTAGGCAAGGAAAGCCAGAACAACAAATCTTAATCCCAGCCCAAATCCTGTCCTTGTCTCTGGTGGAAAGACACCAAGCAGTTCTGTCACCTGCGCTGAACCTCAAAGCATCTTTACAATTCTGTGCTCTCTCTAAAAGCTAGAGTTAGGAATAAAGTTACTCAACACTAAGTTGTGTTCACAGGCAATGGCAGTGGGTAGCCATCAGTAACATCCTAGGAACTACCCCCACTTTGAGACCTCTGGGCTTTAGCAGACCACAGTTTAGACTAGCATTAGGAGGTTGTAATAAATAGTTTTTACTGCAACACCAGAAGGCTTGCAGATATAATGAGGCTGTTGTGGCAAACACCCGGTGGCTCCAGCTGAACTTGCAGGGAGGCCTATTGGAGCACTAAGTGAACTCCTGGGTTCAGATTGGATTTATAATTCTTTTTTCCAAAATAGAAGTATCAAAGAGTTTCAGCCTGATTCCTATATGTAGGTTTCCAAGAGCATGCTGTGACTGCATGCCAGAAAGTTCCTCCAAACCATGATTAATCTCAGGGTTGCAGTGCCCCAGTAGCCTTCAGTTAAAGTTAGGACTATGGATAGGAAATAACTAGAAGCTCCTTTTGTTCATGAATCTCGGAAATTTGCACAAGCAGGCAGATAGGGCTCCTTGGCTTATGCGTTATTTGTGGCTAAGCCTGAAATATCAAACTCTTTTGAAACTGAATGTACAGCTGGAGTTGGGCTTTGCTTTTGGAATAGAGGTACGGACCACGACCAGTTCTTATTATGCTCTCAAGGCTTGCGGAACAAGAGAACAGCAGCATTCAAGGGTGTTATTTAGAAGACACAAGGTCTCGCCAACTATTATGTAGTGTAAGAGTATGCAAGAAAAATGAAGAGAATGTGAGTTGTTTTTACATACTAAAAGACTTCCATAGATAGTGGAAAGAATTATGTTCAGTAGGATCCTATAGCTTGCAGTTATGCTATGTCAAAGCTTAGGCCTGGGAAGGAATCAGACTGAACTTCCATCTCCCCTAAGTAACAAAGTGGTAGTAGCAGGCTGACAACAGTGGCTAGTTTTCTGGGCAGTCCTGAAGCATTGCTGTACAATGGGTGCTGAGATCACAAAGGCTGTTCTAGGACATTCTACCCAACCGCCTAAACCTAAGCCAGTCAATAGCTTCTCAACTCATTTCACCCCAAACAAGTCATTGTTTCTTCTTCCAGTGTCACAGGTTTTTTAGAATGCAGCAGTAAGAGGTGTTCTTAAATCAATTCCATCTCACAGCTAACATAAATAATAAGAATTTCCAGTGCCAGAAGTTTTCCTAAACAAGAACCTCTTGCATAGCTCTTCATCCCTCATTCTTAATTAAGGTCTCATTTTATTCCCATGAACAAGATGTTACTGAAGCCAAAGAATCCTATCAACATTAGACTTCATCCATTTCCAAGGAATGGGCAAACTCCAACTTCAGCTTTTCTTGTCCCAGCCCTCACTGCAACCGACTCTACAAAAAGAAAAAAAAAGGCTGTTAGAGTTGCATTCACACTTTACATTCCTTGCCGTACACAGCATGTCAGGCTGCTCTCCTTGCAGTCTCACAGCAGCAGTGCTGTATGGGCAGGCTTAAACTCAACAGCATAAGAAAGATGGGTGCACACCTTCTATTAGGGCCTGTTGCAATAGAAAAGAAGTAATGACTTTAAACTGAAGGAGGGTAGATTCAGAACAGATATAAGGGTGAAGCTTTTTTACAGTTTTAGGGTTGAAACACTGGAACAGGTTGTCCAGAGAGGTGGTAGATGTCCCATTACTGGAAACATTAAAGGCCAGGTTGGATGGGGCTCCGAGCAACCTGATCTGGTTGAAGACGTCCCTGCTCAATGAGGGGGGAGTGGGGGTAGGGATGGTGGACCACCAACTATTCTATGATGTTTCTATGAAATATACTCCCCCTCACCCTCTAACCAGATTATCAAGACATCCTCTGCTTCTGTCACCAATTACTCCACTATAAACAGGTGAGCTTTACAGTTTTAATAAGCTTTTATTTGTCCTTGCATGGATCCTAATCATAACCTTTCATTGCCAGTGAGGCAGGCTTTGCTTTACTGATGGAATCTGACAACAGCAGTTGTAAGCACTACAAGTCTTCCAGGATCCTCAGCCTTCTGGTCCTTGGCTTTTATCCTTTCTGAAAATATCTCTGCATATTCTAAACCAATTACATCCTTAACTGTAGTCCTCTCCCTGCAAACAACAGTCAGCAAAGCTCTTGGAAGGTCCTGCTGGCGCTAACAGGAGCACATGACAGAAGTTCTCTTAGTTTGGGAGAATAAAGGATCGAGTGGGAACCAGTTACTCCAGAGATTTCACCATTAAGACAGCAGCTAGCAGACTACCCTTTCCCACCAAGCTGATTTCAGGTTAGAGACAAGGAGACTGCTTCCTCCTCTACTACTTCTTTACCCTCCCCTTTGCTACTAGAGCATAGGAGTCCTCAGCACAGCTCATGAGGGATTCAAGCAGAGAGAAGATGATCTCATTATTATTTTGCTGGCTATTAAAGAGTGAGACAATCTAGCTGTGGTAAAAAATAAATAGCTGTATGCAACTATGAGAATCACTAGACATCTCGTTTCATGTCAGGCAAGACTATTGCCTAATAGGAAGACAATACAATCCTGCTGTTGCCTAGCTCAGATGAGCGAGACTTGAACTAATTAGCTGCCACTATAGCCAGGTATGAAATTGTTAATTTCATTTTATGATAGCCATCTGAACAGTGATGTGCTCTCTGCATCTTCTCATCACATAAAAGCTGGTGTAACCAGCTTCTTCACTACTCAAAGTGCAAGCTTCTTACTACTGACCACTGAGATACTGCGGGAAATCTAAGAGAAAACAAGAGAGGGTTCCCAAATCCCAGACACACCTCTGCTCTGAAATCTTGGTCCCTGGTAGGAGATCTTCCCTCACTTCTACTCACAGCTCACTAGTGTGTGGGGATTTCTTGCAACTAAGAGCCTGCACCCCATAGCATTCTGCAGCCAAACTTTCTCATGGAGTTTTGGGACCCACTAGTCAAAGCAGAAGTTGCTGGGAATTTCAGGAAGAGCCAGTAAGTGTGAGAAAGAACATTTAATCTGGGTGTTTAGATTGGGAGGTAGGAGACTGTTTTCATAACATCTGTGGTGAAAGTGTATAAATCAATAGACAGACTGCCAATACTTGGAAACACTCAAAAGGCAACTCTGGCAACCTTGTAGGTTGTTTTATAAACAATTGGTTTCAAACTGATCCTGAAGTTAATGTGAAAGGCAGCAGAGTCACTTAAGGACAAAGGTGCTGTGGTTTCTGCATTCCCTGCTGCCTACTTCCACAATAGCAGCCCTACAATGGAGTGCTCACGCTCAGGCACAGGAGGGATGTCCTTCCATCTCACGCTGCCGGTGAGAGCTAACGTGGCAAACCTCAAGAGCTGAAATACTGTCTACTGCCCTATCTGTCTCACAGCCCCAGCCTCCTGAGAACAACTCTTCCAGAGAAATCTGCTTCCTACATCTGCTCCAGGGCTGGCTGCAGCTCATCCCACTGCTCTTCATGGTCAGACTGCAGCTTGGCATTTCTTCAGCAGACCAACCTACCCGGCCATACTGGCTGACTTCTCAGGCTGGCTTGTAGGTGCTGCCCTATGGGGGTCCATTCCTGAGGCTTCTCCAGGCACATCTCTCACAGGCATGATCCGCCCCCCCCACATTCATGTCACCTTGAAGAACACAGAAGTGAGGTCTTCTCTCACCCCTTCTTACCTCAAGAATCCAAGAAACTCCTGGATGGATGGACACCACTGCCAGATGAGTCTTGCTTGGCTTACAGTGGGCAACAGCCCTGAGATGGTGGTGTTGCCATTGCCTGGGGCACAAACTGGGCCTCCAATAAGAACACAAAGCCAAACCCATTTCTAAGCAGTCATCCAGATTTTCTAGGGCTAATAGCTGCAGCTAAACATCTAGGAATGAGTCTCTACCACCCTGCTCTCTATCACCTTCCCACCCTGCTCATTGCAGGGCTCTGCCCTCTACCATGGTTCTCTCTTTTCAGGGCAAACACCACAACGCCTCTATCTGTCCCTGACACCTCCCTCACCCCCAGATCATGTACCGAGGGCTTGTCTTCCTCCCCAGACTCTCTCCCCAAGGTTGTTCTCTCCCTTGGATGCACCTCACATTCCAAAAGCTCCCACACTGCCCCAGCCCATGTTCCACACCACCTCACCTCCACAGACTCATACAGAGCTGGTACTGGTGCATTTCCACTTAAAAACAAGCTCTGAGGAATTGCTCACACAGGTCTATAGGTACCACTCCAAAATACAAAATTCTCAGGTGTCAGTCTCTCTTCCAAAGTAAAAGGGCCCAGATGAGAGGAAACAGCCTCAAGTAGCACTGGGCAGGCGGAGGAGAGGGGTTAGATTGGATATTAATTTCTTCAATGAAAGGGTTATCAAGCATTGGAACAAGTTGCCCAGGGAAGTGGTTGAGTCACCACTCTGTGAGGTATTTAAAAGACATGTAGATGTGGCACTTAGGAACATGGTTTATTGGTGGACTTGCAAGTGCTCAGTTTATGGTTGGACTCAATCTTAGCAGAAAAAATGTATCCATCTCCCCAATCTGTCCCACCTCAGAAGCCCCATATACCCAGGTTTTAGGTGACAGATTTAGAACATAGTTTTATAATTCTATTTTGTTCAATTCCAAGTCTTTAACATGTTTACTATGAAGCAACCACTAAGAAAATTTTTAGTCTGTTTAAGCAGAAGGAAAAAAAAACACCCATAAATAAAACACACTTTGTTTTATAGGAACCTACACCCTCTAGGGAAAAACTGTTTTGGCAAAAGAATTCCCAACCACTGCTAACCAGAGTTAATTACAACATCGTATTAAAAGAACAACTTCTTTTCAAATACTTAAGAGCATCACGAAACAACATCTGCCAAAGGTCTGCACTGCACTGGGTTATAGTTCCAGGCTGTCTGCAGACATCACTGCCTCAGTTATACTATTCTGACATCATTGTGCAAGTTCAGTGCACAAAGCACATGTCTGCAGTATAGCATGGTCTTGACAGGACCTCACATTCCCACCCTAGTAAACCCTAAATAATTTCCAGAAGAGCTATGTAGAAAATACCCAGGAAGCATGCTGGGTAAGCCATTCAGATGATCATATGCTCTGGGATTCTTGCTGTCTCTGAAGAATTTCCATATGTCCAGTCTGTAGCTCTAAGGAGGGCAAAAAAAAGTCAGGTTAGTCTGATGCACAGTCCTCTGACCTCCTGCACTGTCACAAGTGTTGTTTTATAAGAGTTGGTTACCTGATGCTGGCAGTCAGATTCAGGAAGAACTGCAGATTGAGAACTTCCAGGAAAATTGCTTGGACACGAAGAGACAACGTGGAGAAGACTTACAATTATAAACAGCAGGTAATGCTGGCAAGACACACACAATAGAAAAAGTGGTGACATAGTTAGGATCTGGGGCCTTGCAGGAGGCCTAGATCTGATGTAGGTCTGGAGTGGCAGCACGATGGCATCACTGTGGCGTAAAACCAATAGTTCCTAAACTGGTGAACACTCACAGAACAAAGAGTGATATCAAGATAATCCCTGAGCTGCTGCCATTGCTCAAAGAAACATTGTGAAGGAATAGGAGTTACTAACATCTGGAACCCATAGGAGGGGAGAAAAATGCTCTCTAGTTTCCTAAAGATAGGGCCTGTTTTAGTTACAGAAGTAGGTTTCCATACTTTCTGCATAACTCTGGATTGTTGTGGACAGAGGAGTCACTTCATGATGCCATTTGTCAGTGAGAGAGTTATTGGAAAGAAGATACCAGAGAGAAATTTAATTCAAGTGTGTGCAAATACCATCCTAGGGGGCTAAAGTAGGATTTTCCCTCTCACATTCCATACATCTTAGAGCATTCACATACTACTTGGAGCTTCATCCTCCTCTTAAACCCCTATTCTAAATAGAGGTAATATTTTTGCCTGGAGAACTTAGAATACCTTTTCTCCATGTGCAGAGCAACCAATATTCCTCTAATCCCACCCCACAAAAGCCAAATGGCACACACACCCCAGCCAATTGTAATATTAGGAGCTTAGCAGGGAGAACCCCAAGAATTCATACCTGTGAGAACTAAGAATGTATGGCTGGAGTTATACAATCTAGTTAGAAGGTAATTTCCCATGTTTGGCAGAAGGGATTCTTGCCACAAGGCAAAAAAATTGCATGCGCTCTGCCAGCCACACTTGCTATTGTTTATAATGGCTACAGCACACTTGGTAGCTTTACTAGCCACATTTTACTAATATCTTTGGTTCACTATTTGCATATTTTTTGCTAAGGGCCTTTTGCCAGCTTGCGTTTGAAGACTTCCATGCTAGTAGATTTTTACACTGACACGTTTTTAGTGTCAACCTGGTTTAAGATATCTTTCAGAAATCCTGGCTGCTAACTAAGATTTATTTGTAATAAAAGGCCACAGCTAGAGCAGAGTCTCAGCTAATGGAATAGAGCCAGATCATGAATAATTGAGCGTATGTTCTCCATTTATGGCATCGAGTGGCAGCATTTGTGGGAATCCCAGGGTCCTCAGGCTGTTCAGCAGTGAGCCCCTGTGGCTGCTTGTTCCTCGCCTTCCCCAACCAAGTCATGGAGTCTGACACCACCACTTGCAGCCTGTCCTTCAGCAGCCAGAAATCAGACATTTCTGAAGTCTAACAAATTCAGCCTAATTCCAGAGCAAAGCTGGCAGAGACCAGCCACACCAACACATGTGGGGGAATTAGAGGGAAAAGAACAGTTGCCACATGTTACATTTGAGCATGTGCTATGCAGAAACCATAAAAGAAAACAAGATGCAGTGTGACCTATAGACTTGCTCATAGCCACTCTAACTAATGCAATTCCTTTTCTCTTTCCAGAAGAAAAACACACCTCGCGGAAAGAATTATAACAGCTTCTGCGTGCTTCACACTCACAAAGAATGAGGAATGTCACCAGTTCATTACTAGGAGCTCTGCTTCAGGCCACATGGCAGTCACAACTCTACTCTTGCAATATTAATTATTGGCCTGGGACAGCCATATAGCAGCTTATTGGCTACACACAAAATGCTTCCATGTGCTGAGCTTCTGCAGAGGCTGGCCTGTGGGCTTTGCTAGACAAACACTGCAGCTCCCAAGAAGTCTGAGTGGTAGTCTGATTCCTAGTTCCAGCAGCAAACCTTTACTTCTGGAGAGGAGCTGAGAGCCTGGCCCAAGGAGCAGCAGCAGATTTTTTAATTCTCTGAAGGTCTGAGGGCTTTCTTCCTGGAATCTTTTTTTAGATCAAGTTTATAAGCATTAAATGCCTTCTCCTTCCCCACAGACTGACTACACAAAGGAACTGAGGATGGAGCAAAAAAGAAAAAAATGGGGACAAGGAAAGAAGCAGTAGGAGAAGCTCCTCATGCTTAACTTTCAGAGCTACATATAGCAGAAACAAAAGAAGGAAACAGAACTCTCACAAGTAGAGGAAGACGTGCAACAAAACGTCCAACAGTGTGCCTCAAGGAATGGAAGGGAAAACTATGCCTAAAAATGCCAAGCATGTAGCACAAATATTTTATGAGAAGAATAAATTTGTAATTACAAGTTATTTTAGCTACCCTGCTGCCAGGAGCAGAAGGAAGCCATCAGTGTCATCCTCTCGTTCCCCAGGGACACGCCTGAACTTCGTTTTCTTGGTGGAACACCTCCCTCCAGTGGTCAAAGGCAAGTGGTTTTCCACAGAGCTCGGGCAGTTTGGAACCCAAGCTGCAGACAAGCAATGGACCGGTCGTCACTTTCCCTCCTCTCTCCTTGCAGCTCCACATCAGGCTGAATGGCAACCAGCAGTGCCCTTCTACACCTATGAGCCATCTGGTCCGGGCTGGGCATGAAACGTAGCCCTCTAAATGGTGGGGGCCCTGGGAAAGCATTGCCACCTGATTAAAGCAGAGTGCTTGGGAAACCAACCAGAAAGAGGGGAGACTCTGTATTACCAAGAACCAAGCTCACCTCAAGCACAGCCCCAGAAAGCCAAAAGGAACGAGTTGTATTCACAATAAGACAAATCACTGCACCCTTCTGCGGGTCCAGGATCCATTTAAGCACCTCTTGCTCTGCAGTCAGGTGACTGAAGTCAGGGTTGCTGAAGTCTTGACTTAGACCCAGTTGCCACCAGTGTTTGCTAATAGCACCCCAGTACTTTCTTCTCTGCAAACTTCATTCTGTTTCTTCAAACATGTATGAAGACTTAGGTCATGTTCATTATTTGCTAAAGCAACAGCTGTAGACTTCATTAGCACACTACCACAGGTTCCTCTAAGCCATTTTAAATGGCCAGAAACACCAACATGGCACAGAATCTGAAAGAATTTTGAGATCCAGCTCATATCCACTTCTCAACTGCCCAAGCTGAGAAAAGCAAGAGGATTTATACATTTGCTCTATCTACTTCTCAAGAGCTTTTTGCTCAAGCCCAGTGTGTGGTGACATAAGGTACAAAAATTTCTTTCTTCTTCCTCAATGGTAGGGGAAGGGGCTGAGGAATCTTTTTTTAAAATAGCAGCCTGGTGGCAGAAGCCTACTGAAGGTGGGTAGGAAAAAATTATAAAGCTAAGCTAGCAAGAGCTGTATGCACTGTGGGCATAGCAGCAAGCTCGCATTTTGTCAGAATTAGTCCCAAGGCTTATGACTTTATACTGTGCAGACTGTACAGATTTGAAGCGACATCTTCAAATAGATCACTTAGCTTAGGATATAGCAAGTAATTTAAAGGAACTGCCACTCAATCAGCTCACCCTAAGACAAACATACTTCATAAAGCAAGGCAGAGTACAGTCCAGAAAATTGTCACCTCCCTCTGCTGGGCAGTATCTTCACAGTCCACATCGATCTCACACACAGGCCTCAGACCAGCTTTTTGACAGGCTCCTTTGCTACCATGAACAAACAAGATGTCAGTGATTTGCATGTACAGCAGAAGGGGATGGAGAGGAAGCAAGGGGAAAACGCTGCAATGCACAAGGCACAGACCGAGATATATATTTTTTTAGGAAAGTCTTTATTACAGAAATATTCACCCTCTAGACTTTTGTATCTGTACGTGCATTTCTTCCAGTAGGAAGATTTTGCTAAAAACAGACAAAAACAAAAAAGGAAATCCGGAATGGGCTTGGTATTTTTTTTACTTGCTGCTTGGTATTGGCATCTGTAACTGAACAAGAATCTTACAAATAAAAACATATAAGAGAATAGAGTGTGTTATAAAAGCTAGCAAGCTTTACTGCTAAAAGTGCCTTCTGCTATAGCAAAGATCAGCTCAAAGGATCTGTGCAGGAAGGGGCTGATATCTCAGAACTGCAAAACCTTATCAGACCTCCATAAAAACCAGTTGCCCAGTCATAGCTGCTCTCTCCCCAACCACTCCTGTGTCCACAGAGGACAGAGCAGGGACCCAGTGCTGGGGCCCTGATCCCCTGCACAAGCCTTTCTCCCCCAGAAGGAAAACTGAGTAGCTGGTGAAACCACCCCTGGAACTGCTACTAGGGTTATGACTACCAACCCCACCCCTGACAGGAGATGGTCCTGGGACCACCTCTGTAAGGCAAAGGCTCTCTCACTAAGTACCTCATAACAGGTCTCAGGCAAGGACCACCCACTTCACTCTCACGCAGCTTCCTGCTTTCAGGGTGATTGTACCATGTACAACAGCAGAAAACCTGTTGTGCCCAAGACACCTCTAAGACTGAAGATTTACACCCAGCTCTCTTATGTAGGAAGATGGGGCAGTGTTTCACACACATCTACTTTCTTCCTGTCTACACCACTCCTTGCTGCAGGCCGCTGGCTGAATAGAGTGAACAGCCCAGCCATTTAACACAGAAACCACCCAGCCTGCATGACTGCAGAACCTGCTACTTATCTGCTGCAGTGCTAGCACTTGAGACAGAACTCAGGATGTAGCCATGGCTCCAGATCAAAGTGGAGTTAGAAAAATGGACAACTGAAACAAAAGCAACTTATTCTTGCATCTGAACTATGGAACCTACACTGGGCACTGGTAGGAGTGGTCTTTCCAATATACAGCATCAGCAATCCAGTCAGATCCCTCCATATTCACATCTAAAAACCACAGCTAACAAATTTTAGGTTCATGCAGGGGAAGAATCAAATTAATCGTAACCTCTATAGAGTTGGCAACCCAAGAATGCAACCAGTAGAGATAGCCTGGGGCTGAGTCCACATTATACAGCAGTCTCTGAAGTACCTCCAACTGACATGAGCCAGCAAAGGGGAGCTAGAAGGAGAGGAAAAGGTAAAGAGGCAAAATGGGAGAAACATCTAAGTGTCAAATCCAAAACCCAAGGGATCCATTCCAGAGGTAGCTGAGCACCGCCACCACAATCTGCCAGGTCACACTAGGAATTAATAGGTAGGCTTGGCTCCCTCCCGGTGGCTTCTCATCATGCTCAAAGGGAAGAACTCCACTGAAGGCAAGGCATAGCTGACTCCAGAAGCAGAAGAAGCAAGTATGATGGCAGTACTCAATATTTCAGATGAGAACCTAGTCTGGAAGATGCATAGTAGGAGCCAAATAAGGTTAACTGCAAGGGAGGAGAAAGTCTATAAAGCATGACTAGTTACCACCACAAGTCAGTGAAGCAAGTGAAGCTACCAAAGCACTGGAATCTCAACAGAATTCCTGGCTCATGGGACCAAGAGATGGGACTTCTGGGGGGAGGTGAAAAGATGTGCAGGAGAAGAGTGAGGGAGAGAGAAGTTATTGTATGTTAGGCCCAGTGGGTTGTAGAATGAAGATATGAGTAGTATTGTTTATCATGGAGCAGGCAGCAAAAGCATTGTCCCCTCAGGTTAATCAGTGTCTCACGTGATATGAGACAGTTCAAGTTCTGCTGCTTGAAGTAGAAATAATCCAGAGGCAGGATGCAGGTGGCCCAAAGGCCCTATTGCCAGAAGATCAGGCTGTGTTGCAGCTCTAACAGTTCTTAGCAGAGTGGTATCAGAAATGGGATGTCACAGGAATAATGGTCAACAGTTGGACAGTCTGGGTATGAGGCAGGAATGTTCTGTTTGCTCCTTTCTCTGTGGTGCCGTAGCTCTGGAGTCAGCCAACTCAAGACTTGGGCACTTTGGTGTAGTCTTCGCTGTGTATGTTCTTGCAAAGCGAAATGGACAGTATCATCCCCAGCAGCTGGAATAAGTACGAAGAATGGGAACAAAATTAGCAACCAGACAGATAATAGGGAGGAAGAACACATGATACAGGGGAGCAGAATACAGTAAATGTCTTTCAATGACACCACACAGGTGAATAGAATTGGGCCACAACACAAAACAAATGCAGTAACTGGAATGGCAAAAAATTGGACTGCAGAAAGATGTGCCTTCATCTGGAATCTATGTTATGGGCTTTTTAAGGCAACAAGTGGGATTTCACCAGCAGGATGCTGCTTGTCTCAGTCTTCCTAGTTACACACACAATGAATTGCCAAGAGACAGACACATCAGAAGGAACCACAAGTAGACAGGGCTTTGTTCAATTTTTAATCCAATCAATGAAAGCAGCAGTTCAAAAGCCCAGGTAGACACAACCAAGAGCTAGAACTGCACCGCCATTAAACCAGGTGACGACTACTTGAGAAAACAGCTTTGCCTTTCAAAGAATCTCCATGGTAAGAGAGAAGAGGTTCACATCAGGAAGTGACTTACCTCTATTACAGCAACACCTGTGCAAACCCCAAGAATGACACCAAGGTTGTCCTTCAACCACTGCTCTACACCATCCATGCATCCCTATAGAAAAAACATGGTCACAAGGAAAAGAAGCATGAATCTAAATATCTCAAAGACTGAAAATCCATAACACATCTCCTTTGCATGCAGGAATTATCTCCATTACATGCTATACCATGTTTCATGGTAGCTTTAGCAAAAAAATGGTGCCCCCTCCTCCCCCAGATTCTACAGGTACTTCAAGCACTAATGACGTGAAAGAAGTTCTCAGAGGAACAAAGATAAGGCAACTTCAGTGGAAACTTCACAGGGCCCAGACATACCCACTCACCTGCCCATGAACAGGCCAGTCAGTATAGGTTGCAGTGCCATTGACAGGGTCATCCAGACCACAGAAACCTCTTCCTTCCTCTAAGTCCTCAGTTCTGTTGGAGCAGGAGCAGGGATACTCAGTCATGCTTTTGTTGATAATAATCTCATTATCTTCCCAGTCTTTTGCTCCAGTCCAGCCACAGCAGGTGATCTAATAACAAGAGAGAGATCATCACAGTCTTACACTTTGCACTGGCAACATAACTGCACATGAAAATAAACAGGCAGAAGTACACAGGAACTCTCCATGTAACAACAACAGTCAGGCCATACCATTTGCATGAATTAGCTGCATTAGAACACCACCCTGGTCACTTATATGGACAGCATAGGGCTGTCCAGAAGACAGGGACATTACTTCCTACTAAAGAATCACTCTGCTAACAAAACAAGTTAAAGGTTGACTTCTAGCAGACTAAATACTAGCAAACCTAATCTTGTTTCCGGGTGACCATGCTAAACAAAGGTAAAAATGCAAACAGAGGTGTTGATGGTGGGTCAGCCGGAGGAGGGCAGTTGTCCTGTGTGACACATTTGAGACATTTTTTTTTTCAGTCCCTCCAGTTTTATTGTTGACAGATTGATTTGGTGAGGGAGAGGCAAGACAGGCAAGAGTTTCACGTGTTGAAAATTCATCACGTGTATTCACAGGCATGTCAAAAGCATTACTACCTAGTCTTCCACTAGTGAAGCCATTTCCATAGGTTTAAATGTTAATTAGTTGATTTTTCTTTGAGTAGCACACATTTTGTTTATCAGACACGAAAGAGGAACTTCTCGTTTCCTTGTTCCCAGTCGCAAGGTACGGCTGATCTCAGCTGCGGCCCCGGGGACAGCAGCAGCCACCGCACGATGGCGTCACGCCGCCGCCGAGCCCCAGCACGTCACCGTGAGCTAGCGCCTGCCTGGCTGCAGTGGGGACTGGCTGGAAAACGGGATGAGGAGTATTTTCCATCCAAAGAAACACATTTCTATACAGCCACGCGATAAAACTGTAGTTGCTGGAGGGGAAAGCACATCGGGGAGTCCAGCAAAGACTAAGATGCTATCATAAGCATGGATCCCTGTGCCTGCATGGTGGCACACAGCAGAAAGGCTGTAAATCTCGAGGTAGAAGGTTAGAGAAAATCTCCCTCTGCTCAGAAAGGAAAAGTAGGGTTTCTGCTATAACAGACGGAGTTACAGAGCTGAGATACAGATAGTGCAGAGATACAAACAGCTGAACATCCACACCAGGACAAGTATTTGCATTCCCAACGAGGGTTGTGAAGATCCAGCCTCCAGAAGGAACTACCTCTGCCTCACGAGAGGTTTGGACTTTAACTCCAAGACTGGTCTACAGAATACCCACCCCCTTTCACATGCTAACTTCAGCGTGCAAGGACTCCCAACACTCGACTTCTCCACCTCTACGAAACATTCTTCTCTTCCTACATACAAGAAGGGCTCAAGCATGAGCCTCTCTCCACAGTAGACTCAGGCTTCTCTTGAGTTCACTAGCAAGGAGCTGTAACCACAGTGCTAAAGCATAAATAAGTCATTCTCCAAGGAGGAGAAATACTGCAGGTCAGTGTTTTGCAGACCAAAGAACAGACAGAAGACAAATGCTATTACTAGTACTTACTACACATCAGTCCCATGCTGGGCATGTATTTAACCACAACAGCCAGCCAGCTCTCAAGCTTGTGGTTTGGCAGTAAACAGCTGTCATGACTCCAGTGTGCTTGAATACTCTCTAGCTGCTCAAGTGCTGACCCTAATGCTAAAACAGAAACCATGGGCAGTTGGATGGCTTCCAAGAATGCTGACACTTGCAGAAGAACCATCACAATAAGCAAGCAACATGCACCATGTAGTAAGGCAGATGGTGCTGCTGACTTGCCTGGCAGTAAACTTGCTACAAAAGTCATATGCAAAGTAGTTTTCACACGTTAGTATTCAGGAGGCCCAGCAAACAAGGATAGTCTGGACACATTAGGCCATGCAGCCAATACCAGCTAGTTCTAACAGCCAGCATGCAGAAATGGTCCAGGGTCTGATCTAGTAGTAGCAAGCAAGACCACATTCTAATCTGCAGGCACCAAACCTCACAGGCAACTTTGTAGATCAGCCAGATCAACATGCAATATCTGTTTCCTTGTCCTCAGCCTAGGTTTAAAGGCCATTGTCTGAACTGACAAGTCATCTAACTCTTAGTGTCCCCCATGACTCACCTGTATTTGCACATAGTCCCATACTTCTTGCAAGTTCTTTCTATCTTCATTCAAAGGGTTATAATTGTCAATCAGATCTTTAACTATGTGGGACAACTCTTCTTTCAGCTGTCAAGAAAAAAAGAGGCAGGAGAGTTAGATTAGTCAATGGATAAGGACAGCAGCTTTGCCACTGCAGCAGCCAAAGCACCAGTACTTCCCAGCAAGTCCTTGCCCAGGCACAGGGAAGGACTTCAAACCTGATGAGCAATAACAAAACAGAACTGGGTATAGTTATCCTGCTAAGACACAGACTGAACTGCCTGCCCCAGAAAAGAGAGATGTGTAAGAAAGATAAGTGTAAGCTGAAGGGCAACATTGCCTTAAAGACTCACCAAAAATGTGTTCCTGTGTACTGCAGGCAAGATTCTGGTCAAGAATGTCAGTCACTGCAGTTCATCTCCACTGCTCAGGGAACGTATGAGTCACTCTGCTGGCTCCTGTATGCAGCTGGGTTTACTGACATACAGTTGGTAGAAACTTGCCTTTTGCACCAAGGCCTTGATCTGCCACTCCCCAGACTCCTACAACTGTTGTTTTTGTATTAAGACAGGAAGTATTACAACTATCTAAACTGCTCATTAACAGTCTTATCACAAAGCTCAGGTGTATTAAATCATCTCTTCACCCCCATTCCTTATCCAGAGACATTTACAACACTTTTCAGTTTGATAAGAGGTGCAAACTACACCTGGCAGACTCTTTCACTTTCTTCCTCCCACCTCCTTCTGAAGCTCTTCTTAACCAGCCGTACATGATGACAGCTGTTACTGCTAAGGACAGACCCAGATCACAAGAGGCTGGAAAAAAGTGTCATTAGACACTGAGAGATGGGATATAGTTACATCAGACTAAGGACTATGATGCTCCCATCCTATATATTACCTTTTTGACTGTGGTACCACAGCATATTTCAAATCAGTGGAAATGGTTTTTCCCTTTTCTTCTACTATTAAGCACAGTAAATGATCACAGCAAACTCCAGGACACTCATCCAGAGGAAACACTTCCTACTGTTGAGAAAGCTTTTCTACATCACTAACTCTTACTCCTAGGAAAACTGGAGCTCAGTTCACTCGGATCAGCTATGTCAGACCAGACAGATGGGAGCTGCATGATCTTTCTTCTCATGATGTCTAGCTCTTCCCCTTTTAATTACTTCGCTTCCCCTTTTCCTTCCCTTCAAATTGAGGCAACCTGACCTGGTTCTCACTAATGAGATTGGCCTTGGCTTCTGCCATAAGCCTTATCAGTTACTGAACCTCTGAGTTCCCACCCTCACCCCTCCCGCACACTGCTGTTCCACATGCAGAGGGAGGCAAGGAGAGCTGGATTTGTTTTCCTACCCTGAGCCCATCTAGTCCCTTAGCTATTAGGTCAGATGGAGCCAAGTGTCACTTCTGCAAGAATCCCAGACAGTGCTTCTCTTCTCCATCCCAGGACCCCACCACAAGCAAAGACAAGACGTCAACCTGATGACCCCAATCACAGCCGCACAGGAAAGCAGTCCGTTCTTCCCCTACTCTTATACAAGAACAGGCAAGAGGTCTTGCAAATAGTGCTGGTTTCAAAAAGTGAGGCATTTCAGAAAGAGAAAAACTCAGGCATTCCTACATGTTTCAGAAAGTAATCTGAGAAAGGGAGAATATTATGCAAACAGTATCACAGCTCTGGAGAGCACACACACAAGCAGCTTCCTCATGGGTTTAACCAGCAGAGCAGCCCAAAGGGAAAACACAGGCACCTGCAGCTGTTCACCCTTAGGCACCTGGCAGAGTAAAACTGAAAGTGCAACAAGTTAGAAAGGATTATGGAACCCTTCAACAGGCTTTCAACATCTCCACCATCTTCACCCATTTAAGGCTTGTCAGGACTCAGTGTTTTGTGACACATCAGTGCTCCAGGAAAAGCCACAGACCACTGCCAGAAAGCAGTAAAGCTGTCAGTCTCTCCTTCACATGGGCTTACTGAAGAGGGAGATGGAGAAAGCTGAATGCCAGAGGCAAGAGCCTGGGTCTTCAATCCCAGCCTTGATAATAGAATGAATTGTGCAGGCTTCTTCCACTGTCGGTAATTTATCCTGTTCTCTCTGTCAGACTCAAGCTAGACCCTTCCTCTAGCATTTATTAGCATCTAGCCTGCACACAAAAATAGGCTAAAAAAACCTGGAGGGAGCTCTCCCCACCTACTCACTTCAGATTCAGAAACTAATGCATAGTCCATAGCCCCAGACAAGTCACTGCACAAAATCACTTAGGCCTGTTTGCTGCAAAAACAGCTAGCAAAGTAAGACTGTTCCCAAAACACCACTGCTCTCCTTCACTCTAAGCATTTAGAGGCAAGCTGCAGAGTATTGTGTGAACTAGGCCAAGAGAGATCTTGCCCAGGCTCTCACATGTTTAGGGGCTTGTCATCCACCAGATGTAGGTGAGTAGCGACATTAGGTTCACAAAGCAGAATGCCACTTGTAACATTTCTGAAGTTACTATTTCCTTGTCCATTAAAAATACCCTCTCTCCAGTTTCAGTCACTAGCAGATGTAGGGAAATGAATGTTGCATCAACATCCTCCCAGTAGTACTGGGCAATTCCAGTCTGAAGGGGCATTCCTCTAACAATGCTCATGGAAGAGGCAAAGCAGCAGCCTTCCTGTCAGAGGCACGGCCTTTTAGTTATGCCAACTTTATTTCAATATACTTTCACATGTCAGGGTGGAGGGGATTTTGACACCGAAAAGGAACAGATATTCCAACAATAACATCAAGCAAATCAGTAGAAATAAATACTTAAGTTACAAGAAGTGGAGGAACAAGTACCAAGTTGCTACATTCTGGATCCAAAATCCTTTCCCTCAGTGTTATTCCTTGTTTCATATCTAACCAAGTTCCTGAAGTCAGAAAGAAATAAACACAAAGAACACAACAGACATCTAGGGACTGGATCTTGCGCAGTTTCAGTGTGCTTCACTGTGCTCTGAGCTTCCCCAGGATGACGCACACCAAGCGAAGCAGAGCGACATGCACTGAAGCGCAGCCTCAAACCAGTGTCCTGGAGGTTTCAGCCAAGACCTTTCTGAAATGGCTTTTCTTAGCGCTTTAGGCTGGTACTTCAGAGGATCCCTGAAATAGAAGGGCTCTAGAAAAAAGCTTTTCTGTGGATTTTGTTCACTGAGGACTGAACAGGAGCATCTGTTCAAAGCCCAGCTTCCCGGACAATTCTGTCAGATCTGTACAAGTGACAATGTCAGTCACACCAGCTCCACAGGCTGTGCAGAGTAACCCCCAGCACTTTTAATCTCTCCCAAGTCTGACTGAGGTTTAAATGAAGAGCTACAGCTTAAAAGCTAAAGTTTATTTTAGAGCAGAGTGACAACTGGAGGAGAAATAACAGAGGTACAGAATTTAATGGTCTGAAAAGTCGTATTTCCCCATCACAGGGGAATGCCCATCCCCACAGTTCCTCCCCTGTATTAGTCAGAGCTGTTGAGAATCAGCAGCTCATTTAAAGCCACATCTTTACACACCTGTTAGCCAACGTTTTATTTTCTCCTTCAGCTTCAGCCAGCCCAGAGAGCAAGCTAGATTCACACCACATCTGGCAAGGAACCCAGCCAACAGTTGCTCATAGTTACCACAGCCACTTACACAAAGCTCGTATCCATTCAGCTCATGGCAGGCACCTTCCCCCTGCTCCCAAACTTCTCCACCAGGTCCCATCCATAACTTCCTCAACCATCTGTTTTCTGTAACTGCCTAGCTGAAGGGTTGGCTTAGGAGAAGCAACCACAGCCATACAGTGGTACAGATATACAGTTATGCAGCAAAGGATGGGTTATCCACAACTGGTACCAGAAGCCAGTAGTGACCCTACAGTTATAACTTGTTCCCACTGCATCTCTGTGGCTCCCAGTTTAGCCAGGATGGGTTCTTGCAATGCACTTAGGTAGCTCAAGAATTATTCCCTTTACATTACCAAGCCTGTTAGAGCTCTAGAAGCATATATTGAAACTGCATTTCTGCCAAAGAGATCCACTTCAAAATACTAAACCACTTGTTTTTAAGCTCCAGTTGTAGCAAAGGAACTGTCAGATACTTGGGTTTGCTCTTGGGGAAAGAGGATAGCTCTTGCAAGGAGAGTTTTGCATACAAATGCAGAAACACTGAAAGCACAGAACAAGATGGTACAAAGAGGAAGACCAGTCAAAAAAGAGCTTAGGCTGGTAACTCCTCAAGGCACCAGTGATGGCAACATGGTAGTAACCACTGCTAATACATGCCCAAATAGTTGTCTATAGCAGGATGAAGAGGAGGTGCAGTCTACAGCCTTTCAGGATTTTCTTTTTACTGTTCCCACTACCCAAAAATAAAGCTTGCATATCAAACAGAGCTTCATAATACTTGAGAAAGCAGCACTTCTGAGGCAGATACAGAAAAAGCAAACTGACCACCAAAGCTGCTGAGTGCAGGTAGAGGGAAGGAGAATCCAGTTATGCCTGCTGGTTATAGCCCACTCTGGAAAAAAGAATTTCTAGATGTCTCCTGTTTTCCCAAGCCAGGACCAAGGAAAACATATACAGTAGGAAACACTTACCGTTTCTTTCTGGAAGTAGATGACCAGTCCAGCAGCAACCTGAGTTATGAGGATTATCATCAGGCAGGTGAAGTACTGGAAACCAAAAAGAAACCTTTAGAAAAGTCTTTACATAATAGCACAAGTTTAATAAGGTTTCATATACAAGAGAAATCACAACATTGAGCTAGCATCTTTTGTCCTTGCAGACAAATTGCTATCAACAGTAGCAGTCTTCCTGGGAAAAGGCATCCACATCAGATTAGAGCATTTCAGCACTTCTCCTGTCAGGCCAACAGGCAGACTTCAGAAGGGACAGGGCTTACAAGCACTCTCTGCATATGTCATTCCAACGGGGACTCCCTCTCCCACCTCCAGCTCCATTCCCAGACCACTCTGGCCTTCATCAGTTGGACTCTGCCTACCCCAAGCCTCAATAGAACAACAGACTCAATTTTACAAACCTAGTTTTTAAAAACTGTTTTTAAAAGTCAATTACCTTTTTAAAAAATGCTATTCAATTCGTTTGAGGATCTAAATTTAAGATTCACCAGCAAACTGCTGAGGTCACTTTTAAACGATGGCAGCTACCACTGTTACACCAGGAGATGCCCCTAGTACCAGGACACACGTGTGCGATACTTGGGTTCCTATACACATGTGCTCTGAATAAGCCCAAGTCAAATGGCAGGCTGAGGTGTATGAAGCTAGTGCCATCTCATCCATCGCAGACAGAAAACTTCCCACAGATGAACTATTTGAAGAGAAGTCCTGACATACAGGACATTCCTAATTAAGTCTCTCTCAACTCTTGCACTTTCCACAGAAGCTGAACTTTGTAGCGCGGCAGGACACAGTCATTCTTCCTGTTCTCTTTCACTCTACTTGATACTTGTCCTTTCCCCATTGAGAGCACAATACCAACCGGGAAGTCAGGGCAAGGGGGACAGGGTACAGGGTCACTTGAGACACTTGCAGTTGGCAGTCCTGAACTCACTGTGTGCAGAAAGTGTCAGTGACATCCTCTCTCATTTCAGAGCTATCATCTCAGTAGTGTGTGTCTGAGGAGCTCTGCTGCAGTCTGTTGACTGCTGAAGAATTTAACATGTGCAAATTAAGAAACAGATCTAAGTTGACCTAGCGAAGTACTATCCCCCCAGGAGATCAGAGACCCAGCTGCAATTCAAAAGATACTTGCAGAAGAGTTATTAAACAGCATGAATACTCTCACCAGACCCAAGAGACATCGAATTTCATTGACTGCTCCAAGACAGCCCAGGAACCCCATGAGCATGGTGAGTGCCCCAACACCGATGAGAATGTATGCACCAGTCTTCAGGGAGGGAGATGACATCTCTGTAGGAGCCAGGAGAGGGAACAACATTAGCTACTGACAAAAACTTAATCTGCCATCATCATTTATAGAGCTGTGTCCCTGTCTCCTGATAGTCTTTTGTCTTCTACAAAGGGACTGCACAGAGGTGTGCTGAACATGGTGACAGAAGGCTGCTTCTGGGTGTCTTCTGATTGAAGGTAGACTTTCAAAGCCAGCCTGCAGGTCTCCAGAGCCTGGAAGACTCAAGGTCACTCCAAACAAATTAATCTTGTTTGGAGAAAGTTAGCTGCTTACTGGAATTTTACTCCCTCATGAAAGCACTCTGAGAATAAGATAAAGGATGTTCTACTCTATAACTACTGCCTATTTGCTTCAATTCCCTTTGCCATCTTCCCAGAAGCTTTTGTCCAAGTTCTAAAACCCCTTTTTGGATCATCTTTTCACTTTAATGCACTATTCTTTGTTCTAGCCATTCTGTTTTTACTTATCCAGTTACCATCAACAGTGGGACACACTAACTCTGAAGTGAAACATGAAACAAGAGCTACAGCTAGTGTTGAGCTCAGATGATGTGACAGGTTACTTGACAAGTCAATGTTGAATGACTTGAAGCCAGGCACTTAACTGAAGTCTGTTGCAGGACCTGTGCATGACCCCCTGCAAACAGATATCATGCTCAAATTAGCAACTTGTACAAAACCTACCAGCTATCCCCTTGCTTTTGTCTGGGCTGACTGTGCTCTTGAATGCTCAACAGTTCTTCAACTAAGTTAGGTCACATTATTACAGCCACGCTGGTGCTGTCAGCCCTCTCCCTTCAGCATTTAGTACTGTGAGTAACAGAAGAAACAAACGCTTACATTTGGGTTGGTCGCTGGACTGTTTCTTGCAGAATAGGATTGGAGAGAGCAAGTATGACAGCATAAAAGTTGAAGAGATATTGTCTAGAAATAGTAACTAGAAACCTCATTTATCATTAAGAGACATTCTTAAATCTGAAAGCTGCACAGTGGAGGGGAATTCTGGATGTCCAGTGATTAATGAAAATACATTCTTAGAGCTCAGCATTTAGTTTCCTGAACAGAGGTCCCAGGAGGCAAGCTTCCTCTGAGATCCTCCTGAAATACATTAAAAGAGTAATCAAATCCAGACTAATACTATCCCACCTCATACATATCTTTTCCCCCTTCTGATACCTGGTGCAAGTCACCAGTTTCCAAACCTTTTCCCTAGAACAGAGAAAAGTTCAGTTACCAAAAAGTGAACCACATCCATTTGCTACACAGGTCACTTCAGCCTTGATTAATTTCCAGCCCAGACTCTCCCTTGCTGGACATATGCCACAGAAACCAGGATCTTGCTTCCTCACCAGTCCTGTGACTCTTGCTGTGCAGATTAGGTGGTGATACTGCAAAGCATTTACTGAAGAACAGCCTTACAGAAGTGGCCTTCACAAGTCTATACTTTTCCCTCTCTCAAACTTTGCTCAGCCATCATACAGTAAGTGTTCAAGTGCCCAGGCTGCAGCACCTTCACAGTGCTAGAAAGCACTAAGTCAACTTTCCATTACAAGAAAGAAAAAGCTATTTCCAACTCAAAAGCCTCTTGGTGAAGTAACAGTGCTCAGGAGCCACACGTGCACTTCTTATCTGCAATAGTCTTGTCTTGCAAGAGAAGGCTCTGCAGGCATTCAACTCCTGGTCTTTTCCTGTCACTCCATGTTTTCCTCTGCACTGGGCAGGCAGCCAAGCAAGTACAACAGGCTTCTTTGGCAGCAGCTGGAGTGCCCTGCTGGGTCGAGCTTCCTCCCTGATGCCTAGGTCACTAAAGCAGAGGCAAAGAGGGGCAAGGCATGGGAAAGGAAGTGTGGGGGCAGGGAGAAAGAGCTGATTCTGGAAATCTCCAGGAAGGAAACAAAATCCTTAAATGCTCTGTTAGCAGAGATTCCAAAAAAAATGGGAAGAAGCCAAGCCAAGCTCAGGGACTTCTACCTCCACCAGTGGCTGTAACACCTAACAACAACCAGAGGGAACAGCTGCTGGCCCACTGGTACTAAGCACACCTCACACTGCGTGGGGTGCTGCAATCAGCCAGGCCGCGATAAACTCCTTTTAAGCTGACTGTATTAGAAGTTCATTTCTACTCATACTCCTACTTTATTAACCAACACCCCTTGTGCTTCTTTGACCTTCTAGTACTGCAGTAGCAAGCCAGATGCCACAGCACAAAAACAGAGCAAGCAGCAGTATCCACATGTGTGGTATTAGTAGGGGGTATCTCTCCACCCAGCAACTTTCAAAGCCAGGCCAGAGCGCTCAGCAGGACTTGGGAGATAAAGCTCCTTGCAGAATCAGTGTAGTTGGAAACAGCACTATGAACATCACCAGCGTTCATTCTCTGGGTCTGCAAGCAGTGTGCACGCAGCCCTACTGCAGCATCTGAGCATCTGAGGCTGGTGCCAGGCTCAGCAATTCTGGAGGTAGTGGCAACAAGTAACCAGACCCATCAAGCAGAAAAGTTGTTTGAAATCTCCTCTAGGAAAAAATGCAAAGGAAGCAGAGCCTGTGAAAGATGGAGCTGAGCTACTCATTTGGTGAAAGTCCACTTACAGTCCTATAAAGTCCATACTCTGCTAAGCTAGCTCAGTTTTCTGATTATTGCAAAACCAGACCCTCTGTTAAAACTCAAGTTACCTTCCATCACCCCTCAAATCTACATCCTCAACTGCTTAGGAACAAACATAATGTCTACTGTCAATGTACACATGAAGCATCAATAAAACTAGGTACTTAATTTCTTTGGCATTTAAAACAGTCAAATTGAAATAGATCATTACAGAAAGCAAGTACTGGAAGCATGGAGGACTCACGCAGCAAAACTACATTAAGGGACTGTGGGCCTTTGGACATGATGGTAATAAGTAAGCTGTTATGGAAACTGAGTGTGCAGTGAAAATACGATGAAACACTAGTCCCTATGTTTAAGATAAAATATTTGGATTGTTGGTTGAAGTGGCAATGGTCTCCCTCAGTCTGACCATGGTGTTGCAATCCACAAGACTAGGAGGAATGCTATGTCTCCAGGGTTGCTCCCTTTCACCCTGCCCCTGATAAGAGCCCTGTCTTGCTAAAGATCAATGTTACTGCTCAGGCCACTGACCATGCACAAAATATTGCCTTTCCTAGTCTACATAATGGTGAAACACAGCCCCAGACCAGAGTCAATTCAGAAGAAGAATGAAGATGAAGAAACGCAGGCTTACGTAGAACTGCAATGAAACTGGTTTTGTCGGCCAGAATCCATATTCCAAACCCCAGGATGACCGCCCCCAGGATCTGAAAGAGCAAGAACAAAACATACATAGCCGGCTTATTAGCTTAGACAAATAAGAGGAGGCAGTCACCATTATCCATATTTCCAGACTAAAAACAATTACTCCTTTGCTGTTCCCGCCCATCTCCCCCATGGTACTCCTCCCAGAGTAAACAGGATTAGCATGACTCCAGGAAAAATGCCTCAGCCAACTGCACAGGAGCCCCAAGATCTGCTTGGCAGTCCTTCACACAGTATTTGAATAGTACATGATGTTGTATAGGAGAACCATTCAAAACAGTCTGAGGAAGAGACGCCCTGCTGCTAGAACATTGTTGTCAGAAGCAAAATATAAGTGCATTGCTTCTGTGAAGAACTGAAGAAGGACAAACACATATGATTTTAAAGATTTTTTCAATAGAGAAACCCATGAATATATGGACCCAGGCTGGGAGCCTGAAAAGGATTAGATATCTGGCAGCTGGAACCTTTCCAGAAGGGAAATCTTTGCCTTGTCTGGCTCTTATAATGTTATGGGCTTCAAACCACAAATACAAAAAACCCAGCAGCAGGTTTCCTTGAACAAAGTGCTTCACCCCTTCCAAAGCCAAGTTTAGGCATTTGTCTAGGCCCCTACTTTATGCTAGAATACCACAGCCCCTCAAGCCAACACATCTTAGCCCCAACAGAGAGTCAAGAGTTATGAAATTCCTCTATGAAACGGCCTCTGCCTTGCTCACTACACAGTTTTATCTAGGACAAGGATTAGTAGAGCAATACATCCCTGTGAGGAGTCAGCTGAATCTAATTGAGCAGTCAAGCAACACACAATTTTCCCATCTCACTTTGGAAGGCGGGAGGAAGCACGCTCTGTTTTAGCTTCCAAGTATCACCATGTTTTATACTACACTGTGAGGTGTTGCAATGTAGATGACATCAGTTTCCAAAGCAGAGTAAGAGCACCACTACACTCATAATAAAGTAACTGCACGGAGAAGCCTGCAGAGGAAGTCTGCAGAGACTGGAAACCATTTGTGCAAAGATCTAAAATAGACTTTGAAGAGACAAGGGAAGGACAAGAATTGCACGTGAGATGCTTCCAGAGAACGTGAACTGCAAGCAGCAGCAGCAGCAAGATTTCAAGAATGGATGAAGTGAAATAAATTAACAGGGCTGAACAGAGATTGCAATTCTGTGCTTCATTAGAGAATGTTCTGATACTTGGGATGCCAAACCACCACCTAAAGCAAGCTGGCAGAGAGGCTTGTATGGACAGGCATTGGCTCCACATATTGAAAGTTTACACTGTGCTTCAGCTCCTCATACAAAGAAGCTTTTCTGAGCAAAGATAAAGCCACAGTCTGAAATAAGCTGCTTGCAAGCTTTCCTGGCTTGGCAGAAGGTACAATGTAGTTAGCTCTCAGGACAGGATTAGAAAGTCATCAAGCAAGTTCCCACCTACGAAGATGGATGGAGCATACTGACCGATTCAGAAAAAATGTAGCTGTTGTATCCCAGAAAAAAAGAATTCCTCTTTGCCTTATGTCACAACATGCTGCACCCGCAACACTCAATCTGGTGATCAAGCTAGAAAGGCCTCTTGAATATGCAACGGCTGTGACACCTAAAAAATTCCTCTCAAACTTGGTAGTACCCAGAACTGCTGAATTGACAGTTTGAGGCAGTCTCACATTTAAACCATAGTCTCAATAAATATTTGTCTTAACAAAGATGCAAACCAGACTGTATGGGACATCTCTCTTGGTTCACTGACCCTGAAATGTCACCTAAGTTTTGCTGTTGCTGACAAAACACAGAACGGCTGCTGAGCAGAGTTTCTGGGAAGTTATTTGCTAGGAGGTGCTCAGAGTATCCAAGGCCTGTTTTCACTCTGATCTTTTCTCCAGTCCACAAATTGTACGTTTGCCAGAAGCTGGTGTGGAAAACACCACAAGGTTCCCCAGAACCTTGGCAGAGAGACAACAGCCCCAAGCAGAAAATGTCCTTCCATGCCCAAGCCAGAAGGATGCAGCTCCCTCAAGGCAGGGTCAGCAGTTTCCCACAGAGAGCCAGCCAAGATGGGCTTGGAAAAACCAAGCTGCGATGGAGCCGACTCATCTTTCTGGAAGAAGTGGCTGGAAGTTCCCAACTATCTTTCCCCAGCACTGCTTTCCTTCACACTCAGATGTGTGAGGTAACATTTTCTTGTCCCCCTGAAGGGGGACAGGAAAAAGGCTCTTAAACTCCAGGTAGTAAGCCTTCTGTTGCATTTACAGAAGGGTTAGAAGTAGGACAGTTATATATTCTAAACAAATAATTTCCAGAGAGTGTTGAACTTGTCTCAAAGAGCTGCTTTCCCCTTAAGAAGAAGCGTTTGCTATGGCTTGTGTCTGCTAGCCAAGAAGGTAGATGTGTTAAGTTCTGATGAGAAAAACTAAGATTATACTCCAAGCTTGTGTTTTTGCTTTTTTTTTTTAATCAAGCAGGCAAGCAGTCCAAGTAACCTTCTTCCCTTTAATCAAAGCAGGTCAAACCACTCCCTGAAGTAAGGCTCCAAGACTGCGAAATACCACTAAGTCACTGAACTACTTCAGCTATAGCAAGCGACTTTCTCACAGACGTCAAGCTGTAGAGCAGTGCTATTTCAATGACTAACTTCTAAAAAGAGTCACCAGCATGTCTCTAAAGGCTTCAATTGTCAGCAAGGCTGAAGAACACACTTCAGACAGCTACAGTTGGCCTGCACAGGGTGCAATCACATAGGCTCAGCTCAAGGTCCAGAGCAGACACAGGGCTTAATCACCAGCATTAACGTTCGTATTTGCAGAAGCATGCTCCTCTACAAAACTCAGCAGCTTCAGGAAACCAGCCCAAGATATGAAAGACCTGTCTGTGCTGAGAGCTCCCAGCAACTCAACACAAGCAGTTTCTCTGCTAGATTAGTACCGCTCTACCCCATTGTATAAACTCCAGAATAACCACACTCCGCTCCCCAATTCAGACTTTGAACAACCATAATGGAAAAACTTCTCAGGTCAACTACTTCCTACTATAGCGAGACAGTAATAGATGCCACCTTCCTCAACATCTGGCATGTGCAAAATGCTTGCCATCAGTCAAGACAGAAGCTCATTTAAACCAGCTTCTCCCTTCAGTCAGCACAGACCCTCTCACACACAACCTATCTTAAACTCTTACTCTCCAGGCCCAGCTCAGTGCACCAGACCAGCTTTCCAGAGGAAGAGGGGTTGGGTGCTACACCAGAGTTGGTCTGGAGCAGGGTGTGCACAAGACAAAGAACATCTGCTTCCCATCACTTGCCACCCAGAGAGGAGCGCTCAAACCTCCTTGGCATCCACAGAAGGATTCAGGGCCTGCCATCCTCCAAGTCTGGCAAAATATAGAAAAATGCAGTGCAGATGTAGGTCACCTCAACAAAGCAGTCCAACTCTGCCTCCTGAGAGCACATCTATCCCCACAGGCTGCCCGCAATCATGGCTCAGCAAAGAAGGGAGAAAAAGGCAATGTGGAAGAGAGATACCACAATAACCATTGACAGCACACAGCAAAAGCAGTGACACTATCGTAAGACACTGTAGCATTTCAGGCTGTCATCTTTCCCCTTTCCTCATATGCTAGGCTGGCTTTCTTGAAGACAACTTTCTCTGTACAGAGATTAGCTCATGAACTTGGACCTAGGTTTAGGCATAAGGAAAAACTAGCCATTGCCCAGGTACTAGGTTTCAGCAAGACTCAAACACTGCCTTAACAAATACAGCTCTGCTTACCAGGGTAGACTGGTTGTTATATACTGCTTAAAATCCAGGAGATAGCCTGGATATTAATGCCTTCAGAGGAGTCCTGCACTAATAGGGGGACAGGCCTGGACTCAACTGGATTTTTCCTATTTTTAAAGTCGACCAAATCATACTCTGGAAGTCCCAGTAGCCCTTGAAAAACTCTCTTTCTCCCCTCTCTCCCAAGAACCTTCCCCATGGATGCTCTGAGCACCCCTGACTTTGGGCTGATAGACCACAGCTAACTACTCTTAAGATGGAAGCAAAATGCAAAGAGCAAAGAGCGAGCACAGTAGGCCAAGGGAAACCAGATCCAGATGTGCCTCAAGTTCATTCCGTGTGCTAGCAGCCAAGTACAGCCCTGCAGGAAGCAAGAGTGAAACTATGTGCAGGGACACAGACCAGAAAGCTGCACTCACCTTATCAGGCTCCAGTTCCCTCCCTTCTCTCCCAGTCTGACCCTTCCTTCTCCTTAAACGCTACACAAAGTGTAACAGTATCAGACAGGCTATTTCCTTGCTGAAATGTGGAAAGCTGAAACCTTGTACTTCCCCACTACACCATTCCATGGAAGTAGGCATCACCAACAGTATGATCATCACCAACACTGTCCACATGACACAAAATATCTAAGCTTCAAAAAGAGATACATGCAAGAATGCGTGTGGCTCTCCCAAACCCACTCTGTTCCAAAAGAGTTCATCTTTTGCTAAGCCTCACACTTGAAAATAACTGCATCCAGTGGGCTGCTTCATCTCCCCAGACAAGCCTGCCCCAGTCTCCCCTACCTCCCATCTCCATTTCAAACTTGGACTAATTCATCCTGTTAAAAATCAAAACCAGCCATTGGGACTCAAACAAAATTAGAGTTGCTCTTTGAAGCCTGCCTGGCCTATTTAGGAGGGCACTGCCATTACTTGGCAGGTTTTGCAGCTTTGCTGCTCAGGGATAGCTGAGCTGCTGCTCCAGATGTGTCAGAGAAAGTAGTTACAACTACTTTCCTTCCAGAAAGAACCTCTTTCCCTCCCCAGTACAGGAAGGGAGCTGTGTGCATTGGAGACAGCAGGTGGGTTCTGGGAGCGGAGCTACTCAGCACACCTGAGACACACACAGCAGCTCTGACATCCCTGAGCTTCAGGGATTCCCTCCCTCCTTCCAAAACGGTGGCATTTTATCTAGTGAACATGCTGGACCAACATCCATTAAAAAACACTTTCCAGCTAATTTTTGTCCAGGCCTTCCTTTCTACTCCACAGATGCCCACAATACTTACAAGGAACAGGAGATTGAAGAGGAAAAGGAAGTACTTAGTGACTTTTAGGCAGCCAGACCCCATCTTCTTTCACTTATGGGACCTAAGGGGAAAGCAGACAGACAACCAGTTATATTACAGACAGGTTCTCTGGACAACTTCAGAGCAACATCCCTACCCTTTGCAGAGCTCTGAATGATCTAGGGGTCTCAGAGCATATGCACAGACAGCATGTGTTCCATAGAATACCCAAGCTGCCTTTTCAGGACAGCAAAACAGGACACTGCTGTCACTACAGACACTGCTGCCAAAAGGCCTACCAGCAGTTTCAGAAGAGATTTAGTAACAAATACACTGCTAATTCCACCACTATTTATACAGACATTGCAATAGTAGCATCAGCCAAAACACCAACTCCAGCTACTACTCCTGGTGGTAAAAAGTGATGCAAACTACTTCAATTGACAGCAAAGAGCTCAGAAGCTAGAAAAAAGTCCCACAAACCAACCCCACTGCTCAAAGAAGCCTCCTCCTGGGGAAGCAGCACAGCTGAGTAACACATGAGGACTGATGGGGGAACATCTCAGAGATCAAGAGTAGAAGAGAGACAGAGCTCCTGGAGAAAGTCCAGTGGATTCACTGGCAACAAAGATGATGATTAAGAGACTGGAACATCTCTCTTATGAGGATAGGCTGAGAGAGTTGGGCCTGTTCAGCCCCAAGAAGAGGCAACTGAGAGGGGATCTTATTAATGTCCGTAAGTATCTGAAGGGAGGGTGTCAAGAAGACAGATCAAGGCTCTTCTTAGTGGTGCCAAGTGAAAGGACAGGAGACAATGGGCAGAAATTGATGCACAGAAGTTTCACCTGAATGTGAGGAAGAACTTTACAACGTGGATGACTGCACACTGGGACAGATTGCCCAGAGAGATTGTGGCGTCTCCCTTACTGGAGATATTCAAGAACTGACTGGGTGCAATCCTGTGCAATGTGCTCTCAAATGACCCTACTTGAGCAGGGAGATTGGACCAGATGACCCACTGTGGTCCCTTCCAACCTTACCCATTCTGTGATTCTGTCAGCTTTCCTGCTTCTCCTTCCTTGCCCAGGCTCAGTTATGTTTCCTGCATAGGCAAGAGAGGACTTCTAAGTTCCTTAAAATTTGCTCTACCAAGCTCCTTGCTTGGTACAAACAGCTTCTTGCTTGCCTGCAAACAGACCATGCTGCTTTAAGAATCAACAGCCACAGGAAGAGCAGGGGGTCAACAGTCTAGCCTGGGAAGAAATAGCCCCAACAGAAAGCAAGGTCAGCAGGGTTCCCTCTGCCAGCCTGGGTGTACCAATGACCACTGGAGCCCAGTATGTTCTTTTGTTTCAAAGGGTTTTGCTTAATCCTATTAAATATTTAGGTTAACTCCGGAGCTAAACTGGTTATGTGGGCCTTGTTATAACTGGCTAGCCTTTCCACCAAGCAAGTCACCCTTTAACTACCAGGAGAGAGCACAAGTCTGAAGTTTGTGGCTGAAGATAACAGTACTGCTCTAACTGCAAGGGATGCCATAGCTAGAGACTATGCTAAGCCCATCGCTGCACAGCACCTAGCAAGATGCTACTGAGGTGGGAAAGCAGCACAGAAATATGATCTCATCCAGCTGTGCTCCAGACTGATCTCAAAAATCTCATCTATATAGCAGTCACTGCACCTAAGGAGCTCTGACTGCACAGCCAGGTTAGCAACATCTCAGTCAGTTTTTGTTCAGTTAACTCCTCAGGCCAGCGTCCATAAAGCCAGCAGCACCCAAAAGTAGGTCCTTCAAAGGAGCCATGGAAAGCTCCCGTAATAGTTTCTGGTGCATATGTGCACCAAATGTCAAACACACAGCGTTACCGTTTCGAGTATCCCTGGGCACAGCCATCACTTGTGAGCTGGTTCTGTTCCAGAACAGATGGACTATACAACAGCTGCATCACTACCAACCTAGGAAAAGTGAGCGAAGGCTCTCTGTTAGCAGATTTCCTTCTTTCCTCTTCAGGAAGAATGTTCTCTCAGGCTCTTAATCCTGAAAGGCACTAATACCCAAGACTGAACTTGAAGAGGATAACCAAGATGTAAAATTTCCTATCTACCTGGCTTGTTTACTGGTCTCACCATGAACACATCTCCTCTTAATAGCATCACGAACTGGAGCCTGGCAGTCTAACCAGAACACTGAGGCAGCCAGGACCCTAGGTGATGATGAATGTCTATTGTGGAGGTTACAAATGTTTTTCTACTCTTCAACCTAGCCAAGAACTAAGCTAGATAACTTCCTGCCCAATGCACTGGACTTCTTACCTTAAGACACCTGATTCCAGGTCCAATTCTCCTTATTTTCAAACTGGAGGGGCAAATCCCAGTAGTTGCTGACTCACTTCCTAGCACTAAGGAGTAGCCCTGTGCTACATATTTCCAAATCTCCCCACACTTCTTTGATAAGTCAGGAAAACAGAGACTTGCAGAACTGTTAGGATCTTTATAAAAGTTATTTAAGCTAATTAAGTAGTCAAACAAGTTGAGAAGAGCTGTTGTGGAAGAAGACATGCCTGAGGTAACAAGTGTAAAATACTGCTTTCAGGGCTCTTCTAGCTATTTGTTAAAGGCATACCATCTTCAATGTTTGTTAAAAAACCCAACAAACCCCAACTGTGCATTACAGGACTATGCACTATTCTCTTCATTCCACAAGGCAATATATCTCTTTCATAGCTCCTAGCCATAAAGTAATTCAAAGTATAGTTTTCAAGCCAGAAGAGAAATAGGTTTTTCGGTTTTGCTTTGAGCTTTTAAAATACTTTAGGGCTCCACACATTCAAACATTACAGATTTTCCAATTCTTTGGCTGTTCTTCAGAAATTAACTTGCTTTCGTTCACTGCATTAATGAAACTCCCCAAAACCCTCCCTTATGAAATTGTACAAACAGTCACACAACTAGCAACACTAGAAGCAGCAGCTCAATAATATTTGAGATGGGTTGGGTTTGGAAGCAGACGAGCTTGGAGTTATCACAACCAGGCATGTCCACAGGCCACTCAACAGCAAAAACTTAAGTACCACAGCCACTGCTGCAGCAGTCAGAGCTGCCCATTTGCCTTTTGAAGTTGGTCAAGTTTTGAGCCTTAATGTCCCGTAGCAACACATGTAAAGGTTTAATACATTAAGTTTGCAGTTTTAAAATTCCACTGTTTGTCCACAATTGTTTGTTTCTTTTCCTCTCCACCCCAACTGCTTTGACTATTTTAATCTTCCTCTCCAAGCAGCAAGACCCACTCTTTTCAACAATCCTGCTCATACATGTCCAAATTTTCCCTGTCATTCTCCAGATTGATGCCACCTCCGAAGAGGATGTCAGAAGAGACCATCAGCTTGGAGAATGGCATTTCTCCCACCCTCTCATTCCCCATCCTGCACAAAGATATGCAGGATTATTTATGCAGTTTGCTGCTTTGAGGCACTACTGCCATAAAAACATGGCTGCCAACACAGCCTGGTCAGCTGTTGTGTAGTTGATCCTGGGTCTTTCTTAACCTAGCTTCAGTCTCAGGACCTGAAGGGAGAACTAAGTCCAGGAAGGCATCAATTGATCCAGAGCCCTGGGATTTCCCATGGGGAAGCAACAGAACAAGTCTACACAGACTAGATTGGCACCCAGGGTTGGCTTCCTGCCCCCTCCCTCACCTCTAGCTCTCAGGCCTGTTGTTCTCCCTGCAACAGCAATGACAGCAAGACCTGTATGTAGAGCAGGAGCACAAAATCCAGGACATGTGCCTGTGGAGAGGAAGAGAGAGGCCTGCTTTGTTAGCGACAGCAGGAGTCCCATCACAGCTCAGATTAACTTATTTTTGTTGCAGGAGCCTGCGATACTCCCAGCCCCCCTACTGTAAAAGGGTGACCGCAGAGAAGGACAGGTGATATGGGGAGAGTTGAACGCCTCTGCCTTCTGGACCTGCCACTGGCCAGAGAGGCAGGAGGGGGAAACTTCATGCACAGACATTATAACCACATGAGTCAAGGGACAGAGAGGCTAAGTTAATTTTTAATTGCAATTCTCTCCACCCAGCAAGCACTGCATGCTTAGTGTTCACTGAAGTTTGAGATGTGGCTCAGGCTGGCACTGTACATGCTTGTGCCGCACAGCTCTGCTGGTAAGAGCTCAGCCCTCCTCTGCAGCACCACCCTTATGCTCACCCTGCAGGTTTCTTCCTGATGAGCTCTGGCAGCTGAAGCACCTCAGCTGCCAAGTTACTGTGCAGCACAAATAAAGGGCTCATTTATGAGTGCAGTGAAAGAGAAGGAGGAACAACCACAAAACAAACCAGAGCACAACAGCTGTGGAAATCACCGTCTCAGTAGATTTATAAGCAAGTGCAAAGTTCGTTCAAACCCTCAAGGACAGCACACGTGCTCCCAAGAGCACAGAGCCCTGCCAGCCAGCCTCAGTACTCCAACTCAGGTAAAGAAGGTTCACATTTTAATGCATCTAAACAGCCTGAAGATGCTGCCCTCTCTCCCCCAGATCCTCTCGTTTAAAGGAAAGAAAATAATTGGTTACAAAGCAGCTGCAGGTTGTTTCTATGCAGTTTGGCCAGTTGCTCCTCACCACCACTCCTCAGGCTCTAACATCAGGGGACATAAAACAAAGGCTGACCCTGTAGGATGTGCTACTACTAGCTTCCACCAGGCTAGGATGACGGCAAGCCAGCACCAGATTTGGTTCTCAAGCTGCTATTTCCCTTGCCCCCACAAACACCTCGAATGCCCTGTACGGCTGGCATACTGGCTCAGTTCTGCTTATCCCTCCTGCCTGCTCAAGGAGCAACATCCAACTTGGCACATGCAGAGATGCAGCAGCAAGCACTGTGAACCAAGGTTCTGCAGCATATCCTGAGGCTCCTGATTCTTCACATCTTGCATCTGATGTGGCAGGTGGGACCTTTGGGTCAAAATCCAGCTAGTCCACTGAAGCAACCTCCAAAGCAGCCTCAGCCCGTCTCCAGCACTGCAAGTGCTTCTTTACACAACAGGCAAGCACGACCTTCCCTGTGCCTACACCCAAGCCTTACACACTGCAACAAGTTGTCTCCCTCAAGATATTATTACCAGGCTGGACGCTGAAAATCTTTAAAGTTCTCCCTGATCTGATCTCACCTCTCTGCCTTTTTTTCACACCACAACATTTACCAAGGTTAGCTAGGTTCATTTGCAGACAGATTGATCAAGAAACCCTGGAGAAGGAGGAGCTCCCACTGATGTACTCAGTTTGCAGAACTGGCTCTCTCTGACCAAAGCAACTAGCATTTGTTCCTAGGAAGGGATCAGCATGTTGCTGGTTCCATAAAGATGTTTATCTGCACGGTAATTTGCATGAGGTTGAGGCCATTTTGAAGGCCAGTTACTTTCTGCACCTTTATCCCAATCCAGAAATCAGGACCAGATTAGACACACACCTGGCTAGCGACTCATGGAAGCCAGCTCACTAAAGAAGCTGCTCACTAAATAGTCACTTTTCTTTCCAGCTCCAAGCCAGACACACCCATGCAGAAGAGACTGGGGAAGGGGCAGCTCAGAAAGCCACGGCGCAGAAGGAAACAGGTCATCCTTTGCAGGATTCTGAGCCCTTGCACCCCAAAGCTCAGCTGCTTCTCTATCCATTCCCATACAGAACAGGCATTTGGCAACCAGGTCTCAGGATCACCAGTGATGAGACAGGACATCTTCACACACCAGTACCAGTTAATGAACAATGACAGAGTTACTAAGTCTCCTGTTAACCAGGTACATCATTGCCCTCAGGGCAGAGACTGCAAGTTACTGCCATATTAACATACAAAGAATATCCTAAGGAGTTCATCTCGTTGACGTTAATATTCAAAGGCCTTGGACTTCCAGTACACCTGGGAAGTACATCTTGTCTCTGGCAAGCAAATAACCGCAAAGCCAATGAATGACTCAAGTCTGAACTCAGTGAACTTTTCTTTAAGCTTCACTGAGATAATACCAGCTGTGTAATGACCTTGAAAACATAAACAAGATCATGTTTGTTGTGGAGATTTTCCAAACAGCACCTCTTCAAAAGTTACAAAGGAAGGACTGAGGGAAGCTGGATCCTAAAAATGAAGGCTGCTGATTAGGGTTACCTGCTCAAATAGGCCACACTTCCAGATGCAGAGATTATTTTTACACACACATATGCGTGTGTGAGTGTGTATATATATCTCACTGATCCAGGTACAGTTTCTTTTTGAAGGAAACTATCAGAGAAAGGCAGAAAACTATTTCTGAATAATACAAATTCCAGAAACAAAAAAAAGAAGGTACTTGGAACAGACTGTTACCCCATCTGCTCTAGAGACAGTTGCTGTTTATCTTAAGTAGAAGCAATTGCTTTCAAGCAAGAGCAGGTGGTCTGAGGGCTAGGCAAAGAGGCAGGAGCACAGCTACATCAGGCTGCAAACTGCAGCACCACACTTAATTGTCCACAAACTTTGAACTACCACTTAGCAGTACAGACATGTACAGCAAGACCCTAACAGCATCTGCAAGACATCTGCAGGACAGAGACTCAAGCCTGAATGCAGTTCCACATCTGCTATCCCTGGAGTAAGTGGAGCAGACTGGAGCAACAGCCTAGAACCAAGTAGGCAACAGTTAGCCGCAGAAATACCACTGGAAAGCCCAGATTTCTCAGGAATAATTTCTGAGATAATGCATCAACTCACACTGCAAAGGTAGATTTGTTCCTGGTGCATCTGTTAAGACATTAAGCTTTTCTGTTTGACTTCTATAGCTAGTATACTTTTGTGTGAATAATTTGACTGGCAACACTGTTCTCCAGTGAGACCCTAGACTAGAAAGCACTCATAGGGGTATCTACAACGGCAGAATTTTTTCAGCATGTTTTGTCACAGCAAGCATTCTGTAAAAAGGAAATGCATTTTTAGAAATATACTTCTGATGCTCGAGGCGAAGTGATTAGGTATTTATAAACCACTATCATATTGTTAAAAAGAAACCAACCTCACAGTTCAGTATCAAAAAGCAGCACAGGTTTTAGGAGCATGTTTTCATCTCTGTATTTGCAAGTGGTGCAATAGGTTTTGAGAACATCTGGTCTTCACACTTCAGTTTGAAAGCCAACATTTAATTACACGTTCAGTCCCTACAACTGGCAAATTGAGAAAGTTCTTTGCTATTTTCAGCTTATACACTCATGCTTGCACAGCATGACAGTATTTGCAATGCAGTATTACTCCAGTTTAAGCAAATCTTTCCATTTATCAAGACCAAAGATACAACTCTGCCAAAGAAGTGGTAGGAAAAACCAACAAACCAACCCAAAACTCCACAAACTGCCCCAGAAGTCATTTGGTTCTCCTCTCCTCCTAAAAAAAAACCAAAAAAACCCCCATACCAAACCAAACAAAAATTAATCAACTTACCAAAAATCACAGACAGAAGAAATAGTCGAAAATACAGTTTAGCAGACTTTCTCTTTTTGATTGCCACGTATTAGAATGTTAGTTGTGCAACAAACGCTGCTGGTCGGGTCAAGAAAGAGGTCACCACACTGACTAAAGCCAGCACACAATGCAGTAAAAATGCACAGCTTTCACAAAACTGGTTGGGCAACTCTGTCACTTGACTGTACTGGCTCTTTAATGGCTTCAACAAGACGAGCTTAGCTTTGTTTTCTGCAGTCGCAACTGTCAGGCTGCAAACTGAAATGGATGCGCCCACCAGCTCCCGTGCCTGTGAGTGGCACCAATGTGTCAAAAGCAGTCGCCCACTATGGCCTGCCCCACACCTCCCCACAGAGGGGCAAAGCCTGTGAGCAGGACCTGCACCCCAAACTGCAGTGGGATGGCCAGCACAGACAAGCAGCACTCTGCTTGCTCTCAGGTAAGCTTCTCCCCGATGTGGCTCTGCAGCACACAGAGGATGCTTCTAAGAGTTTGCCTTTGCCATCAGTCATCAGCCTGGAAATCCCCAGTGCAAGTACATGCACAGGACAGGCTCCCCTGCCTCCATTCTCATGCAAGCAATGCTTTGGAGGCCAACAAATCTTCTCCAAGGAGATGGGGTTGTAGATACCTTCCTGAGACCCAGCAGCTTTCCCACCCCCCCCATAGCACCCAGAGGCTACCACAATCCAGGTAGGAAGAAAGCCTTAATACAAACTTTTTTTCTACCTTACAAGACAGCACCAGAGATTGTGAGACTTAGGAACGAGCCAGGTAGTATAACTGATTTTTATCTTTTCCACCTCCTCCTCCCATAAAACACAAGAGGTCAAGGTCAAGGACTTTCTACTATAAATTTCCCTTTCAAAACAAACTGGCTTTCAGTTACTCCCACTTTCTCAGATGCCAGGGCAGATAACTAGTGGATGTTTAGATTCAGCACACCCATGCCAAACATGTTTCTGAGAAGCTACAGCATCTGCCTGAACTGGGAAACGAGGTTTCCTACTCTTTTAGTTCTTTCCAGGAAAGCAGAGAGAGTAGTTTTACTTCAAGGGCAGGAAGTTTTCATCAGCCTGGCAACTTGCACAGCAATTAAACAAACAACCTCTCTTCTCCACCTCCCCTCTGCTCATTGAGCCTTCGAACCACACGCCTCCACAGACAGGTGGATTGGGCTGAGCAGAGCCTAGAGGCACCAGCACTTAGTGTGGGAACGAAGCTGAGCTTACCCAGCACCGTTCCCAGTAATAGCAGGTTCTCCTGTAGTTCACTCCATAGCTGAAGCCAGAGACATCGAGAAGCCAAAGCACTAGAGACCATTCAGAAGAGTATAGGGTGATGTTCTTCTCAGACTAAGCCTCTGGAGAAGCTTGGACACCCTGCCAAGCTATCAGAGTGCTCACTAGAGCAATGAAGTTCCTTGCAGCTGACAGACAGCCCACTGGAGAATGGAAGCATCTTCTGGCACCAGGATTCTCCCCAAGACCTCTCCCTCCAGAGTATTTCCACATGATCTCAAGTGGCAGAACAGAAGAAAAAGAAAGTCCAAAAACCCCAAGCCCACCACAAAGCAAACAGAGCAGAGACCTTTGCCTTGTTATTCCAAGTGATTGTGAAGCTTCGGAATTGTCAGCTTCCTCAAACAACAGAAGAGACAGGCTATTAGTTTACTTTAATCATATCACATGCTTTGAATCAGATTGTTTGCTGATAGCAAGGCACTGATCTCAAGAAGCAGAGGCTTTAACCATTTAGCCCCACAGATCCAGTAGAGCTCGAAGACTACTGCAAACCCACCGTGACTGGAAAGTCACTGTAAATCCTACTGGCACAGGAAAGTGCCTCTGGCCACAGGGAATGCATCTTTTGGCTTTTTACCAGAAACAGTCCCTTTACTGTTTGTAATCTCATGAGTCTTTGTTTTTGCCAAATAGCCCACTTGTTAGTTGCAGCACCCTGCTAGTATGTTGGCACTGCTACATATGATTCTAGAGCAGAAGACCACAGATCAGAAGCTGTAACAATCATCCCTCTTCAGCAAAGACTCCAGTCTGAAGGACCCCACTTCAGGCTGACAGTACAGGAGTTGAGTACAGAAGCCAGAAGTACAGGATTCCTGCAAGATTCTCACACACAGGATCTCACCGTGTCTCCCATATTTGCATATCAGGAAGGACAAGGAAAGGAATTCAGCAAACCCATTTGTTACAAGTAGACAGGGCCAGCTAAGCCTGATGTCTCCAAACTCAGTGGACTCAATTGTGCAGAACCACTCGTGCCGTCGCAGCAGTGCCACAGCCACAAAAGGTTACTCCTGGGCCCAGCCTCTGCACTCACTGCCCTCTACCCTTAAGAGAAGCTGTACTAACCATCCCAGGGTCACAAGAGATCTTGTGCCCTGCTGGAGCATGGTCTGCCTGCCTGCTGGCAAGATGAGCATTGTCACAGACAGTCTGAGGATGAACATTTCACAACATCCTGAGTTTCATGCCACGGATACCACTTGACACTACCAGCAGGCATGAATGAAAAGAGAAAGCCAGAGCTATAAAAAGCTTCTGAGGAAGGGATTCTGTCTCAAGCAGCCCCTTTCAAAAAATGACTTAGAAAGGGCAGGAGGGAAAGAAAAGCCATAAAATAGAAGAGTTTAGAGTTTTGAGTCATTCCCTGCTATTCAAAAATAACTGACCTGCAACCACATTTTCTCCCTCCAACATCAAGGTGAATCATACAATTTCACATTTGTAACTGGCAGCACCCAGCCAAACCCCTCGCTGGCCTGATCCCTCTGAGGATGCATTCAGAAGTTATTTCACGCTTTGCTCTGCAAGAGTCAGTCCCAGCAGTAGCTGCAGTACAGTCTCCAAGATGTACAGCAGCATTGTCTAGCACTTTTTCCTTTCACCTTCACAGAACAGTCTCCTCATACCAAGCTCTTTATACAGGAGAAAGTAGAAAAGAAAGCTGCATTGTACAGCGGTAAAAGGCAGTGCTGTGAGGAGCAAGAATAACACAGCATGAGCTGTTACAGAAGCTGCAGCAAAGCTGCTTTGTTCCCAGTCTAAGCATTTTAGGAAGTGAAATGCCACAATAAGAAATCTCAGTAGACAAAGCTGGAAAACAAAGAGGGCCTCTAGGAAACACTTCGCCAGGTGGAAGAGATACTCAAAAACTTTTGGTGGCCCGTCTATGAAGATGGTCCTAGAGGCCAGGGCAGGATGCAATACACACAGGTGTTTTGCTGCCCTGATGACAGTTACATTACCAGGCAGGTAATCCCAGCAGAGTTAATACAAGAACATTGCTCAGTCATAGACCTGCCACCTGCAGTTAAGATCACTCTTCCACCAACACCATGCTAAAAAAAGAAAATAACCAATCCTTCAAAGCAACACAATGCGTAGGTTCTGGACAGGGTTATTTCAAGCCAAGAGGAACAGACATATGGGATAAGTTCCCCAGGAATTTGGCAGTTAAAATAGACAGCAAGACTTTGAAAAGCTGGGCCTATTTGGGGAAAAAAAGGGGCCTCCTTTGAGTCTGCAGACCTATGCACAGTCTGTAAAATGAGTTCAGCTGAACCTGAACCAAGAGGGGCTGGGTGGCCTTTTCTACTTTCCTGAAAGGGTCTCCTTTTCTATACTTAGAGCACAAATATTTCAGAAGACTATTTGATGGAGGAATGCTAGAAGAATGAGATAGAAAAGAGCAGTTCAGAGATATTTATTTTAAAAATAAAGAACTTTTATATAGAATAACTTTAAATAAGAGATAATCACATGAGCCTCAATGCAGACATAAATGATCCCATTTCAAAGGGAAAAAAAAAGCAGCACTGTTTCATCTTTAATCAGTAAATCATGACCGAGGATAAGACTACTTCTTAAATAGGACTGTAGACACATTTTCTTCTTACTTACTTCTGTCCAACCACATTGTGCTCTTTCCCCCACAGCCCACCCATTTTTATGTCACATCAGCTCCACAACTTTAAATCAAGCCAAACCTACCACTGACATAAAATTACAGCAAGGGGTCTCATGCATGCTACCTGGGCAGGTTATGGCTATGACACTGGGCTCCCTCTGCTTTCAGGATACATGCCCACCTCTCACTAGTGCAGCAGCTTGAAACCCAGCCCAGCAAAACCCCATTGCCTGGTCCTTCTCTGATGGGAGGCTGTCAGCAGGACAACCACCCACTGCAGGTCACCAGCGTTCTCCACCAAGATCCTGGGCACAGGAATAACCATTAGACAGCACCACAGTAACACAGCTGCTGATCTGGCCCAGCTCACACATTGCTTATACAGACAACAAACACCCTGTCACGAAGGCTGTCTCTTCTGGGCAAAAAAGGAGCAACTGTTAAGGTTCCCATGGGACAGCACTGGGTGCATGGCCATCTACTTGTACACATAGTGGTAGGTCTTGCTTGTAGCTGACAGCTGGGCTAGGAAGAGGTTTCCCATCTGCCAGAAGCTAGGCAAACCAGCAACTTTGTGTTTTATTACAGGATCAAGTCTAAACCACCGCCACAACAGTCTCCACAGCTGCAGTATGATGGACTGGGAACAAATGCAGAAAGACACAGGCTCTGAGACCACCAGCCAGACTGCAGCATCAAATAAAAGAGCCTTTGAGGTCTTGGACATTAAAGAAGCTTGCCAATCCTCAAAATAGCCCTCCCTTGAAATAGCCTCTTCTGCCAAGGCAGTAGACAGTTCGATGCAGATTTTGGCATTAAGAAATTCCCACACAGTTTCGGCAACTACATTTTAGTTACCTCAGTTTCGTTCCAGGAAGCCGCTAGTCACAACACCCTCCCCAGAGAGCACGTGCGAGAGGAAACACTGACGTTTCACGTCCCCTCACATCAGGCAGGAGACGTACCAGCAGCTGTAGGCCTCACCGCCTACCCCTCAGGAGCAGTTGCAACCACCTCCATTTTAGCTGAACTGGCATAAAGTGTCACCATCCTTGGAGGGATCTGGTGCAAAGCAGTTGCTGAGCCCTGTGCGCAGGGAGCAGCCATCCCCTGCAGCTCGCTCGCAAGGCTGACCTGTTACACAGGGCTTCACTTCTCTAGCCTCCAGTAACCTCCGCTGTACCTGCAGCCTCTCCCCGCGCTCCTATGCAGTGTCCCCAGAGAGGCTCAACAGACCCCTCGAGAATCAGGAGAGGGTTGTGCCTTTACCTTGTTTCACAAGACTTATCATGGCTTCTCCACACAGCTGTGGTCTAGCACCATTCCACACAGCAGCTGCAGAGCAGAAGTCTTCTCTAATTAAAAGAGCATCCTTTGGGAATAGGCAGATTTATTGCCCAACTCAGAGGGCTCTTTAGTTATTCCATGTGCAGTGTACCTGCAAGCCTGCATTAGAAAGGGACCTGAATGCAAAGAAGAGTCCAGCAGCTTCTTAGACTGTTGGGAAAGTACATCCAGACAGCTGGGTTTTGTCTGGGTGGGGCTCCTCTCCCCCAGAAAAGATTGCAGAGATGAGCATAATTAGAACTCCTGCCTGCCTTTTAAGCTTCAGTTTCTTCAAGCATGCAGCACAGATGCTGCATAATAGTTCCCATCTCTGTTTGGGCCATACAAAATTCAAGGCAACAGCAGAGACAAATAGCCTTGCTAACCTGCAGGTCAGCAGTCTCCTTTATCCAAGTCCCGCTCTCTCAACAGGGAGCCTAGCTCCATGACCAGAAGACACAGAAGAATGGGAGTGAAGGGACAGGAGATCAAGTTTACTTAGTGAAGCACATTGGGAAGTTGAGGACATTCCAGCAAAGCCACTCAAGACTGACTCGTCACCAGCAGCTTCAATCCACACTGACACACATGGCAGACATATGACTGGCTCCACAGCAGGCAAGAGGACACTTTGTGCCATGCCATCAGCATGAAAGAAGCTCCAGAACCAATGCACTATTATAACTGCAGTGGTAGAGGTAGTGTCCTACCACCACAACAGCCAGGCTGTCACCTTTTATACAAAAACTACTCTACAAGTTCTTTGACTACAGGTACAAAGCAGAGGAGCAGAGCAGTTTGCACAGTGATTTTTCAAAGCAGGCATATTAGGTCTGGGGACCAAAGTCCAAAACCTCCTTGATACTGCTGCCACTGAATACAGAACCTTTTTTAAATTTCTGTCCACACATATTCCAAGTAATGTTAAGTAAGCCATTTGCAGGACCAAGGAGAAATTAAAAAAAAAAAAAAAATCAAGTAGGAAGGGAATAAGACATTCCCAACACAGGTATTTTTTTTTCTCTCTGCCTAGAACACCTAGAAACCAAAATGCCATTTAGGTACAGAAACCTCCCTAGAAAGGTCTAACTAGAGCACTGAGGCATTTTGTACAATCGTAGAGATAGTCTAGTTAATTTAGATTTCACAGTTGATTCCCAACAAAACTGCTAACCATCTATCACAGGAGACATGATGCTGGCTTCAGGCATTTAGTATTTACGCATTTTTATAATATGGGATGACAGCAGCAGCCCTTGAAGTCCTAGTCAAGTGCCCAGATGCCACTTCCACACCTGCTTTGCATGCTGTTCCAGAAGCCCTGCACCAACAGAGCACAGGTTGTGGGCCTACAGCACCCCAATGCACAAAACCCCTACAGACAGCTCACCTGAACCTGTGCCAGTCTAGTACACCCGCCCAAGGAACATCAAGGTCCTGGAGCAGGTTGCTTTTAAAACTAGACAGACAAGGTGCTGCATGAAGCCTCTCCTGAGGGCATCAAGTTCCCATGTAGCCCCCTCAAATCCATTCTGGGGAGGGCACAGTAACCTCATGGATCACAGAGGCAGCGATCAAAACAAGGTGCTGGTGGAGGACATGGTCCGATCCACTGATGTAACCCCTTTTCCAAGGCACCTCTGGGAAACAGCTCCTTTCATTCCCAACAGGTAAAGCTACTTTACAGCGTGTTCAGTCCCCTCTATGGAAGTCCCTGTAAGTTAGTTCCTCTTCCGCCCCCCTTCCCAAACTACCTCCATGGCAATGGATGGAGAACAGCAGCAACAGGGACAAAAGGCAGTTCCCAACTCCAGCTGTGGGAAGTTAGCTTGGCTCAAAGGACATGCTGCAGCTCTGACAGCTCATCCGTTCCTTTTCTTGCGTATGAGAGACCTCCCTTTAACTGAAGCAGAATTGTTTTGCCTACAAAGGGAACTCTCCAGTATGTAACTTCAAATCTTCAGGCTGCTGGATATCCTAATGTATACAGTTCCTCCCAGATCAGTATCTGTCCAGTACACATGGTCATGGGATTATCATCACACTAGAAGAGATCAGCAATCTTCTTACAGCTCAGCAACAATTTTGCAATAAAGGGTAAAGCGTTTTTGTGATGCACCTGTTTGTTCAAGGCTGTGCTGCAAAGAAACTAAATCATCAGCCCAGCCTACATGCAAGGCCCTTCCTCTGCCCCTTCTCAGCTTTGAGCTCCTTAAAAACAGACAAGCCACTTACCTCAGCAGCAATTTTCAGAAATTAAGTATGTGCACCGGTCTTTGGTTTGACTTGCTTTTAAATGGTGGTGTCCCAGTTCTGAAGCTCCATCAAGGAGACAAAGAACTAGAGCAGTCAGCCAGACAGCCAGTGCACGTGCCTCTTCACACAGGAGAAAGCTTGCCCTCAGCTTAGTCTCCTTCCCTTTCTTCCCTGTATTTATTTTAGATGAGCCACAAACCACCCAGCTTCCCTGGCTCTGTGGTGCTGGAAAGGACACATACTTGGGTATTGAGCCAAGAGTCTCCAATCTTTGTCCCCATCCCAACAGGCTACTGTTTTATTCCCTTTTTCTGCTGTCATCTACAAGGCAGCCCCTTTTGCAGAGCTGCCCATGGTAACGCCTCATCTTTCTCCCAGAAAATTAGCTAGCTCTGAATCTGTCAGTGCTCACAAGCAATGATTTAAGCAACCTCCAGTACGAAGTTCCTGGTGCTTCCCTTATCATCCTGTCTAGGTTCAAGTCAGCCGTTAACCGTTTCAGTGTTTCCAAGTCCTGACAGACCAGAGAGGTTCCAGCAAACAGGCTCTGCCACAGCCAACCAGCCATCAAGGAACTGCTGGCACTGCCTGTGCCTCCTGTATTATTCCTTTCACCATGCCAAGAGAGCCTGTAATTTTTAGCCTTTCCTCCATTTCATTCCATCTAAGAACACAGAGCAGCCAAGAAGAGACAGAGGTGGTTAGGTAATGGATTGCCTCTTATTACACAGTTCCTAAAGGAAAGGTGGCTCACCCAGCCATCCCTTCACACACGTGTCATTAATCATCTGCCTGTAGAAAGCTCCAATTCCACATTCCTCTAACAGATGCATCAGTGCAAGAGCAGAGTTTATTTCTTTGCCCATCAAAGCTGACAAGCATACGGTGAAAGCAAGGCAGTACGAAAGTACTCCAGATCTCAGGATACCGTGATCCACATTCAGAGACAAATGAAGTCAGGGAAGGAGAATAAGGGGATGCAGATGTCATGTTCCTATTTTAGAGAAGTGAAGTTAAGGAACTCTAGGATGAGGGCCATAATTCCTGGCAGTAAGAAGTTAGTTTTGATGCACAGAAGTTTTTCCACACAGGAAACTGAGAAAGAAGTGCAAGAACTGATGCTCTGATCATCCTTGCTGCACAGAACCACTGAAAACATTGCTACCTCCTCCAGCCTTCAAAGCCACTCAGCCATAGCCTGAGCCCTGACAGACCCTCTCCAGCACCTCCACTCACCAGTGAACAGAAACAGAAAAGAGACCAGGAAGAAAGTCGCTGCCACATCACAGGCACTATTAAAGTGGACCGATAATTACTATTTCAGATAGCATGGGCATGGTCCAACTCCCAGCATCACCCTGGCATTCCTGTGACAGACCCTACGCCTTCAATGTCCAAGGTCCTTGTGGCAACGCCTTTTGCTGCGCTGCATGCTTCCTGCTGTAACAATGCCAGCAGGCACCAAGAACCACAGCCACGGTTTGAGTTGGAAAGTGCCTCGGGGCCTGCGGTTACCAGAGGTCTGCAAAACTCCCACCTGCACTTCTCTGATTTAAACATCTACTGGATGAACATCTGCAGTCCTGGATGGACCTCTCCTGACATACAGCAGTTGGACACAGAGTAATAGGAGAGGGATAACACCTTTCCTTGGCTACAGTCAGATAAGGAATTTCATACAAACCCCCACCCTGCACTTCATAGAGCTGAAAGCAGAGTGGTTTGAGTAGCAGGAGCAGGAAATCTCCATGGAGCTGCAGGAAGACCTTGTTAGAGGACCTTCTGCACCAGCTTACAGCTGTAGGTCACACAACACCTGCCTGTCCTCTGAGAACTAAAATAGAGACAATAACAGTAATGAAGAGAGTCCAGATGAGCCACATCATTAAAGCTAAATCCTCTTAAGGGAGGAGCTTCCATGCAGCCCACAGGGAGGGCTTTCTCCAGGCACTCAGCTTGCATCTTGCTCTATTTCTGTCGCATGCAGGTAAGAAGCTGAACAAACACTGCAAGACTTCACCAACCACACCTGCCCTGCAGCATAGGGTTGAGGATGTCATCTTAGCAGTCCCCACAGCCCATTTCAATGATGGAGAAGCCCAGGCCAAGAGGGGTTCAGGTTCACAGAGTGAAGCTATTTTGGAAGCAACATCCTTCTACAAAAGATGTTCAATGAAAGGATGTTAGGAGTGAGGCTACTCATTTCCCTGAACCACTCGAAATCCACACATCAGCTTACAGAGCAGTTGGCAAAGGTTCTTTTCACCTGTGTGGCAGCCCAACATGGGCAAGCACCCATGGATTTTTTTTTCTTTTTTTTTTAAGTACAACTGTAGCTGTGGGAGTTCTTGTTCCAGCAAAAGGACCAGAAACTAATGTGAATGTTAAAAGCCACTCCACTGTTACAAGAGGTTCTGCTATGGGACACTGGCAGGTCTTTCACCAGTGCAGTGACACTGCAGAACAGGTCACTGACCACACCACCCATGACCTTCTGCCTCCTTAACACTTTCTTCCCACTCAGTGCTCATGAAGTATTTAGTAAGATCTGAGCAATTTATCGTTTTTACAGCTTGTCATATGCTTATCTTGACATCAGCATACAGCAGTACACTCCTGAGACTGCTCTCACTAGACGCCTCCCTCTAGAGTTTCAGGGCCATGTTTCTACACTTGGACCTTGTGGTCTCTACGAAAAGGATTCCAGTCACAGGCTTCTGCTTGAGGGTTCTCATGCAACGAGCAAGCTTCACAGCAGCAGGCTCACATCTCAGGCTTTGATGAGGATTTTTCTCAAGCCCATGGTATCTGAGAAAGTAGCAAAAAAAAAAAAAGTCTTCTGCGGAGAGGAAGTATCACTGATGGTAGATTTCGAGACAGCACTCTCCAGCTGTACACCCTTGCTTGCACAGAAGCACACTGGAGCTGGCAGAAGTCACACATCAAGAGGCCTCACTAGCACTGGGATGGGTTACACCCCTGTGATCTGTCAACAGCAGCTCAAACATCTCCAAGAGCTGCTCTCCTCACCAGACACTATCTCTGAGAGCACTGCAATAGGACACTGTCCCTCTCTTGCACAGCTAGGAAAGTTTCAAGCTCTCATCTCATACACAAGATGGAAACTAGAGCTTGTCCAAGACATAGGAACACTTCATTCTAAACCAGCTCTACAGTTTACTGAAGCCAACATTTAGATTCCAGAATGGTTGGGTCTGGTTTTATTTCCCCCCCTCCATTATTTTCATTCTTTTAAAATTTTTTTACTGAGTGCTCTATTTTACATTAAAGCATACACAGCAGAGCTTTTATGCTCTGGGGCTGAACCAGCATGCCCTGGGCTGTAACAAGCCGCTATCCTCGTATCAACAGATTTGTTAACAGTCACACTGCAAAGGCAATTCACAGCCAACATCTACTCAGCTACTGAACCTCAAGCTGAGCTACGCTGAACTTCTCACTGGGATCTTAAAAGGGAGGCGGGGGAGGGGGGGGGAAGGGACACGGCAGGCTGGGCCAGCACCAGATTTCTGTAGTCGTAATAGGGTAAAATCGCTACAGAGGCGCCTAAGCCACATCCTAGAAATCAAACAAGACAGAGCCGACTGAAGCCCCCCGCACGCCCAGTCTCGTCAGCAGGCAGCGGAGGCACTCGGCCGAAATCCCTTCACATCACCAACCGGCCGGGCCCCCAGGACACCGGGTCCGCTGCACCTGGCGATGGTTTCTTTCAGGCCACACACCAGCTGCGCCAGAGGATCACGGCTCGTTCACCGACTCAAGTTTGGAGGGGGACGCCCCAGAGGGGCGAGCAGCGGGGACCAGCGCCCCGAGAGGCTCCCCCGGCCCTCGCACGGACCCCCCGCCCGGGGAGGGGGAGCGGGGCTGCCCGGAGCGGAGGGGGGCCGCCCGCCCGGCTGCCGCCCCCCGAGCGGGACTGCACGGACACAGCGGGGACCCGCACCCGGCCACCAGAAAGCCCCGCCGAAAACCCCCGGGAAGTCCCCGCCGGGCACAGCCCCCGACCCTCCACGCCGAGACACCTGGGTCGAGGCTAGCGGGGTCTCCGGGCACGGTGGAGGGACTCCCGGCACACGCCCTCTCCTCCCGTGCCGCCCCGCTCCCCGACCCCTCAGGGCGGGCGGCTGCAGCGTACCTACCT
>VZRE01002990.1:82129-104357 GCA_013396775.1 Cephalopterus ornatus
GCTGCGGGGGAGCCGGCGCCCCGCCCGGCGGAGTTGCCGTGCGGTGCCCGCACCTCCCGCCTTCCCGCCTGGGCACTGCCCGCTGCCGGCCCCTTTGTGCGAGTGACACGTGTTCCAGTGCCCACCTGTGAGGCCTCGGCAGCTGCCTCCTACTGTCCCGCTGTGGCCAAGTCACCTTCCTCCACTGAGGCAAGTGGCCAGGCTCTGCGCTGGGGCCCTTTGCCCCGGCTCGCTGGTCTTGCCGTGTCACCTACCTCCTCCTGTGTGTCTTGTCAAGTAGCTGCACCCATACACATACACACACCCACACACACACCCCCTCTTAACGTTTAAGGGCACTCGCAGCTTGTCTGGTCTTGCGAGAGAGAGGCGCACTGTGGCTACCTGCCCGGTGAAAGCAAGCCTGGTGACCCTTCGAAAGATTTTTCCAACGGGCAATTTTGCTGCCCCAGTGAAGCTTGTAAACGTCAGCAGAGCTGAGCATTGTTCCCCCTCCAAACCCCATTAAGCTCTTGTTTGCCCCAGTGCCTCCAGCACTGATGATGGTGAAGTGCTCGCATGCTGTGGCTGCTGTTTGCTCTGCTGACCGGTGTCATTGCATTGTTTCCATGGGCCTCCCCATTTTGTGCAGTGTATCAGCTCTGCGCAGTGGGCAGTGAGCTTACACCAACAGCTCTTTGTTCTTGGCACATGGCATAATTAGCCCAGTGGGATCCTGCCTCTACTGGCAGAACACAAATAAAAATAAAAGTGATAAGGCAATCTAAAAGTAACAACAATGTGATCTGATCCTCTTTAAATCCTCATCTCAAAGATACTGAAAACAAATCCATCAAGCCAATCCTAAAATGAGGGAAGGTCAGGATGTCCCTCACCCTTCTGAGGAGCAACATTCCTCACTTTCATGGCTTCTGTTCTGACAGGAGGAGGACCAGCAAACTCATGCAGCTCAAGGCCCAAGTCCTTGTTCCTGAGGGCAGCAAAAACCAGTTTGCCCTTTGTACTGAGACAGATGTACAATGACTACCTTGCTCTCTCCTTACAAGGGCGTCTCTCTCAGTCATTTTTCTGTGCCTACAGGCTGATTCCTTACTATGCCACCAGACTTTAAAGAAAAGATTTTAAAAGGTCCTTTTCTAGTCTGAGCTTTATTCTTTGTGTCTACTTGACTTTAATTCTTGCATTTGGAGTCCCATCCAGTCCAAACCTTTTCCTGCAGATCCCAATCGCTTTCTTTGGTACCAGAATTAAACACATCCTTTTTCTCTTTTTTATCCATGACACTCAATAGCCTTCCCACTAGCTTGTATCATCCTGTAAACATCTTACTCTTGTTGTCAGGATGAGCATGAGGTCATGTAGTGGGTGAAGACAGGCCACATAACAAATCCTCCTTTGTGGATGTTGGATAGCGTGAGGCAGGAGGGACCATGGGAGGAGGCTATACCTGGAGAGCAGGTGTCACTTGCTGAGTGCCACACAGATTGCATCTAGCACCCTGGGTTCCATGCCCTCCTCTCTGCTGGCATGAGGGCTCAGCTGGGGAGAGGTGATTCAAATGCAGGTGCTGCAGAAGAGGGATGATAAGGTGGAAGTGAAATGACTTGCTGTGCAAAGAGGCTTTTGTGGGTGTGGTCTCCTGTTTCTGCAGCTGTCCACAGCAATACCAGGCTATCCATGGCCTGCAAACTGGCTAATAAACTTAATTTTGCTAAGACTTCTCTTTCTTACCAAAAAACTTGTAAGGTCAGCTGTTAGTGCCTAAAACAAGGACAAATTTTGTGTAAGAATTATTTGGGGCGATATCTGAAACCTCATTTACAACCAGTCTTGGGGACTATGTGTCTCTCTGGAAATCAGCATCTCTTTTCAAGCAGAATTAACCTTCATTAAAAACAGTCATACTCTCAAAAGAAAAATCAAACTCGCTTTTTTTATCCTGTCTCTCTCTGTAATAGTCTTTGTCTTTAATTTAAGCATCATCACGGGCTTATGCCTGTATTCTGTAAGCCACAATGCTTACCCGTAAAGACACAAGGCTCTAAGGGCAGGTGAAGTAGCATCTGCCTGCTCTTATATTTAGTCTTCCTCATCTTTGCACCATGTCCAAGCCTACAGGTACTGGGCATGTAGCTTGTTTTTGATTCCTACAAAAAGTGTCCTACTTTGAGGAAGAAAGCCTGTGCTCAAAATATTTCCCTGGCGGATTAGTGTGAAGGCTGTTTCTTAAAGAAAATGGGCTTGAAATAAGAAGTGATTACAAGGTACAGTGCAAATGGATCGTGTCAGCAGCTCTGGTGCCCAAATGCATTTGTGTCAATGTCTTTGAGAACAGGATACATGTTAGCAGGGGCAGTGTGGAGGTATATATGCATCAGTGATTGTATGTATAACTGGTTATGCTTGAGTGCCACTCAGATATGAATCAGTGAGTCTGCAGAAAAAGCATTAAGTCTATACCACTGCATTTGCTGAGAGCAGGGGATAGGTTTTAAAAGAGAGCTTCCAAAGTGTCTGAGTTTTATTAGAAAGTCTGACGTGAATCGTGCTCTTCTGAAGGCTTGCAACAGGGACTTGGCAGCAGAGGAGACACAGATCTACTGAGATGTTGCAGCTAAGCTGTGCACATATGGCAGACTAAAAGCCCAAGTATAAACAGCATCTTTTACAATGTACACATCAGGCTGGATTCTCAGCTAGTGATTAGACAAAAGTGCTTGTAAGAAAACCCCAGGCTGAAGAAACTCACCATTATGTGGCCCGTGAGGCTGAAAACTGAATCCATTTCAATGGCAGCCAGAGACCAGCCAACGGGTCATTCAGCCAAGCAATCTGTTTTTGCCTTGGGCCATCTTCATTTCAAATACAACAACCATTCCTGGTCAAATAAATACTTTCTTTTCAGGAGGAATAATCTCTTCACCCAATCAAGTCATGGCCTATTCTGTGGGTAAACAAGGGAAGTTTGCATGCAGTCCAAGTCCCTGAGATGCAGCCTGGTACAGGTCCCAATTAATTTGTACACAAGGTCTGTTTCCTCAGGCACAGGAGAATACTAATGCCCTGCACAGAGCTGGCTGCGCTGTGCCTTTATGGTTGTTTGCAGCCTTGCTCTGGGTTGTGAGAAGCTGCACAGTTCCCACTGCTTTGCAACGAAAAACACAGGTACAGCATGGATGGCTAGTAATTATGGATGGCTGATAAGGATGGAGGGAGCTATGGCCCATTCTCTGTTGGTAAACCCATGTCTGATGGGTAGGGGCCATCCTGAAACAATGGGATACAAGCAAGAAAGTTCCCACTATTTTATATACAGGCAGCATTTCATTTCTCTCTGTGAAACTGGGATGGAAGGTCTCAGGGTTGTTTGGCAGCAAGCTGCAGAGTGGAAGGGACAAAACTGCTTTTCTCTAGTCGCAGAGGATCTCTGAGAAAAGAGGGTCTGAGGCTTAGCTGGCAAAGGTTGCTGCCCAGTGTTGCATGTACCAGAAGGAGGAAATAAGTCCTTGGCATTAGGAAGAACAAAGAAACAGGAAGACACGTGGACTTAAAATGTTTGCATATTTATTTCCCTTAAAAAAACCTTTGAAAAAAACCTTTGGCCGCGCATTACTGTGACTCTAAGACAGGAAGGATTTCTCTGTTGATCAGACCAAAACTGAGGGTGATACAGTGATGAGTGTTTTGATTATCAATACAAACTGTCTAACTTTGAAAAAAATAGAGCAAATAATTACTGTATTTTTTTCTATTAAAATTCCAAGTTAAAAAAAATGACCAAAGAACTTAGAATACATAGTTATTATTGGTTTGATAGTACAGTATAAGATAGAAAGAATGCAAAACACAATTAAAAGTTACAGTTTTTGTCAAGTCTAATTTGACAGAAGTACGTTCATGGCACCATAAGTAGAATTCTCTTTTATTTGACCAAAGATGTGTTTTACTACCAGATTAATTATATAGAAAAAATAATGGTTAGAGTGAACAGCAATAAAAGTATGGTGGTTGCTGAGGCTTGTGTGGCAAGAGGAGACTATTTTAACTTATATTAGGGGAATATATGTTTATCAAAAGGTATGTTTTCAGGACTAAAGTATTTTTACTAATTCTATGTTTTAGGACTTCAGAGTGCAGAAGTGAGCTTTAGTAAGCTGAATTAATTTTCCTGATGACCAGTTGCCCTCCCCTGGCTGAAATGAGAAATGCAGGCAATTGGAATTTTGCAGGAGGTTAGACTTGTACAAGATAAAAGGAAACTCTTCTGCCAGAGACACCACGTAACTGGGAAGCAGGTTGGTTATTTTGGATCCTGGTAAGGGTCCCTCACAGCTGACTACTACAGAGGTGACTGACTCCCAAAGTTGGTATTTTGCAAGAAAAGATTGATCCCCCCTCGACAGGTGCTGGAAAATGCAGCACACAGGGATATGTCTTCCTAGGTAGGAACTTTGGGACTATTGAACTCTAAATTTTTGTGATCTGTTAAGCGATAGCAAGTATGGCAGCATGTGCTCCAATGCATGTTGGATGTCCATCTGACCTTTGGGATGGGAAATTTTCTGCAACAAATCATCAAGATTTACCGTCCTATATTTTCATAATTTCTCCCATTTTAAAAAAAATCCTCATAGAAACAAATCTCAAAAGGTCTATGAGCAGGTCACAGACATCTCTGGATTGAGAAGAGCCCATGACTGTTGCCATGGACTTGCTCGTTTGAGGCAGATAAGACAGAAAATGACAGATGAGTTTCAAAAATGCATCCCACTCACGAAGCAGCTCTTGCTTGTTCTGGTGAGCTCAATTTAGTATGTGGGCATGCCTGGGCTAACAACATCCACACTGGGACTTTGTGAAACTTGATGGATCTAGGACTTAACTCAGTCATACAATCCTCTTTGTGCCTTTTGCAAGCATCTTTGGCAACCAGAAACTAATTTCAAAGAGGTGGCATTCAGGCTCAGTCCTTTGAAACACCTGTAGATATAGATAAATACCTCAAGAACTTGACCTTACTCCTGAGGCTTATATAGTAGACACCAAAATTTTTCTTCTTCCTTTTGCACAGAAGTACTCTGCTTCTTCAGTTATGGTCTCTCTCTCTCTTTAGAGATACAAGGTGTTTTGATTGTGGCTTTTGCAGGTGTGCTGTTTTTGGCTGGGATAAAGTTATTTTTCTTCACAGTGGCTAGTGTGGGGCTGTGTTTTGCATTTGTGCAGAATACAGTGTTGATAAAATGGAGATATTTTTGTTATTGCTGAGCACTGCTTACACAAAGCCAGGGCCTTTTCTGCTTTTTGTCACGCTGGTGAGGAAGTTGGGAGTGCATGAGAGGCTGGGAAGAGACACAACAGGGGCAGCTGCCCCCCAACTGACCAAAAGGATATTCCACACCATATGACATCACGCTTAGTGTATAAAGTCACGGAAAGAAGGAAGAAGGGAGGACATTTGGAGTGATGGTGTTTGTCTATCCAAGTAACCATTGCCCTTGATGGGGCCCTGCTCTCCTGGAGATGGCTGAACACCTGCCTGCTCATGGGAAGCAGTGAATTAATTCCTTATTTTGCTTTGCTTTTGTGTGGCATTTGCTTTGCCTATTAAACTGTCTTTATCTCAACCCATGAGTTTTCCTGCTTTTACCCTTTCAATTCTCTCCCAGATCCTACTGGTTGGGAGTGAGCAAGTGGCTGCGTGCGGCTTGCTTGCAGGCTGAGGTTAAACCACGACAGCAGAAGAGACCTCACTTGAATCACAACCTCCTGTTCAGAGGGCAACAAGAATATCTACCATTGCCTTCAGGAACCAAGTAGGGTTTGGCTTCTAAAGGCAGCCTGTGGAAGCACAATAGGTTCCACTTATAACCTTCTTTTGATCTAATACTTACAGATTGAAGTGATATTCTGGATTTTATGTGCAGCTTTGCACTCGGAGGTTACAAAATGTCAAAGCACCATGAGATTCCTCCCCTCCCACAAGATTCGAGCTATTTTGCTTAATAACTTTCCATAACAGTTTTTCTGAGGTTAGGCTGCCTGGACAAGTATAAGCATTTTTCTGCATGGTAGGAAGAAGGAGCCAGAGTGCTGATTAGATTACTTTCCTCCTAAGTTCTTGGATGCAGACTGGAATGGATCTGCCCTTGTCTTTCAAAATAGAAAGAACAGAATTGGCACTAGAGAAACATGGGCATATCTGGGCAGATCTCATATATAATTCACTTTTAGAACCCATGTTGACCTGGACCAGGTCTTGCTGTGATAGAAGGCCAAATAAGTGTGTCTAAACACTCAACTGTTTCTTGACAGTTCTTTTAACTGTCTGTTGCCCTGGACTGAGAGGAATGATCATTGCTGATCCCTGTTGATCTGCGCTGGGGGCGTGCTGGGCCAGATGCTGTTGCTTAGGCAGTATTATTTCCACACTCCATGGTTACAGAGACTGGTGAGGAGTCATCCCTTTCAGTCCACTTAACAATAAACACTTCAGAAAACCCAAGGAAGGAGAATAACCCAGTTCAAGGTCTGCCAGAGTAAATGAAAGCACTCAGAAGCTGGTACTGGCAGGCTGGGTATTTTCTCAGGGAATTGTGTGCAACACTGGCATGATTTACCTGAAGAAGCAAGGCGAGTGGAACAAACAATCCTATGGCACTAATACCTCTTACATAAGCTCAGTTCCACAAAAGTATTTGGAGATTTAATTGCCTTCAACTTCATTTATTAAGGCATCCATGTTTCTCCTTGCTATGTTAAGCCATTTTAAATCTTACATTGGAAAGAATCTCTTTTCCACCTTTGCCTCCCTCTCTTTCTCACACAGATGCATGAATCAATGACCACATGGGCAGTGAGGTGCCAAAATGTGCCCCTGCATCACCTACGTAGGCAGTAAAGCTGCAGTGAACCTCATGGAGGAATTATGTCCTTGAGGTCTGCTGACAAATTGCAATTAGTCATGTGTCTTTCTTCCACTTGGTGTCTCCCTTTAGTCTCAAATATGGGGCTAGATCTCCAATTGCGCTCTCCTGGGAATGAATATTTGTTATTTGCTTCATATAAGGACCCTAAAGTTTCAGTGGTGCACCATGATTCCAAAGTGATTTGCAACAGAGAGAACTCACAAAATGTGAGACGCCCTTTCCTTCCCCTCTCAGCTGTATATCTTTGCTATGTGCTCCCCATCAGTTTTAAATGTGTTTAGGAAATTAAAATATTTCTTTTTAGTTACTGTTTTTCTTTGTGAAAGTAATATATTCATTGTACAATTTGATATAATTCTTGTTACAGAGAGCTAGGGCTGGTTTGACTCATCCTCCAGCAAGTGCTAGAGAAGTTCACAAGCATGCAAGAGAAACAAAAAGTGTTACTTCACTGACTTAATAAAATAGCATTTTCAAAGGGATAATATCAAAATAACGTCAAATAAAAGCCCAATCTTTCCACTTGTGCACAAACAGAAAATGCAAGGGATACTTCTAATACTTCTTTATATTGTAGTGGAAAAAAATTGGAAGTGGGGGAGGTATTCAGCTTTTTTGCACTAGAACCCAATTTCTTTATGGTATATAAGGCTTGGTTGATAGAGAAATCTATAAGCTTGGATTCCTTTTCAATTTGTGTGTAGTGTAAGCCAGTTTTTCGATGACAAAAGCTACTGAAACTGTCTGCTTTCAAAGACTTCACATATTTTCTGCTACATGGAAAACATTTACAGCATAAATACCTTAATGTGCTTGATTCACTCCTGTTTCTGGGCTTTTCTGTTTTGCCAGTTCCTCTGAGATTAAATCTCTGAGAGAAAGTGGTCCAAATCTAATGTGTTTGGCAGTCCCCTCAAATAAAAGCTCCTTTCTACAAAGACCTCTTGGTGTCTTGCTTAATTCTGATCTGGAGACCTAGAGACTAGACTCTCAGCTAGTATAAATGAGGGAAGTATACCACATAACAGCAGCCAAGGATCTGGAAAATAGTATCTACCAATAATGTCTTACTTCATGTGGGTTCTACCCAAATAATTCATTAGCCCTCCTGTGGGAGAACAAAGCACTGTATATTTCCTTTTACAAGCTGTTTTGTACATAAATGCTCTTTGCAGCCCTAGTACATCTTCACTGAAACCAGTGAGAGCAAGTTTGCAAAATCTGTGTGCATCTTATTTTTAAATCCTTTCAAAATAACAGAGGAATGTTCATCAGATTGCAGATTCCCTATGCAAAGTGACTGTAAAGTGTGCCAGCATTTTCTTAAAGCAGATACTAAGATAACGTTATCCTTTTTCTGTGCCTATGTGGGATGAATACAGTATCCTGGACTTTCAGGGCTGTGGGATACAGAGTTTGCATAAGGATGGACGTGCCATCTAGTGGCTGTATGTCCTGATTGCTTGGACAATCTTATCTCAGATTATTAACAGGATCCTCACTTCTCTCGGAAAAGTAGAAAAATAGGCATCACAGAGTCTCATCTGAAAATTTCAAGTGGCCCATCTCTTCTATATAGCACCAAGTTGAAAGATCTCTGTATCAGGCCTGGTCTCATTAGCTGTATTTTCAACAACCAGTGTTTCCAATAGCCAATCAATCAGGTGTTTGTCCACGGTCACTTCCTCTGACCAAAGAAAAGGAGCTTCTGTCACTTAGTGTGGGTGAATGTTTCGCTCTCCAGAAGCTTTTTGCCCTGTTCTGCTTGCCAGACTTTCTGCCCATGCCCCATTTCACTCCTACTCTTTTGAGCTGTCTCAGCAGCTCCTCTTAGTCCCCAGTGCAGCAGTACCACAGGGGTGGCAGCACTGCAGAGAAGGCTCTGTAGCAAGTTATAAACAACTCTTTAATTCATAGTCCTCATGCCAAAAACTGACTAAGGCTGCTATGAAAGGGATGTTAGATGTGGGAAAGCAATTTTCAACCCTCAGGATCCTGCTTGCCACCAGCAGAGTTTCCCCAGCAAGAAGAAGGCAGAGAAGCATATTCCACACTGTCTCTAGACACCCTCCACCTAGCCAGCACTGAGCAATCCCATACATCAGACCAATATCAAATGAAACCACAGAGGAGGCTTTCCCTTATCTTTCAGGACAATTACCAAGCTATACATCACTTGAACAGTCTGGGAACTATGGGAGATTGTGGTTTCTGGTGAAATGGGAAAATCTTTTCATGGTTAGCACTGGTGATCAAATTTGTAGCCCACCTCCATCTGGGCTGAGCCACGGGTGATCGTTCTCTGAGATGAGCTTCCCTCAATGTCAGAGGGCAAATAAATAACTAACTATGTGTGAATGTGTGTTTCAAGGAAAAATCATGCTTTTTTTCCTTCTCCACTCCTGCCCCTCATTCTGCCTTGGAGAAGTTATGGGTTTCCTCAGGTCCTCAGAGAGGTTGAAAACTGTCCAAAATGTGCTTCAGGAAAGTGATTGTTCAAAGTGAATCAGTTTCCAGTGTCTGCTCACCATCTGTGTGCCTTTAGGAGATTGTCACACTTTCGGCTGGCTTCATCCATCTCTCTAATTCCTTGGTTACAGTCAAAACAGTTTGAAAAGGGTTTGGTTCCCACAGTGGGAAAGTAACTGGGATGCTGCCTGCTAGCATCACTTCACCCACGAGCAGCTGACGCCTCACAGAAAACTTTGAAAAGCAAATTTCTCCTCTGAGTCAGTTCTGCTGGTGTAGCTTCTACTCTGAGAATCACCCTGCTCTCTTCTGTTCCTGTATTGTAAGACCATTTGTATGAGAAGAGGACCCTGCTTTCCTGGAATGGTGCACTGCCTTTGGTGAACTCAAAAGCATCTGTGGCATTGGTTCACCCACTCTGAACTATCTGAACTAGTTGATTTTCAGACAGAAGGAGTCTGATACGATGAGCCATGGTTTTCTGGTCTGACGTGTTTTGAATTATTATTCCGCCTCTGTTACATTTTTCATAGAAATGCCTCAAGCCACTGACAGACTCTGTTTAGCAATAAAGCAATAATCATCTCCACAGCAGCTAAGAGGATGCCAACAAAGATGCTATGTGGCTGAGTCATCTTCATATTGCAGTAGTGCTGCCCAACTAGCCACCCTATGAGATTTAGCAGGCTCAGACTTTTCAGCTGTGATAATTCATCTTTTGCAGTCTTTCTCAATAAGCTTCAGTAACTAAAAGTGTGAAAAAAAGAGCCCCTTTCATTGCAGAAGACGACTGATGGTCTCACCACCTAAAGTGCTGACTGGCCCAATATGTATCTTCATTAAATGTGGCAGTCAGTGAGAAGGTTTGGAAAAAAACAGTCCTTTCATTGTCTGAGAGCTAAACGAACGATCCCATAGCACCCACTGATCTGTCACTAACAGCTCAGACTGTTGGCCAATGGCTGGATTTCCAGTGCAGATCATGGCAGCTAAAAAGGAGTTAGATATCTGAATAATCATGGGGGATCAGAGCCAGGATTAGAAAGAGAGAGGAAGCAGGAGCCCAAAGTTCGCTTTAGTGTGAATGAGTGATTAGACCATATTATTTGTCTACTCTCTAGAGGAATAGTTGCGTCCACCCTGCTGATGAGCAGCACCAGCTCTCTACTGCTTTCACATTGTGAGCAGGAACAGGTGTCTGCACAGCTTTTCTTGCCTGTTCTCATCTCTAATGTTGCCATCTCTCACTGCAACATGAAAACTGTTTGACTTTGCCCTATCAGACCATCTATCTGTGCTAGATCCATCCCTGCAGGGCAGAGCTTCTGTTGTCTCACTTCAGGTTCATTAAGGCTCTCTGCATTCTGCTCAAGAGTGAATTAACTGGGGGTCTCCTCACTCACCTCTTCTATAGCATCATTTGTACTCTGGCTTTTTAGATGTGACATCAAAAAGGAGCCACCAAGCTGTGTCCAGATCTCAATCTCTTATATCACTACCCAGAATCTTGGAAACAACTGAAAGGACAGGCAGCATGTTGTGTTGGTTGCAGACACCACCATGCTCCAGACAGATTGGGTCCTTCCTAACCAGCAGCAGTAGGTACCTGGCCCTTTCCACTCTAAGGATGACTGCGTGACCAGGATCAGGGAAAGGGTCACTTTCTGGTGGCCTCAGGGACTAGCCTGCTTTATCCTGACAGTGTAGAGGCCCAAGTGGACATTTATAGCATGACTCTGCACAAGGGATTTATGGCTTGGCTCTGTACTGTGGCAAGCTGCTAAATACTCAGAGTATGGTATAAATTGGTGGGAGGAGAGGCACAAAGCCAGAGCTCCACGAGCAGCATGCAGGAGGTCTTGCCGACTATAATGTGTGTGGCAAAATGATGGCTGAGGAGGCTGCTACTATAAATGTGGCTATCACATGTGTTGCTCTAGTAGATGCAGCATCATGTAAACATTTTAAGACTTAGAACTCTTAAAATGGTATTCTACAAGCAGAGGGTTGTTTCTACTGCAAAAGAGGCCACCTCTCTTCTGCAGTACCAGAAGGAACGAGTACATCTCTCCATTCCTATTTCACTTTGTCCTTGTGTGTGCTAAGACAAAACAAAAAGAGGATGAAGATGGAGGCAATAAAGAAGAAAAATATGTGTTTGCACTTCCAGCATGCAAACAGTTTGGACATTGCCATCTCACTTTGACCTTGAAGCACACTCTGGACCCTAGCTGAAGGCCAGCCACTTTTTGTGCGTTTGCCAGTGTTGGGCTGAGAAGGAAACATCAGTGCACGGCATTAGCCAACTATATTCCTTCCTAAATTCCTTCTACTGGCCTGAGGATTAATGTGCCACAGCAACATGAACCCAAAGCCTCACAGGGCTCAGGTGTGCATCTTGGCTTTCCAGCACCCTATTTCAATGTGTGCTGAGGGGCTCTGGTGATGGAGGAGAAGGCTCTGGTTATGATCACATTGAGAGCTGAGTGTTACCAGAGGTCATCACTGCAGATAGTTCTCGCCTGTGTGAGAGAAGCAACTTGATTTTCATCCAAACCTTAGACTCAACAGCACTGAACCCGTGACCACATCTGCTTGCACAGTCACATAGCCCCTCACTTGCAGGCTCAGTGGAGAGGACAGTGCTGAAATATGGTGTAAAGACTGATGACACAGTGTCTTTTGTGGAGATAAAGGGAGGCTGATCCCTTTCATCACTGCTTAAGCAATTGTTTCAGATGTCTTTTCCTAGCTTTTGTTCTGGTCAGGGTAGAAGTTGGAGGCCTAGTGGCTGCAGGACAACCTTTGCCAGAAGGTACAGCTGGGGTGGGCAGGGGTGGACAGTTCTCACTCCTGGTTCACTGGAGGGCAGCCCCACACTGGGACATCTCCATCTACCTTGCCCACATTAGAAAAGCCTGTGTGCAGGGATGTCCCTTCTCCTGTCCATTGGCATGTCTTGTGAAAAGAAGGGCTCTTCAGAAAGGTTTTTGCTTCTGGCTCAGGAAGAAAAATGCAACACAAACCAGTGACACTTACTCCCATCTGACCCCCACTGCGGTCCTTTTTCTAAGCGGAGACCCAGCTCTGTTGTTCCCCGGCATGCAGTATGGCAGCCAGGAGTGTGGCTGCAGAACATCAAAGTTAATTAGCATCCAAAAGCAAATAAATCAATCAATATGTTCCCAGCCTCCTTAGAAAATCTCATTATTGGGAACCGACCCAGGCAGGGACTCCCAGGAAGAACTACAGAGGAAGAGATTCTCCAAAGCTGTAATTTTTAAGGTTGTACCACTTGGAGAATAATTACAACCAGCAAAACAATGTTCACATCTCACATTAATATAAAGTAATGACTGCATGCCTGTAGCCAGCTAACCACAGAACTGAGAAGAGACTGTCAACTCTTCTGCCCTGCCATAATACAAAGCATGTTGGAAATGCTAACAGCCGCTGCACGCCAGCCTCTTGTCATCCCTCCTTCTTAAAGACACAGACCAAGGGCTGCTTCGGCCTCCGAATGTTGCTTGTACAGGAGGTGTCGTCACTGATGAGTTTTCTTTCTGTCTAAACTAGAAATGAAACTAATATGTTCATAATTTTCAGTGAAGTTGAATTCTAAGATAATTTCAGGCATTTTAAAGATATTTCAGACATGTCAGGAAAATACTGCTTCCGGTTTTGGAAATGTGTCATATTTGAAAATACCATTTTGTCTTCCTTACATTCTACATTATATTTGCTTTTACACCACTTCCAAATGTGTCTCTGGTATGTGTTTATAGTGAAGTGCAATGAAATAATGGGAAAAAAAAGAACATAAAAATAAATGAAATGATAAAATAAATTAAATAGTATTTTTGAAACTCTAGCACAATTATTATTATTACAGCTGGAAAAAATCTAATTTAAGGTATTTTTCTTTGGGAATTTTCACCAAAATCAGTGCAATTTTATCACTTTCATTCAAAGTTATTGGAAAGTCTTTCAAATATCCAACCCAAAATCTTCTGAGATGAGCCTCAACAGAAATGGAAATTCAGGTCAGGGTTGCACATTTAATTGAGAGACATTTGGGTTTAGTGCAACTAGACTGTAAGATTCTCAAGATATGAACTATGTTTTAATTCTGTATCAGGGACTATCCTTTAGCCATTAGAGAGACCATGAGGCAGATAATCAGTACTAGTATATTCACTGTGTATAGTGAATATAGGGAGGTTGTCTCTGGCAGAATCTCACAGGGGAGGCATATTGGAGCAGGTCAGCCCTGGGGAAGGCTTTGCTACCTGGTTCTTGGTCTTGTGCTGACTGCCCATGCTGACCCATGGAGGTGAAACCAGTAACCAAGGCCTGACCCACAGCCAGCAGATCTTGATGCTGAGTTTTGAAAGGAATTCAAAAAGCACTTTAAGTGCTTTTAAAAGTGTAATCACTTTCTCCTTGGCAGTCCTGATCTCTGGAAGCAGAATGGGACACATATAATTCCAATCTGGTCCTCAACATTGTATCAACATTTATGACTCTTTAGTCTGATACTCACCAAAAAAAAAAAAAAAAGAAAGGAATTCATGCAGGGTTAAATATTAAAACAATGAGAGTGAAAATCAGAAATCAGGGAGTGTGAAATTATCTCCCTTTAGACTAAAATAAAAAGCGAATAAAATATAGCAAGAGTATTCTGGAGATCATGATCCGGAGAGGACACATTTGTTGCTGGTAACATGTATTGAAGGGATTGTTACCAGATCATCTGTCATCAGAAGGAGACTTCTACAAGTCAGTTTGAGCACCAACATGGGCATGGTTTAGAGGCAGTCTCTGCTTTTGGTAGTGGAGGAGGTTCAGGTTACAATCTTTATATGTCATATTAATTAGCTGTTTTAACCAAAGTGTTCAGGAGGTCACACTATTTTATCAGCAAATTCTTCTGCTGTGACTTGTTTTGACTCTCTCAGGAGATCTTTCAGGGGTGGTGTGATCCATTTATGCTTCAGCACCCAGGTTCTCATGCAGGATTTTGTAAGATTTCCCTTTGTTCTCCCTCATCTGTTGTGGTTTTGCGGCTATCTGGAGGACTAGTAAGACAGTTGCTTAGTGGTTCATGATGCTTAAACTAGATAAATAACTAAAGAAAAGTCAAAAGGACATTGAGGGCGTAGATCACACCAAAATCCATGAAGTCAGCAGTGCTGGCAAAGGTTCATGAAAGAGTAGAGTACCTCCATTGTGGTTTCAATGGACTGGAGTAAGTGTAGTGGCGATATTATTTCAACAGCGTAAGTACGAAGTTTTGCAAATGATGTCCTGCAAAACAGCCAGATCCACAATGATGGATACAGTAGAAAATTAATTCATCCCCAGTCAAGAGTGTGGCATGGAGGCCAGATATGCAGGAGGGAAGAGGAACCTCTTCTAATATTGCTTGGGAACCTGAAAGTATCCCTTTTTCTTCCCCAGGAGATTAAACACTGACTGGTTAACCTCTGGGTAAGGAGAAGCTGAGAGCTCCTTGCATGCATCTTGGCATCTACAAACCCAAGCCTGAGGGGAGGCCAGCCAGCATCTTGAACTGCATGGACAGGAGTGTCCCACTTGGCAGCCACTGAAGACATTCTTTGGCTCATCAGCAGAGCTTAACACTAGAGACATTCATGCCATGCTCAGGGAAGAGACTGCAGGACAAGGAAACTTCTCTGCATCACTTCAGTCCCTTTGCACCCTCCAAACAGCCCAAACTTGTCTCCTGTCCTAGTGCAAAGCTGTCACCACTGAGCACAGGGAGGGAACAGCTCACTCCTGTGTTGCTTTGCTGGCACCCTGTGAGAGACCAAGGGGAGGGACCTGAGGGAGGAAAAGTGGCCCAAGAAATTGTACTCTCACTCGGTGTCGCTGGGAGGTCACTCCCGGAGGTCTGTCAACAGCTGACTTATTTAGGATAATCTTTATGCTTCTGCAATCCAGTTCAGGGTCGAAAAGCAAAACACAGAAGGTGTCATCATCTCCTGGCTGGAGCCTCACCTTCTTCACTGGGGACAATTGCAGCAAAACAGGGACTCTGGCCCCAATTTGAAAAAACCAGCAGAGTTTCTGGGTGTCCTGTGCCTTCATGTCACTAGGCAATAGGCAGTAAATCTCATTTATCTTCCAAGAATCTCAGAAAGCCTGGCAACTGCACCGACATCATCTCGCTCCAACTGAGAACTAAGGAATTTTGCCGCAAGACCCATCTGAAACCCGCTTGAGCTTTCCAAGCCCACTGCTCCCTTGGGGTGGGGGAGGTGGGGAGAGAGGCTTGTGTTGATTAATATTAGAAGAAACTCCCCTGAAAGAATGATAGATCATGGCTTGGTGATTTCAGAATCTTTTCTTGTTTCTTTCTTTGATGAGAGGAGGGGGAACTGGAAACAAAAGGCCTAGGAAAGGGGGGAATGGAGGGAGGGGTGTGTTTTGAAATCTGCTTCCTTTTGGCCACGCTTGAACTTCCAAGAGCCTGGTTTTGACTGACATCCCTAGGAAATGGGAGAGAAAACTCCATGCTGAGCCAGCTTTCTGCCCAGCAGAGAAAGGAGGAGGCATCTGGCTCCAAGGAGCTGAAATAGATGCCTTTAATGTGTCCATCAGCCAGCATCACAGAGGTGCACTTGGATTTTTCAGCTGAAGCATTCTGTTCCTGCAGGCTTCCAGGGCCTCTCTACCTCTCTTCAGGGTCCATTTAGCTGGGCACTACATCCACACTCACCTGGATGGCTGCAGGTGAAACAGCAGAGGAAGACCAGACACAGAGCCACTATGTGAATTCACAGCTAGAAATAAGGGAGTGGAGCCATCTTTGCAAAATCTGGCTTCACCCTTCCTTGCAATCCTCTCTTCTGGTGCAGGAGGGATGGCAGAGGACTGGGACTGCCACTCAAGGCATTTCAGAGACATACAATTTAAGAGCCTGGAGAAGAAGCGTGTTAATAAGGGTATCTTCCATGCCGTGCAGCTGCCCCCATGTCTGCAACTCCAGGACTCTGGCCCCTATGTGGGGCACATGTCAGAACAGAGCATCACTGGAAAAATGTGAAAACAGCCCTGAGAAGGGAGATCTGCTTCTTGTCTTGCATGGGATGGGAAGGTGGGAAGTGTCAGGTAGAGATTGGGGAAAAAGGCTGTCAGCATTATCTAGAGCTTGAAAACTGCTAGAGAGACTACAGAGGCACTTGCATGATGGCTGTGCCAGGATAGATGCTCAGAACAACACATGGGAGCATTGTAACTGTTTCCAGAGAAGCTAAGGTGATGTCTCCTAGGTGGGCACTCGCAAAAAAACCACCTTATATTTTTGAGTGAGTCCACAGCACCAAAAACACCTTTTTGCCTTCTAATGCCTCTTACCTCCATCACCCTGGACACATTATCAATTTGGAGTTTGCCCCTGAGGCCAGGCCACATGTTTATTGCTGTTCTCTGTGTTAGATCTCTTGAGCTGGATACAAGCTAAGGACATGAACTCCCTCCCAACAACTAGGAACTTCTAAAAGGCTCTTGTCTGTGGACTCCAGTTTTCCCTGTCCTAGCAAACAAATTTCTCAGCAGAGAACTTTCAAGTTTCCCCCAAGCAGAACTCAAAGCCTTCTGTCTATTACTGCATCTTGAAACATTTAGTTGTTTACACTGGCTCGTGTTAACTAGCTGTTTTTTTCTGAAAGGAGGAAGAAGGGAGTTTCTCTTACCACTAAGTTCTCATTTTATTAATTGATATTCATCACTAGGATATAGGAGGTTAGACAATGGATCTGCCTACCCACATTTGGTGATGTGCCCATTTCTGATGATAGGTACTTTCCTAATGCTCACCCTAAGCAGTAAGGTCTAGCAAGCCATTAACACAGAACATGGTCAAACCCTCTTACTGAAAAGTGAGGGGAAACCAAGCAGACCAGATCTCAGACCTGCTAGGGAACAAGGACAGTATAAACACTACTGTAATGCAGTTTGGGAACATATTCACCTTTCTCAAGTCACAGAGATGTTTCTTTGGTATTCTCCTGCCACTGTTTGCCAATTGGCAAACTCCTGCTGAGTTTGTATTTTGTCATGGAATTACATGACACATTGTCATGGTCATGAGTCACATCAGAGTGGCTTAGAGGAAGCCTGTGTACTCTGTCTGTCACTTGCAATGCAGGCTTTCTTTGGGTTAGGAAACAATTAGTACCAAATAAAAGGAATGAAGGTGGCTAACGACACGAGATGCTGACACTGGCAGTCTCTTCTTGTGCAGATGGCCTGCTAAAGTCCATATTGTGTTGGACCAAATCCTCTGTTAGATGTTACATTTACAATCAACTGACATTTTTGCTGTTTTGGACTGGAGCAGGTGTCCCTGGACTAACAGTTTCTCTGTAAGATCCTCTTTTCTCCTTGAGCTTGTATTCTGCCATTACATCTTCAACACCGCTCAGGTCAGGCAGTGCCAGCAAGGAAGATTTGCCCTTGCTGGGGAAAGTGTGTGTTCACTGACCTCCAGCCATGAGCCACAGAGAGCAGAACTGACTCTACCATGCTCCCTCACCTTGAGGAGCAGTGCATGGGCTGGCTGCAGAATTTGCCCCTCTGCAGGCAAGAGTCTTCATCCCACATCCTGTCTGCAGTTTCTCATGCTGTCTGTGATAAATAGCGAGCCTGAGGAAACCCACGAGGGTTTAGCTCCCCATGTTTTAGCTCTCCCAGCACACTGAAATCCTGCCCTCAGTGTTGAGAGACAGTAAGCTTGCACGCGTCCAGACAAGGACTATACAATGATAGATAATACCAATAAAGCCCTGAGCTGTCCTAGAGAGGGGAGGGTGATTTATCCCCAGCCAGACGGCTGGGCTGAGCAGAGTGGAGAGCGGAAATCCTACAGGAGCTGCGGGGCACACATCAAAACTGCATGTCACTGTGTCCGCAACACCCAGGGCGCCAGTTCAAAGCCATCACGTGCTGCGGCTGGAGACTTAAGGTGATGCCAAGCTAATGAGCAAACGAAACAATAAATAACCCCAGTGATCATTACGCATTCCCCCTCCCTGGAGCTTGCCTGCTCTGGCCCTGGTGAGCCAGTGCTTCTCACACCCAATTACTCATGCTGAAGCCCCTCAAATGGAGCCCAGAGCAGGCTCAGCAAACCATTCATCTTTGCAGAGTGGAGCTCTTTCAAGTTTCTCTGCGGCAGCCGCTCTGTTTATTGTTAAGATGAGCACACAGTTTACACGAACTGTTCTTATTTATCTTTGACTTTTACCTTTTAGGTCATTCCTTTGCACGTCTGGCACTTTCCAAGTCTTGACCAAACTTTTATTTATGTCTTAGGATTTTCTGTCTGAAACTTTCCAGCTCCCAGTGATGGAAAGGCGAGCTGAGCTCCTGACTGAGGCCTTTTCTCCAGCAAAACTGAAGTCCCTGAGGCAAATCACTCCTCAGGACAGAGATTTAGGAAGCTGCTGAAGGGAGAGGATGGGTGGGTTATGTATCAGGAGGGGATGTTCGGATAAGTGCTAGCAGCTGAGTTTTGCGTGACTTTTGGCTCAGGCCAAACATGCAGCCACATTGGGAGAGAGGATGAATGGATGCATGGTTTAGGCATGATGAAGGCAGTTGGGAATTGCATGGCTATGGTGTTTGCTTTACAGGCTGCTAAAATGCCTGAGGGGAGAACAGACCCAGGTATCATCCCCAGTAGGCTTCACATGTTGACCGTTGCTGCATGTAGTTATAATCTTTCCCAAATTTCAGGTCTTCCTCAACAATCACCACAGCCAGTGCTCCGCTGCCTTCAGTGCTCGCTTGTGCCTTGCTTCGTCCACCTGCTCTCTGCCACCAGCCTCACTCCAAGCCTTGAGCAGGGCACAAACTCTGTTGCTTTTCAGATCAGCCCTGTAACAGTGACAAGGTGAGGGGAGCCTTTCCATGCCTTGGTGGTGATGTATCCAAACTGTGAAGAGCTAGATTTGGATTTTCCTCACAGCCAGGAAATGGAAATATATTTTATAATATCATTGTTTATGGTCGAAGGGCATAACTAGGGCAGGGTGTCACCAGATATGTCCCAATTTACAAGAGCTGGAAATCTGCCTGGCATGTGTTCACACAGGAGAAGATGCTAACACAAATGGCTAAGAAAGGAGCACCAAGATAAGATAACCTCTCCAGCAAATTAATCACTTAGAAAGATAGGACAGAGTGTGAATTGGTTTGCAGTTATCTCACAGAATCAAAGACCTTGAGGCAAACAGTCAGAGTCAATCTGGTAGAGCTGTCAGCACCTGCACCTCTCCAGAGGGCTTGGAGGTAGTGGGAGCTGGAGGAATGCTGCTGGGTTGGCTGTGGGCTCTGTATGGATCACCAGGCCTCTGCAGCCTGGCCTCTATCTCCCTTGTCTGTAGCTGTGGGAGGCTGAGGACAAACTGGCCTCATCCCAGCCTCCCGCAACTTCCAGAGAGGAAGCTGCAGCCCTGCTGCTTGCTGCCACGTTGTGCAGTGGAGGAGGCAGTCTGAGAGGAGTCACTGCCTTCGCCAGTTCAGCCTTTCTGTTTCAAAAGAACATTGCCAAAACAAAAATTCACATATTTAAATTTCTTTCCGGAGGTTAATAACTTCCATAATTATTAAAATGGAGAGAATTTTTTAAATTGCATATTCCTTTTCACTGTTTGTTGCCTTCTCTGGCCTGACCAGGAATATATCTCCAAAATTTTTTCTGCCTCTTCCTGCTCATGATCTCTGAATTTTCTTTCTAGCTCTGTCACCAATGTTATCACTTATGTTAGCCTGCGCCTGTTTTTACCTTGGCTTCTTGACCTATGAAATAGTCGGAGAGGTTTGCATCTCACATGTCAAATCATTACATGCCAGTGGAGTACTGTGAGCACTTTCTGTGAGTGGTACTAAAGAAGTGGGATGTCTTCAAAGCACCAAGAATATTTTCTCACCTGCAAGGGTCAGCTTGCAGGTGTTTCAATCCAGAGCTTGCCCATTACAAAACAGCTCAGAAATGTGCAGGGCCGAATTCTGGACTGCATTACACCCACCCTGCCCAAGGGAAGCCATTCAGGTTCTTCACAAGGCAGATGGACAGGGAGCAGGAGCTGGGCCCGCTGACAGTACATGGAAAAGTCCTAATTTCTGGTGGTGTAAGAGTGGGCTCTCAATGCAAGAAGTTGCAGCAAACACTTGAAGGAAAGGAGAGCAGTAACAGGAGGGCTTGTATCCTTTGAGAGGTTTTGCTGACCTGGAGAGTTGTCAGACACGGCCAGGATGTGTTCATGTCTTTCTTCCTTTCCCCTGGGGACCAGAAAGTGTTAAAAACCCCTGTGATATAGATCTGTGTTCACATTGAATCTGCACCATCATATATATATCGACTTTTGAGGATGGGGGTGGTTTACACATGTCACTGGCCATAACTCAGACTTTTATTATAATTGTGACCATATGGTTAATGGGACCTAATAAACCACTGTTGACCTGGACACTCTGTGCACAAATCTCATGCTCACTTTCCTTTCTTCCTTGCTTTTCTGGGTGCACTATGCCAAGCAGCTGCAATTTAGTGATTCTAAAAATGCCAGTTTTAGTGGTCCAGCACCTAGTTAGTTTAGAGAGAATAAAACCCCAAGAAAGCCACATTGCACCATAGCCCAATGGAGACAGGGACCAACTTTCCCCGGGTGACAGGGCAGCTGCTCTGTGCATTGGACAGACATGAACAGGGCCTGTGTGAAGGCTGGAGCAGGGGACATGGCAGGGACATCAGGCAGGCTCCTCCCCAAACACCAGAGGCCCTGGGTGAGCTCCAGTGATTGCTGTGGAATTAATTCCATGCTTCTCCTGGTGCAAATAGAGCAACGTTTAGCCAAGCATTTCAAAGAACTCTTGCATTCTGGTTTCGGCAGACACAAAGGCTTCCACTTACTGGAAATTAGAACTGGGGGAAAAAAGTTATTAAATCCTATCTCAACTTTTTCCTGGGAACCCAGTGCACAACTGATCCAGGCCATGTCTTCTTCAACTCCTTATCTAATCTACTTTTAAAATTACCTAAATGATGGGCAGGTGACCTCAGCCTTGGAAGGACATTTTGATCTGTGCCATGCTACCATCTCTCCAACCTTTAATAACGCTGCATTGTCCCCTGTCTGTCCCTGACCCGCCTGCTTAACCATCTCCATTCCCAAAGGGGTAATGCAAACCTTCAACAGGCACGGCTGGACATCTGCTCACCAGTATCGGTTACCTGAGCTGCGCTGCTCCTTGGGTTTTGCATATAGCCCTTTACAAGACCTCACCATTCAAAAATTTCCCCAAGCTTGGTTTCATTGCATTACTCCCAGGAATGCTGCTGCCCACTAATTTTACAGGTGGGGGTCCAGGACAAGAAGCTGCTTAAGCTTTCCTAGAGAGCTGAACATATGTATGTTGGAGGAATGTGTAATCTTGAAGCTATAGGTATTGGGGCTTGTGGCTGACACATCAGGCTGAGCCAGGTAAAGGTTTTCTTTCTTTCTTTTGATCTTGAGCTGAAACTTAATGTTTTTATTATTTGATTGGTGTTTTTGTGATTACATGCACCTGCCAATAATGATATCTAGGCACACTTGTAGGTGGGGTGTTGTTGAAATTAAACTCTCTTTCTTCCCTAAAATGACTGTGTAAACACCAATATCAGCTCCTTGTGTCATGTTTAGAAATGAGGGCTCCTGGTACTGTATGACCCTTTTTGAGCCATACAGAACAGGCACAGAGGAAAGCTTTGCTGTTCTCCTCTCCTCTCCTCTCCTCTCCTCTCCTCTCCTCTCCTCTCCTCT
>VZRE01002990.1:104501-225808 GCA_013396775.1 Cephalopterus ornatus
TCTCCCTCTCTCCCTTTTTTTTTCACTTTAAGTAAGTTTACCTGTTGTTTGGAAAATGTCATATCTTTGCCACGTTATGCACTTAGGATTCTGTTTCTTCTGTCCACATATAGTTCATATGGCTTCATTTAGGACCTGGTGGTCACAGCTGGAGTTGTTATGCTGTCTTTCATGGCTTTTGGAACAGTCTGAGTAGATTTTGGTACATCTTCAATCATGTTGGGTAGGTATAAACTATTACTCTTACCAGAGCTCTGTGTCTTCTGTAAGTGGAGGGTTTTTTTCCTAACCAGTGGCAGCCTTGGCACTTGGATAGCCATAGGAAAAACATCAAAGATAGATGGACAAATAGACTGCGTAGCAATCCAGAAACATAAAACAATATGTTTAAAAATGTAAAAGCCAAAGGTCTGCATCATGGTTTGGGCTTCAACAGGTGAGATATGAAGGTGAAACCTTCCATGTCAAGAATAACCTGACCTCAAAATGGAGCCAGCCCTGGGACATCTCACCTTCTCCTCCATGCCACTCTTCAAACACAAAACAGCCTTACCACCCTTCCCATTGCAGCCTCCTCTAACACCACCTTGCCTATTGCTGCAACCACACAAGTACTGCCTGGCTAACATCTTCCAGGCCAAGGGCTGGTTGCCAGAGCTGGACACAGCCTTATTAGTCTCAGGGGAGGTGTTAGTGGCAGTACAACCACCCATGGCTCTGGCTGGAGATCATGGTGGGGGCCATGATTCCCCCACAGTGTCCTCTCCAGGAAGTCCCCACAGGTCAGGCATAGTGGCTGATATAAAAAAGCAGCCTCTGAGAGTGCAGCATCATCTTTGCCCATATTGGAGGCCTTTTTCTCTATTCCTCAGCACAAGCAGCCAAGCACAGGTCTGCCCAGGGGTGCAGGCAGAAGCATCTACAGCTCAGAAAGTCTCACCACAATCAGGAGCCTTGGCAGGAAGTGTCAGCATGGGAGGCAAGGGCCAGACAACGACTGGGCAGCTTTGGGCAGGTTTGGGGCAGTGCTGGGGGACTAGGGAGCAGTACAGGCACCTTTACTGCCATTATCATACGCTGTGTACAGGTGGGAGACATCCAGCTCCACGTGCATCCATCCAGCAGCTCTCCTTTGCTTGAAAATCAGTATGAGCAGAGCAAAGCGTGGAGCAGCATGCATGGAAGCACAGCAGGATTTTACCAACAAAGTGTGGTCTGTCCAGTATCACTTCGTCCCAAAGTAGTGTGTCACGCTACACCCTGAAATCAGAATGTTACTCATCTGAGATAATTTCAGCCATGCCAGAGGCTGCCAGTCACACAGGAAACAATCCTTCTGAGCAACACATAACAGACAGACAACATGCCGAATGTCTCTGCCTGCAGGAGGGGAAGCGGGAGGGCTCCCCATGCCCCACGGGAGGACTGTGCCCGGAGGACTGGGAGGCATGTGGTCTTCACTCCGAAAATGTTGGCAATGTTTACAAAGTCAGACACGTCAGCACAGTTACAGTCAGCGAAGTGAGTGTAAAACTGGGCTTGTTACTTCCCAGATCTGAGGGATACGAGGCAAACGCGCACAGATGGTCGGCCACTTTCCATAATGAAACACGTCTTTATTGTCCCGAGGAAGCTGCGTTTCACAACCTAAGCATTGAGGCTTGCTTCTCTTTTTATATATTTTATTTTCTCTGCAAACTGTGGGCAGTTTTGCCCCTTTCCTTAAATCAAAAATTGTGGACGATAAATACGTGTTTCATTACTGAGAGCTGGCCAAGCATCTGTGTGCAATGGACTTCATTTTCTTCTCTAGGTTGCTGGCACAAACATTCCCAGACAAAGCCAGAGAGGAAACTGAAGTGAATGCAGAGATCTGAGGAAACTTGGGGAGAGCTCAGATTTTGTGGCTGCTTCTTTCTGGTATGTGCCCAACTGCCATATTCCTAACTTTAAATGATGTGAAGTTTAGGCACAGGCTGGCTTTGCCAGACTTGAAATACTTGGGTGTCTATGCTGTCACAGTTTCCAGAAGCAGCACAAGCTCACAAGAAGTAGATACGGTCCTTTGAGGGATGACTAAATTGGTGCAAGGCTGCCTTGAGCAATTTATCTAGAAAACACATTATGCTAGTGATCCCTGGGCTTTTTTTGTTGTTTTGTTTCTGTCTTCACTAGAGGGACTGAGACCTTAACTCTGTATGTCTGGATTCAAGGCCCTGGAAGGGCTTGTGAGTACTAGTTTGGAAATATCTTCCCATAAGCTGGTCCTGAGCTACTCCTCATCTGCAAGGAAGGGATGTGGTGTTACGTTCAGTGCCCATGACTGCCATTCATGAATCTGTAGGATCCTGATAGGATCCTGCCTGTGCAGCAGAAAAGATGCTGCCCTGTCCTGATTTACACTCCTAACAGAATACTTAACAAATACAATACTTTAAAGCATTACCGTATTCACCTTGGGATAAATCCATTCAGAGAAACAGTAGAAAGCATATGGTTGTGATGACAGCTCTGGGACCAGGATGTTTTTGTCCCTAGTGCAATGGGGTTATGCCTGCAAGCATATATTTTGAGAAGTAGTTGGCTTTAATGATGTTTAAACAGCCAGTTCTCTTTCTCAGGAGAGACAGAAAACCTAAGAAATAAAAATAGAGGAAGAATAAAAAGAGAGGATCCCATGAAAAAACTGGATCATTTGTACCACAAGTGAAAGTATGGGGCTTTTGACCAGGCACCTGAATAATTAGAAGCATGTTTTTAAAAGTTTCCCTATCTGTGTAATTTGTTGCCTGCCTGTGGTGGGTTCCCAAAGACAATAAAGTCTGGGAGGGGAACAGCCAAGTGGGATTCTTGAGAACTGTGATTTTTGCTGTAGGCTCTCTGTGGGAGCCAGGACTGAGCCAGGATGTGTGCTTTCCCTTTATACTGTGTCATGGATATGGGCTCGGGCTGCTTGCTTGGCGAGGCTGAATTGATTCATGTGTGTGGGTACAGTTTTACACTGGAGTTAGACCCCAGGGCTAAAGCCTTACCCTGGCTTAATTTCTCCTTGCTCATAACCCAAGTCTTGGTCCAGGTTTACTTTGTCCTGGTTTCAAAAGCTTCTTTGTCCTAGAGTTAGGAACCAGGCAGCATAGCACTGCCAATTCATGTCCAACTTGTACTGCATGAGGCAAGGGTGATAAGACACATTCTCACACTGTGTAACAGCAGCATGACTCCCATGCAGTACATCTGTAGGAGATCCATGTCTCTCAGGGTGCTCAAAATACAACTCTTAATGGAAAAGTCAGGCATACTAGTGTTTAACCTACACAATTAAAATCAAAAATCATCGAGTCACTAGAAGAAAGTAGATAATTAGCACTTTTACTGGGCTATTGGAAACCTACTCTAAATATAGCAAATGCTTACAAAATACAGCACATGCATGTTCCAAATCAATATAACTCATCTTCTCCCCTATTTAAATCTCACCTTTAGCTTCTTAAATTGCAAGGACAATCAAGTAACTTAATTTGCAAATCCTTTGACTGTCCTTGCCTAAAGCACCCAACTTCCAGGGGACCTGATCATCACAGAGTTTTTGGGTTCTTCTCCTTAGGACATGTTTGAGAAATTAAAAAAACTCTCAGTGAATTCACTGTCCTGTTGACAGTTTTGTTAAAAATCTAAGTGATTTCTGGTGACAGATTTGAAGAGCAGCTGGTGTGTTGGCTGGGCACAATGCAGAGCTGAAACTTCACTGAAATGCTGTTGTTGTCTTTTGGAGGAGCCTGTCTCTATTCCTTGAACACAGAAGGGATGAAGAGCCTGGACTCCTGACTTGGCTTGGCTGGGCTGGGTGCTTGTTGGTGGATAGTGGCATTGAGAAATGAAATAGCAAGAAGCTATAATGCAGCTGAGCATTGATCTATGTGGGACAGCCAGCCTATGATCTAAGCAAAGTGGTTGTGTCACTTGGGAAGCAAAACAAAGAAGAAAAACATGCTCCCAGTCTATTTCTGTGCTGTCCTCCTCTGTCCCACCTCTTGATTCATAAGATGTTTGTATGGCAGCACATGGAGTGTGTTTGCAGCATATGTGCTACAGCTCTGGTGTAGGTTTCTACACCTATGGTTCCCTCCCAGGTATTAGGGTTCGGGGTGGGCAATCACCCAGCCAGGTGGGTAACTGGAGTCCTCCGTGGTCTTATATAGCAGGTGCATAAGGCTCTGCTGTTGATTCTTCTCTATTGCTGAGTATAGCAGAAGACCACAGCTGGATGTGTACACGATACACAAACTGCTGTGTAGGCACTATGGGGCACAAAATTACACACCTTGTGAAGTGCCACTTGTTAAACTGCAACTTGGAGGCAGCACTAACCTGCAGCTAGAGCCAGGAAAACTGCTTGGCTCTCACAACAGACAAGACTTCATGCTCTTTCTCTCATTAAAAGCAAGTGCAACAGTAGGTAAAATAAAGAACCCAGACAGTTCCCAACAGCATTCAGTGTTTTCACAACACCACCACCAACAAACAAAAAGCCAGTTCTGGTAAGATCAGCATGCCTTTGTTTAGATTGCAAACCTTGGCTAGATGTAATTGCATGAAGTCTTCTTTGGATTCCTTGTGTTTGTATGATCAAAGCCCCTCAGGATGTAACAAGAAGATCTACAATAGCCCATGGCGTCTCATTTTAACAGAGATTTGTTTTTAAAATAACCCACAAAGGAAAAACAAAAGAAGGAAAAAAGCAACCAAAATCCAAGTCCTGATGGGATAACATATTTATTCTCTCTCAATTATTTTTAGTTCTGCAAAACAAGTCTTAGAATGCCTTTCCCACATCAAGTTTGTCTCATTAGGACTGTATTTCCCAGATATTCAAGTAGAGTTGCCATGGAGCAAACAAGGGTTTTGGATGAACTTTGAAGTAGACCAGATGGAGGCAGAAGTCAACATGCTGGAGAGAAGGAATGCCATCCAGAGGGACTTTGACAGGCTTGAGAGGTGGGCATGTACAAATCTTATGAAGTTCAACAAGGCCAAGTGCAGTGTCCCGCTCCTGGGCCAGGACAATCCCAAGCATAAGTACAGGCCGGGGGTAGAATGCATTGAGACTAGCCCTGAACAGAAAGACTTGGGATGTTTGTGAGCAAAAAGCTCAATATGACGCAGCAATGCACACTTGCAGCCCAGAAAGCCAACCACGTCCTGGGCTGCATCAAAAGAAGTGTGGCCAACAGGTCTAGGAAGATGATTCTGCTCCTCTACTTTGCTCTTGTGAGACCTCCATCCAGAACTGGGGCCAACAAAATAAGAAAGATGTGGGACTGTTGGAACAAGTCCAAAGGAGGGCCACTAAGTTGTCCTCTGGGCTTGAGCACCTCTCCTGTGAAGAGAGACTGAGAGAGTTGGAGCTGTTCAGCCTGGAGAATATAGGGTTCCAGGGAGACCTTACAGCAGCCTTCCAGTACCTATCACACTGGAAGGTCATGTAGTGATAGGACAAGGGGGAATGTCTTTAAGCTGTAGGTTTAGATTAGTTATTAGGAAGAAATTCTCTACCATAAGGGTGGTGAGACACTGGAGCAGGTTGCCCAGAGAGATTGTGGACTCCCCATCCCTGGAGGTGTCCAAGGCCAGGTTGGATGGGGTTTTGAGCAACCTGGTCTAATGAAAGGTGTCCCTGCCCATGGCAGGGGGGGTGGAACTAAAAGATATTTAGGGTCTCTTCCAACCCAAACTATCCTATGATAAGTGATATGTGACTCTTGAGATGGAGACTTAGCAAAGACTGTGCTTGCAAACTCAGTGGCATCTAAATGCTCCCTCCAAACCCTCAAGAGAAGGCTTCCTGTCAGACGGCATTTAGTGGTCCAGCACTACTTTCTCAATTAGTTCAAAACCATACACTCCTCTATGCTCTCAGGTCTTGCTCCTGTCACTCAGCCCTTCCTGAGATGCCGATGGAGATGTCCCTTGCGTGGCATTGACAACTGTCTCTGCTGCCCGAATATAGCACTGCAGCACAGCCAGTGTGAGAAGAGCAGGTTTGCTGACTTTGACCAACAGCTTCCCATTTATCAGAGCTTGCTGGGGGAACTAGAGGAGTTCAGGAAACATCCCATGTTTGGCAACATGGCATCATCCATATCCACAGCTTGACATTCACCTTCTTGTCACAGTGAGGAGCTCAGGGTGTCATAGGGAGAGGTTGTGGTAGAAAAAGTTGTTGATAAATGGTTTCTGTCTGAAGTCCTAAGCAGACAGAGTGTTCCTGAGTGAAATCCATAAAGCAAGCACTTCTTCTACTGCTCAACTGACAGTGAAGCGTGCTGAGAGTCAGGCCTTTTGTGGGTGATTCATGACTCTGGGGTCACATGGTTAAAGATTCTTGTCTGAAGAGGATTAGGTGTTTCCAAGGAAGCACGGTCCTTCAGTGCCTCTAGCATTTCCTTGAAGCTTTTGGAGTCTCAGACTTACTTAAGACCTCCCTCATTACTCTGTCTTATCACATGAAAAGTCCATCACTGCTTTGGCAGAAGGTATGGAGTGTGTGTGGTGTGAGGGACATGAAAGGAAATCCTTTGAAAGGTGCTAGTTCTTTCCAGCCAATCCAAATACATCTGGGTGCAGGGCAAGCCAGGCCAGCCCCTGGGAGGCTCCTTGGTGCCCAGACAATGTGTTTATCCATCTGATAGCCCGTCAACAGATCATGCTCCCTACTTGGTGCTCTCTGTGTGCCCCACACTTTGCTGAACAACTACACCTTCCACCCTGTTCCCTATAAACTAGCACAAACATCTGTTTGGGTGGGGAAAACTGTGAGGCACATCCTCTGTGCAGACAACTCTGGGGAAGACAAACATCTCCTGTGGATAACTTACACAGGGCTGGCTGCTTCACTAATGAGAACAGGCTCTCATGAGACTGCCTGGGTACAGGGCTGGAACGGGCTCTGTTGGCCCTTGTTTGCCTCCTTCTGAACTCTCTCCCTCTGCTCCTCTCTCCTTTTCAACATCAAACACTTCTCTCCTAGTAAGGTGTTTTCTGATGCCTTGCCTTAAGTTCACAGTGTAAAATTAGAATGTACTGGGCCACTACAAGATGCTGAGATTGTTAAAGCTGTGTGTGCGCATGCACATGTGTGTGTTTGTGTGTGTTTAGTGCAAGGCTTTACAAAACTATCAAGCACTCTTTAAAGTACCATAAAATTTAATGCTCAATAGGGAAGCCTAAACAAATGAAGCTGCACTATAAAATGTTTAGTGTTTCTATCGCTTTCACTTTGAATATGAAGACTTACTGCAACTCACAAGAGGGATCTCTCTGTCTTTTCCCCTTCCTTATCCCTTCTCCTTTTACCTTTTTTTCTTCCGAATTCTCTATTTCCAGAGAATTTAGCATGGATTTTGTACAGGAATATCTCCACCTCCTTTGTGCTTGATTCCAAAAAGTATGGCTATCTGCCATTGAAGGGAACTGCCTGTTGTTGAGACTAAAAAACACAGCACTACTCTTTCATTTACCCCAAAAGCCACTATATTTTATTATCTCACTGTGTAAAGTGGCTGCTAGAAGTGCCTTCTGCAACTCCTATCCTTGGCCTACTGTGATTTCATCTGCTTTTGTTGTGACTTCAAACACAGATCTCAAAGCATAATCAACAGAGAGCCAAAGTGTGCCCTAAGGTCTCTTAAGGCACAGGTGATGGGGATGCTTTGTAACTGCCCCGTGAAGAGATCCAAGTGGCATGTTCTTGTTATTGTCAATGAACTCAACCATCCTGTGACTCTTGCCTCACTCGCACATCTCTCAAAATCCTCTCTCTAAAGTGAGGCAGGACATGAGCAGGTGGGGTGCTGTGAGAGGACATCTCAGCTAACCCTCATGTAGCAACATAATCAGCTACTGGAGAATAAAATTAGGCAATTAAGTAAATTGATACTTTCAGAGGCAGCAGGGATTAGATATAACCTCCTGTACCCTGACTGAACAGTACCAGACTATCCTTGGCCTCATGGTCCTCACCTATACTCCAATGGTGTCAATATTTACCTTCTGGTATAAAACTTTCAGCTCACTGATTATGGTTTATGACTTCTGGCTTCTCAGGACTGAGCTGCAGGCTGAGATTGGCAGGGAAGAGCAGGACATGCTTCTAGATGGCATAGTTGTGTTTCCACCAACAGGCAATGGGAGGCTGAATAAGAAGCAGTAAAGACCGTAGTGTTGTGTCCGCCTCTTCTGGACTATGCCACAATATTATGTACATTTATAGTTTCAATTCCGTCTATACTATGATCCCTCTGGAGAGAAGATGTAGCCAGCTGTCTATGTTCAAATAATTTTTCTAAGTGAAAAGCTTCAGATTATCCAGGAAATTGAATGGCTCCTTCCTTTCTAGACCTGAGAAAACCCACAGCTCATGGCCTTTTCTATTAATTCTGTTGGGTACTTCATTCTCATCAAGGGAACTTTGCAATGTCACAGTCTTTCCTCCTGACTGGAACCCAGGAAAGTAGGGATTAAATCTTAGGCATATTCTAACACTTCTTGATTTGGACATAAGTGGAAAGAACTTGTCTGTTTTCTAGTTTACCATCCATCTGCCCTGGGGCCTGAACTTAACTGCAGTTTTCAGCATGAGCAGAGGCATGAAGTTCCAATGTGCACATCTGGAATTAAGAGCTGAAAATTGGGCTCGGTGCTGATAACGCTTTATTGACAGGAGATGAAAGTCTTGATTCCAATAACTTTCTGAGCTCCAGTTCCCACTGCTTTACGAGGTGTTACACACTTTGGTACCTTTGAGAGAGAGTTTGCTTCCCCTCCTTCTCTCCCACATCTTTATTGCTTCTGTTCCACAGACTCGAGTCATTAAAATCTGAAATGCTTCAGCCCAGGAGAGTATGGAAACCTCCTTTTCCTGAGCCACAGTGAGAAAATGTCAGCAACCAGGTTATCTGAGAGCAATGGGCATGATGGACCCTGAGGCCAGAGTGCTCCCAGGCTCCCCAAATCAGTCAGGGGCAGAGCTTGGTACTAATGGCTTGGGTCAAACACCACTCCAAAGAAGGCAGGCACCTATGATCCACTCCATACTCAGTTCATCTTCCTTCCTCTGCCTGTTGCATGGCAGTAGCACAGGAACTCCCGCGCTACCCAAAGAGGGCTCATAGTGTGTGTGTGGGGGGGTAGGAGGGTGGGGAGGGTTGTCAAAACAAAAGCAGAGGAGGGAAAGATAGATCAAATAGTGTAGGAGGCATGGTGTGACTGCCATTCCCAACTGCCGTGTGTTCCTGCACTAGCAGCACAGTGCCTGAGGCAGGACTCTTGTGACTGGGACCTTACCCAGTGTTAGGAAGCCAATCGATCTCAGAAGGCTTCAAGTCAGGAGGATGCCAGTCACTACCATCAAACCTGTTTTATAAAGCCCACGTCATCTACCTGCATTGGACTTTGGAAAACCAGGAAAATATCTGTGCTTGTTTCCCTCTGAGCTGACCCAAGTTACCATCCTCCTCCATGCTCTAGCCATGCATTGAGTGCCTTCCTCATGCCTGTCTTGGGCTACCTGGCCACTCACTCCTACTGCCGGAAACAAGATCTAATAAGAATCAGCTGCTTTTATGGACCCCAGACCCTAAATCAGTTCTGCATTAGCAGCAAAGGCTCCATGAAGGGAAAGTCAAAGGCTGCAGGCCATTATAATTACAACTGTCAAAATATAACATTGCTCAAATTGGGAAATATTTTATAAAGTAATTTTTTTTTCCAGAAAATGTGTTCTTACCTACAGAAAGGCTTCTATGTTTGTAAGTATTCTTTTCTTCCTAAAAATAATTTATTTTCTAAAAAAATGCTAGCTGTCCTTAAAAATCTCTATGCATTTCTGGACAATTTCAAATTTTCTTTAAAAAAGGGAATGCCTGAACAAATGAAGTTTGGGGTTTTCAGCCAAAAAGAAGGTATTTTGTCTAAAAAAAAATCCAATAGGAACTTTAGCAAGCTATCAAAAGTCACTCTTCACTTTTTAGAGCCAATGTCCTCACTTATTCATCATCCCATATTGCTATATGTGATGATGGGCATCATGGGATCTGTAGTCTTATCCCAGCATCTCATCTGTAGGGTTAAGTGTGAGCATGAAGGACTCTTACTGCAGCTCCCATTAGGTAAGGCAATGACACATACATAAGCCAGAAAAAGATAAATATTTTCAATGCTAACAATAATCCAGATGAAATGTTTATATTTTTAATGTTAGAAACACCCCACGCTTTCAGATCAGCTGTAAATGCAGCTATGTGACAGCATGATTAAGGCTCCAGTTGTAACTTCAGGCAGTCTGTTCCCCCTGCAGGAAGCTGCTTCAGTATTTATTACAACATTGGGGTTATCACTAGTGTTAACTAACAGCTGTCCCTAAGGGTGGGCAAACTGTGATCCAGAAACCTTATTCATTTGCTGTCTCTTGTTTGTCTCCTTTTTCTGACCTAGACTCTGAATTGAGCCAAACTGTCTAGAAAGAAATTGTGACTGAAGCCATGAGGCTCCTCTGGGCTCCCCCTTTACTGCTTAGCATCTTGTCCTGTGTCCATCTGTAGCCCTTCACAGACTAGCACTTTTGAAGCCCATAGGGAAAGAGGCAATTTAAAGTGGCAAAATATGACCAGTTTCCTTGCTGGAATCAGCAGTGAGCACCCTTCAACAGGTCTCTGGGATACTGCTTGTCTGCAGGTCTCCCTTGTCTGACTTGAATATCCTTTGTGTCTTTGGTGATTTCTTCTTCCTGTAGAAGAAAGGAAGCACTAAGCCTTCAGGAAGGTAACCATTTTCTCCAACTCTTGCAGATACCCCAAGGCCTCTCAATAGCCGCTGGCTTCTCCTGCTCATCCCCATGAGTTCAAGCCCAACAGTGCAAGACTGTCACAGAACCAGATTCTTAGAGGCTTCCCCTTCTTAGAAGGCACAATATTTCTTTCTTGTTAACATAGTCCTGATGCATTTGGGAAATAGATGCCAGCTCTTTGCTCCTCCTAAGGCCTTCTGAAAGAATTCGGTGGCTTTAGTTTTACACCAAGTATCAAAGAACTGCTCAAAACCTGGAAGGGTCTTGAGTGCTCCCTTGAATAGATCCCCAGAGAGCCTTAGAGTGGAATACTTTCCCTGCCTTCACAGTTTTTATTTTATGCTTTATAGGAAGGCTTTTGCTCTTTTCTGGACCTGAATTGTCTTTGGTCTGTCAGCCACATGGTGCAGATGTCTGCATCCTCTTCCCTGCCAGCATTCTCCCAGTCATTATTCCCAAAAACCTGATCTCCTTGTCTGAGCCTCCATGTGTTAAGGAACCCTTTGGGACAACATGATTATTTCCTTCTGCATTTTGTGTATCCTCTGACAGCTTGTCTGGTGAAAGCCAAGCTTTGACCACAGCCTTAGAACTGGCTCATCTTGAGGAGAGAAATGCCAGTACATGGAGCTGCAGTCCTTTCACCAAACAGATTTTGTCACCAGGCTCTAAAAAAAAAGAACAAAAACCCAACCCCCCAAAAAACCCCCAACAAACAGGGAAAGGTGATAACTTTTGAATTTCTTCACATCATAGAAAGTTCAGTTATTTACTTTCTGTTAAAAATTACTTTTAATTTTGAATGAGAAAACCAGCAATGAGGGGAAAAAAACCAAAATTAGAGTGTGAGTAGGCCAGTAACGTGTGTGTATGTACTAAGTTGAGTACCCTGGCTTCCCACCAGGTAAGTCATCTACAGATCCAGCAATGAAATGCTGTGTCTTCCATTGCCTGAAGAGAGAAACCTGAGGGAACATAGCACAAGGGCCTACACAATAATGGTTGGCCTGGATTAGTCACCAAATCTATTCCTAGAATGGAAGAGACTTAGGAAAAAAACAGCTAGTGATAGGCTCAAAACACAAGGAGATATTTCTTCAGCCTACAGTTCAGCCATGTAATTCCCTGTTACAGGGTGTTTGGATATAAATAATGAACTTATTACAGTGTAAATTGAGGGGAAAAAGATCATCCAGAGCTGTTAAACACAAGGATGGTAAACTGCTGGAAGCCTGGAAATATGTGCTTAAAATCTACCTTGTTCGCCCTTTCCTAGTCATCTGTTATGCAGGCAGCAGAGGGGGCCAGAATAGCTGAACCTTCGGTCAGCTGCTGTGTTGAAGGACCACATGGTCCCTTGTATGTTTAGATGATGTTGCATTTCAGCCTATATTGCTCCTTTAGAGGACCTTACTTCTGTCCAAAGCTTATTACTTTTTCCCTCCCTTGCCAGTCCTGGATTTCCACTGACTAATGAGTGTGTCTGCCCTGGAGGCCAACAAAAGATTTTAACCCTTTGCCACTGGATCCTCTGAGGCAAAAGTGAGGTGCACAAAGTTGAGCATGCTGCACCTCTCCCGTGACTGTGTTCTCCTGCTCCCCTCTGACAGATGGGAAATACCCTGAAGCAAAATTGAGAGGAGCCCTGTTTATTTTGAGACTGCAGATTACTGTCAAACACGAAGAGAGACAATTATTTCCATTGTGGAAAATGTGGTATTAGTGTATGAGCAGTTCCCTCCGCCTCGTCTTTGTGTTTTGCTTTTCTCTAAGGAAGGTTTCCTTTCTTTTTGCAGCACAGATTTGAATTAAGTGGGCAGAGAAGAATTTAAATACAAATATTTGTAAACTAAGTGGTTTTCCCGAACAAAGTAGATCCAGATGACAGACAGTCTGTCAGCTACAGGATCTCGGTGCCTGTCGTACGTCTGTCCCTTTGTTTGGCAGCTGGGTACCAGTGGAGGCATCCCAAAGGGCACAACAGGGCCAGCAGGGAGCATCCACTGCTGGGGGCTGGCAGGAGGAGAGCAGAATCAGGGTGTGCCCAAGCAGCAGGGTGGAGGAGGCAGGGCATTTTTGGCCACAAGTACCAAACTGCCGGGCCTGAAAGGAAAGAGGACTGGTAAAGCTGACTATAGTTAAAGAGTCCAGAGGTGCAGAAGATGCTACAAAGGTGAGGAGAAGACCTCACCGGTGTCTGATGAATTTGTCAGGAGTCAAATAGACCCTGGAAGCCCAGCAGCAGTGCCGGAATGTGTGGAGCAGTGCGGATGAGCAGCCTCAGAGGCAGCTCAGCTCCAGACTGCTCAAGTAGTTAGTCAGGTTATGCATAATCTTTTTCTGCAGGAAAAAAATGCTTGCCATATCCTAAATCATCTAAAGGATTTAGTAAAAGCTTCATTAGAAGTTTCTCATGTCTCAGAAGGTCAAAATTGAGGTGGATGTGCTCTCTCGAGGACGGCCAGCAGCTAAGGCCTTCTCTGGGGCCATAGGTGATCCAGACCCAAACCCCTTGCTTAGAGTAGGTCTAAAAGCAGTCCCCACCTGTCTCCAAATCTTGTTTAATGGATTTACATTTGCATTGCTTTTTCCTTGAAAAGCTTCAAATTAATTCATCACGAAGAGAACACAGAAGAAAAGTGCTGGAAAAACAGGATGGGAAATGCACTCTCTGCCCATCAGTAAGAATTATTATCCCAGGATTTTACTTGCTATAACAATTTCTGCCTCATGTCACTCACCTTCTACAGCTCACCTCTGCATCAATGGGCTCTGACTGGCGGAGGTTTGCAGGGCAGCACTGCACCTCTGGTTGCTGCTGAGGTGCATATACTAAATGCCAGGAGAATGCCAGGTTCAGCTCTGTTAGATGTTATTTTTAATTCTTAATAATGTCCTGAGGCTTTTGTTACTTTCCATTGTTTGTTTTGGGGGGAAACTGTACTGCCAAGGTCTGTTCACTTGTTCTGGCTTTTTCTGCAAAGGCCTGAAATGTCTTTTTTCTATTTGTTCTCAGAAATAAAGCATCTCTGTAAATGGCACGTACCAGCTTTTCACCCTCCCATGTGTGTCTTAACCACAAATGTCTGACTCCCGACAGCTTTTCTCCTGCTAACTTGGTCTTTCTGCAGTGGCTGCTCACACTCTCCCATCTATCTGTACAGCCATGGCAGGACTGATGGGAAGGAAGGAAAAAACCTCCTGTTATAGGATACCTGCATGGATCAAACCCCTAGGTCATCAGGATGGCCATGCCCATCTATAGGGAGGCTGATCCTGGACCCTCTCTTCCAATCTCCATGAAATACATCCCACATTAAATCGCCTGTCACATTACTGAAGGGGGCACTGATGTATTTGATTAGTAAGGAAGCTCTGAAGGAACCCATCTGTGTTAGCATTTGGATGGATATTTATCTCTTTCATGGGTTTCTTTTGTCCAAAGGAATCGTTCACTCTGATGTGAAATAATGCAAGATCTGGTCTCCTTGGGGATTTCAGCAGGAAGCTATCCTCCCTAAGCCTCATTTTAATCTCCTATTGTCATAAATCAGGAATAACCGCAAGAAAGTCAGTAAAATTAAGCTTGTGAAAACTGATGTACAAGACTTGGGGCCTCTGATCTCCACCAGCAATGGAAGTTACCTCACTCCCTGAATTTCTTCTCCCTGTGTATGCAAATGCTGCTGGTATTTCAAAACTCTCAGATCTGGCTCTGAACCTTGTATGCTACAATACTGTGTCCAGGCTTTGGAGAGGGGTTCTTCACATGATTTTACTGACCAGTTAGAAGAAGATATTAGGATTTATGGGGAAAAATTCTCCTTCTGGGGCAGGATCAGGCTAGATCAATAGAAATAAGAAATTCCGGTTGTGCAGAAGAGTTTTCTAACCTACTCTTATCCCAACCAAGCTGCTGCCACACACTTCCTGATTGCATCAATTAAAATGATGGGTATAGATCAGAATCACAAATGAAATCTAAAGGATATTCCTGTGATATCAGACCAGCCTGTTTCTTGAGTTCCAGGAAGCAATGCTTTTTCTTTTGTTCTGCCTAAACAAAGTCAGGAAAAATGTTTTTATGATTTCTTCTCTTTCAAAAGGCTAAAATCTGAGCTTAGTTCCATTCCTGATTCAGATAAAGGGGGTGAATTCTGATTTAAAGCTCCATTTAATCGGAACTGCCAAGATAAGAAAATATTTTAAGATTGTGCTATGCTGAAAGTATGACTTTAAGAATAGATAGATTTTCAACAATCTGACTTACAAGATGGCATTTTTTATTTGTTTCCCATCAACATTTTATTTGTCTCAGACAGTATGAATGGTCTGCTCACTTTCATAGTTTGGGGAGATGCTGAGATTTCAGACCACGCAGGAAATACCAATTAATGCCATTCCTTCTTGACATTCTCATGCTTTCACATTAAGGTTTGGCATGAGACCAGGTTTAAAAGTGAAATGCTGCCTGTCTGTCAAAGTTTTATGGTTCTTCTAGTGATGTCTGGGCACCTTATTGTTTTTATTAAAGCTTCAGAGATACACAGAGAAGTGACCTTTCTGGTTTCATAACTTGTATAAATAAAGGGGCAGACTTGGATGATAGAAAGCTAGAATTTGTGAGAAATTTTGTGAGAAATTTGCACTTTTAAAACTGAGATGTTATTCTGAGTGAAGGTGAAAACACAGTCTTCATGAATTTCCTCGGATATAAAATGCTGAAACATTTCAATTCATAGTTGTCAATGCATTGTCTGATGTTGGTGAGGAACTGCTGTTTTTATATCATCAAAGCATGAAGCAACATGCTAAATGTGATACCTGGTATATCCAGGAATATTTAATATACTTTGCAAATGACAATAAAACTAGCCAAAGCAATAAACGTAATTTTCAAAGTAAAGCAAAGGATGGGGAGCCATGGGAGCACAAATCACTGTGGTAGGTCTCAGCACAGCCACTCTGCCCTAGGCTGGTGACACAGAATATAAGGGTCCCTCAGCCGAGTCCTGATTTCTGCTTCAAATGCCAACTAGTCATGGTGAAGTCTTGCTCTCCACAGGAGATCTTGCTGCTTATTGAACACTAGTGTAACAAAAAAAGCCCAGACTCGCTCCAACCACTGGACACTGACTCTCTGCAGCTTTTCTAAAAACCAACTTCTTTTGTAGAGTTTGCTGCTCTGGGCAAGAGGGATGGTCTCAACTGCATTTCCTGACGGAGTCTCAAGATGCTGCAATTTGTAATTAATCCCAAAATGCTATCTGAATAAAGGAAAATCCTATTAACTAGCATAATTATATCTGTTTTGAAAAACTTCTAGATTAAGAAATGGAAGATAGCTGCTGACATGAACATCTGACAAGAGCATCTACTGATAACCATCTTAGGGTTTTATAAAATACCTGGTTTGAAACCTCAACTTTACATTCACTTAAAAGGTCCCGGAAAATGCACAAGTAGAGCAGCCATGTTTCCCAGCACATGCCACACGCTTCCCCCCTCTGTCTCCCTCAGGGGTGTGAGGTGGAATTTACCCACATCCCCAGCAAACCCTCACTTTGTGGCCCTTCTTTGAGGGACAGGCTCTGCAGCTCTCCATCAGGCACTGGTGGGGACTCCATCTCTTTTGTGATGGCTGTCATCAATTTGTTCCTCTCTAATTTCTTTTCCCTCCCCCCTCCCCAGTCATTGCACAGACATCAAGAGGCTGCAATAGGCATGTTTGAATAAGACAAATGAACAAAGACATTCCCCCTGCCTTTCCCACTGGATAAATTACAGATGGAACTGAATAAACCCCCCTCAATGCAGTGTGTTGTTATGTATCTGCCACTATTGCTTTCCAAGAGGAAGGATGAATATAGCTTTAAATGATTATGTACTACCATGTCTCAAAGCAACGGGGATGGGGGGGGTTGGGGCGGGGTAACACAGGCAAATAACTACACAGCAAGGAAGTACATGAGGGCTGAGCATTCAGGACTCTCTAACAACTGTGGTTTCTTTAAAAAGAGCATTAAAGATGGTTTTAATGTAGTGTATATGATGCAACAGATGCAGGATGCCTCTGGCAAAACTCCTCTGGTCCAAAGCTGACTGAAGACAGTTTGATGACTTGCAGGGAGCTACACATCCCAGAAGGGGAATTGTACATACCTGTCAGCTGGTAATCAAAGCTCAAACTGGCCTTGGAAAATCTTAATTAGTACTGACATCAGCGTAACTCTGTGAGCTTGGGAACAGTTGGAATTTGGTGTCTTTGCCCTATTCTCCCTCACCTCAATTTCAGTCCTGCTGAACTCTCTCATGTGTGCACATACCTCTGACACCACACGCATCAGCCGTGTCTCCGGGCTTAGCAGGAGCAAACAGCCGTGCTGGGTCCTGTCTATACTTACTGCCAAAGAGGACCGTAGCAACTTCAATGTTGCAATGACATTGATAAATGCAGGGCAAGAGCATGCTCAAGGGATAACAGAACACATTCTAGGAAGCCCTAAGAAGCACATGGAAAGTAAAGCAAGGGGCTACAGCCTGTCTTCTCCCAGAAATACAGTGATGCTTCAACCTCAGAGGCTTTATAGCAATTAGGAATAGATTTAGACTGAGACTTCAAATCCAAACTATGACATGGAGCTCCTGCCCCTTTCCTTCCTGCAGTGAGAGCTGCAAACACCACTTTTCTTTATAAGGACTTCAGAATTCAAGCCTCTCATACACATAATGATAACAGTGATGCTTGCCTTCATAAATATATTCACTCACTTGATTTAATGTCCCAGTAGAATTCCCGTCTATATGTTTTCTTGTCTTCTTTTCCTCTCTGCTGCCTGTGCCAATTCCTCCATATGATCTGCCTACATAATCCTTCCCAAGCTCCCATAACAGATTCACTGGAGACAAATTTTGCATGGAAGCCCAGAGACAGAGCAGGCACGCCAGGGGGAAAACAAGAGTTTCAGTGCATGTTGCTCACAGGGAACTGCAAACAGTTGAAGTATCTATCTGGGACTGAGATGAGCCCATGTCTTGCGTACTCTGTTCCAGAACTGGATCAAAGGTGGATTTCCCCATAAATCCGCAGCTATGTCAGTGTGATGCTCAGCACTTTAGAGTACTGCAGTGCTCACCTGTGAGCCCAGCTTTGAAGTTTCCCTAAGTCCTGGGAGAAGATGAAACTATTTCTACCTCCAGTTTGCTGTACTCCATACCCCTAGCCTCTTTCAAGAAAGACTGAAGGTAGCAGAAAATTAGCTCTGAAGCCTCCAGCAGTGGTAGAAAGAAGGGAAGGAAGTATTTTCTGCTGGCTTTGTTAGAACTAGAGAATAACAAGCACTATACCTGCAGATAGTTCGGCAGCAGAGAGAGGGCCTGGCAATAGAAAGTTACAGAATCACAGAATATGCCAAGCTGGGAAGGACCCACAAAGATCATTGAGTTCAGTTCCCAGCCCTGCACAGGACCATCCCCAAGAGTCACACCATGTGCCTGAGAGTATCGTCCAAATGCTTCTTGAACTGTCAGGCTTGGTGCTGTGACCACTGCCCTGGGGAGCCTGTTCCAGTGCCCAACCACCTGCTGGGTGAAGAATCTTTTTCTAATATCCAACCTAAACCTCCCCTAACACAACTTCAGGCCGTTCCCTTGGGTCCTGTCACTGGTCACCACAGAGAAGAGATCAGTGCCTGACCCTCCTCTTCCCTTCACGAGGAAGTTGTAGACTGGGATGATGGTGCCTTAGAATTCTTAAGATTTGTAGTATGGATTTATAGTATGGCTGTAAAGTTTCTTACACTTTAGAATAGCAGTTCACAGTTACCAAACCCTGTTCTCACGCTTCATATCGAATTTCCTAAATTCCTCAGGTTTTGTTTAATGTTCTTTTCAAGGGAAAAGACTCTAGCCAGCACATCTTGTTTGGGACATACGCACCTGGACTGGAATAATAAGATATCATTATAGCCAAAGCAACCTTGAAGACCCAGGAATCTTGGAGTATCTCCAAAGACAACATGTGCTATGAGGAGGAGGAAGATAAGGAAGAAAGGGGTCTTGAGACCTCTGACTCATTTCCAGGGAGCTGGTGCTGGGGGGGGGCAGATATGGGGAGGTCCTGGGGGTGGATAGTTCTGGGATTGGATGGATTAGTACTATAAGATTGTAGAACCCCTGAACACTCATGTGTGCCTATGTACTCCGTGCACCTGAAAGCTTTCATTAAGGAACTGCTCTCTACCTTATCTATACTAATATTGTTTGGAGAATTTTTTTTCTTCTATTTTAGGCATCAATGAGATCTCCCCTCGGTCTTCTCCAGGCTGAACCGACCAAGTGACCTCAGCCGCTTGTCATTCCGCTTCCCCAGATGCAGATCACCACACGTTTCAAGATGATGCAGTGTGACACAGTGTTGGTTCTGAAGATGGCTGGAAGTGTCTGAGCTGTGCAGCACTGCGGAGTTTTTCAAGTGCACTTCATAGCAGCCTAGTGTGGCTCCAGAACTGGACTGGGTTTGACTGGTTAAGCTGGACATAGATTTCTTGATACAGTCAATGGGATGCACATGGGATGGAGACTGAAGAAGGCAACGGGAGCTTGACCAAAATCCCTATTATGTGAAGACTGAATTCTAACCTATTTTTAAAATTTCCTCCAAAAATCCCAACAACTGTTCAAAAAACCAAAATAAAATTGGAAAGCTGTGAATATCTTGAAAGAAGATGCAACCAGAATTTTTTTTTGTTTCAGAGGTGAATAAGTGTGGTAAACTCAGTGGTCATCTGGCCATGAGCAAGCAAAATTCCACAAGCCTCATATGAAAATGTCTATTTGTCTGGAAACCACAACAGCCCTGGTAGTGCCAAGGGGGGCAGATGTCCAGGAGCAGCTTCCAGACGGAGATGACATTGTCCCCAGGGCTCCTATTGTTCCATGAATATGGCAGCTGGTCTGGTCTGGGAGCAACACGGGATCCAGGACAATGCAGTGGGGCTGGTCCCAGCATCCCATGCTGGTTTGCATCCTCCTGCTTCTGCAGTTTGGACTCCCCAGCAGCCCTCTTGCCAATGCAGCAACACTGCCTGTCACAGGACATAACCACGCTCCAAGCCCATGGTGGGTTACACCCACAGTAGTGTGGGAACCTCTATCACAGAGGTCTTTCTGTTTGTAAGGAAGCATATACAACCAGTTTGGAAATTACAGCCATCAGATGTCATTCCTGAAACTGCCAAGGGTATGTACAGTCTTAGAGCAACTTAATTCTCTCCTCTCTGAATCTAAAACTAATGGCAAAGCATCTTCTACCTAATATTCCTAAATTCACTAATGGCCAGGACTGGATTCTGGGTTGATGATGCCAGTGGTTCATGGCACACTTACTGGTACTCTGTGGAGGGTTCTTTGGCCCTTGGCCAAATCTCTTCATTCTTTCTACATACCAGCTTGCACGAAAAAGCAGCTATAAGGACAGTAAATATTTTCCTCATGTTGGTTTGCCAGGTGAATGACTTCAGGATGGCTGGAGGAGAGTGGGGTAAAAGAAAGATAGTGCATGCACTGAAGGAGCACAGTTGGGAATGGAAAGAAGCATGAGGTGGTATATTGAGATCTGACGCAAACAAGGGAACTGCTTGTAAAGTCCTGAATTAGATCAATCATACTAAATTTATGGGAATGCAAAAAAATAGTCACATCCGTTGCTGTCCCTTGCCAACTGTAAGCTTGCCAGTGCAATTTTTAGACTGGAGGGAGGAAGTTACACATATACTCACTTTTTTCTCTTCCCTTTCACTCAGTGTCAAGTTTTAAGGAAAAATACCTTTTGATAGTGGGGGTTCATTTTCTACATCAATGGGGTACATGCAAATCAGCTCAATAAGCACCTTCAGGATTGATCAAAAAGGACTTGATCACAGGTGTGTTCATCTAAAACTCATCAGACATGTGTGGCCCTGTTGCCTATGCTTGTCCAGCCTTTGATGGACTGTGATGGGAGCAGTGGTGAGCAGTGCATGTAATTTCCCACCTCCTGTCCACAAGGGTAACGCGGGTGTCTCCTGGCATGCTGAAGTCTGTATTGCACCTCATAATGCCATGCTTTGGTCTGCCCAGGCACTTCAGACTGTGTGTGCTCTGCCTATACCCAAAGCCACGCACTTCTTTACCACAGAGGCATCCATCAGAGGACAGCCAGGAATTTCAGAAGGAGTATTTATGACTTCACCGTTCAGGATGCAGGAGTGCTGCCAGATCAGGTCTAAAATGCTGGAAGAAGAGAGAAAACAGCACTGAGATAGTTAACCAGCACACATGAGTTATGTCCCTGCTCATTCCTGAAATGAGAATTCTTCATTTTCTCAAAGATCCTCAACTTCCTAAAACTCCTGTTCTTTACTTCACCAGAGAAACCCTGCTCAGCTGCCAGTATAACGTAGTACTGCTAGCATTCAGACTCCCACTTGCAGGAACACCCACCTCTATTCAAGAAGCTGCAGTCTGCAAGACTACAGGGTGAAAGACTTCTGACTAGAGCCCTATTCACAAGGCAGCTGTCACCATGCCAGGGAATGGCTCATGAAAGACAGCAGGGCATGGCCCAGTCAAATGCTGGACATGAACTCCAACTATAGATTCCCTTGCCTGTCTTTAGGCTCTTGCCATGTTGATGTTTAGGCTGGCACTGGCTGGCTGTCCTCCCTAAGGTGTCCCTAACTGGAGAAAAACGGATGTTTCCAGAGTGTAATGCACCTCATGCACAAACAGAACTCCTAAATCAGTGAAAGATATGTTGCTTTTTTTCCCCATTGGTTGAAAGAAGAATCTGAAATGTCTCCAGTGTAGGTGTCTAAGGACAGAGCAGAAAAGTTGAGGTTCTGCTTGCAAAGGCATTCAGAATAAAATATATAGCCTGATTACAAACTGCTTCTCTGAGCAGATGCTAGGTTGGAGAAAAAGTATCACAGCAACAGTTTTCACCCTCCTGGCCAGATCTCTCTTATACTAGTGATGCATTGAGTCATCAGGCTCAGCCCAGGGTTTTCTGCAGTGCAGGAGGGTAAGGCTTACTCTTGCCTCAGATAAAAGTACCTTCCAACAAAATCTTTGTGATGCAAGAAGAGGTGCTCTGCCTTCAGTAGCTGATTCTGAGACTGGACAAACACCTCCTGAGCTATTTGAAATGCAACTCCACAGGTGCCATTCCAACTCTGAACTGTCATTAAGGCTTGCCACAAGATCCGAGATGATCCAGCTCAAACAACTCCATTATGTTTTCTTAGAACCCCAGCAAGTTTCAACTCAGTGTAAGCAATTGTGCTCCTGTCCTCACAAAGAGGTATTTGGAACACAGAAGGTTACTCATGGCAAAAGTTTATACTATGACCTTCTATCAGGCTGTATTCTAGAAGCAGAAATTGGGAACCCTGTCATCTCTCCAAACAGGGCTTCTGGGGCAAATTTCCCTGCTGTACTTCTCTCCCTGTTCCCCCTGCCTGGGCTGCCAAGGGCTGTGGGTACTGGGCTCTCTGGTGCCTGAGAATGGTCCCTGTATGATCAATTTGGAGAAGTACCAGAGGCATTACTAAAACTGGTGAACAGTGTGACTCAACACTTCCAGCATACAAGATTTGCCCCTATATATTACCTCCTACTATACTGTAGTTGGTCCTACAAACCTACAGGTTTTATTGTCCTATCCAGGAGCAATCCTGACCAGTAGCTGCATGTGAAGTGATTTGAGGAGAAGTAAGGACCTAATGTGTCCCTTCATCTTCCAGGTAGCCATCAGCCAGAACTGCAAGTAAGACCAAGAGAGCAGAAGCCCTAATGTTCATCAAAAGCTGAGTTTGGAGCAGTTCAGGCACATCTTTAGTTTTCAGCAGCAGCCTTAATGAATTGATCTAGACGATTCCTCACTCAAACACATCCACCAGCTCAGATACAGTCTTTAGGAGGCTGTCTTGAGACTTTGGAGCACATCAAAAACAAATTCAACCTCAAAACATGATTTGTTCTGCTGTCTGCACCATTTTGGACACACATGTAACAGGGTGAATACTTCTGAGGAACTCATCCACTCCAGTTTTCCATTATGCACACAGAAGTCTGTAACTCCTCATCAGATCCTTTTCACAAGCATTGGAAGCTATTGCAAGACCCTCCTGGGGTGAGAGACAGCCAATATGATTTCTCCAGTCCCAAAACAGTATAAACCCTCAAAGCATTACCATGAGTTGACTTCTTGCGTCCTTCTAGTCTGCAGCCTCTATCATCCAACTATTTTTGTCCCCTGTGTATTGAGTAAAGGGACATTAAAGGTTGATTATGTTCAGTCAGGACATATGTCCCAATAGGAACAGCAGAGTGTGAAAGTCTCATTCTGAAACAAGGGAACTAGTGTGAGTTTTGTTTCCTGCTTTATTCTCATTTCCATTCTCCAAGTCCTGATTAGAGCCAGAAAAAAGCCACAGTTACAGAGAGGATCTCAGATGTGTTCAAGAGCCTCATCCAGCTGAAAGTGTGCGCACAGTGCACAGCACAGGGAGGCTTTCTACACGGTCATGACCCTTAAGCTCTATTGTGCTGATCGCAGTAATGCTAAAACCAAAAATGTCCATTTTTCTAGGTTTTTCATCAGAAAATAATTACTTGTGTGACAAAGCCTCCTTTTCACATACATTTAGCGTGGGATGCATGTAGGATGACCCTTTTTGACTTTGGATCCAGCACTGGCACCTCTGTAAGCTGTCCTACCAAGCTGCACCCAACCACTCACCTGTTCCACACTGGCATTCAAGGAGCTCCTGTTTCCCCACCTGGTGAGCACAGCTCTCCAGCACCGGTGCTTCTGTTTTGTGATTTATGGTGCTCACCAGAATTCACTTTGTGTCAGTGTATGAGTGGATTTATGCAGGCGCTGGAGATGACTGGTCTCTCACCCTGCCCTCTGCTCCACAGGCACCACCTAAATGTGTTGAGGCATATGACACATGGCTATACAGCCTCTTTTCTGCACATTTGGCACCTCCCCACTTCACAGCGCAGCTGGGACCAGCCCAGGATATTCCCTAAATTCTGCTGATCTGCCAACATTCCTGCTAGCAGATGTGCCTGCTGAAATACTCATGAAAAGACAGCGTGAGAGGACACAGACAAAGCTGAATAGAAATCGCTTGTGTTTGCAGGCAGCACTTGACCTTCCTTAGCCCTCAGTCCATCCTTGCCCTCAGGGCTCTCGCTCACCTGAAAAGGCAAGAATCACCTCTAGCAGATGTGGGCTGCAGCAGAGCCCCACGCAGGAGGACGCTTGGGCAGTGTGTGGGATGCCTGCTCAGCATGGGCCCTGCGCAGTGCCCAGAGCATGACCCGCACCAGAGGAATGTGTGGCACTGGAGGGACTCATGGCATCAGACGAATGCATGGCTTTGGAGGGATGTGTGGCACTGGGGCAATGGGCAGGCCAGGTCAGGTGCCAGCATGGGAGGCTGGGATCCCCCACAGTGGCAGAGTGGAGCAGAGCCTTCCTGCCCTCTCTCAGGATGAAGTTTGCACCAAAAATTCTCCTCCTTTCACCGTAGTTGTTCAGCACCATGAAGAAAGGTGATGCACCCACCTGAAATGGCTACTCCCAGCTTTAGGGAGTTTTTCACCAAATTATCAGCATTTCCCTTCAGTTTTATTGTGATCATCGCTCCAACTACCACTAAAATAAATAGTAATGATGATAAAAACCTGTTCCTTGGTCTTCAGTTGCCCCCTCTGAGGCACTCATTTCGATAACTGCCAACTGCTGTAGTGATAATGTGCTGATAGAAATGACAACATCCACAAAGTATTGTAATTGTAAATGTGTGCTCTGAAAGGACACAAGCCCACCTGTCTACATAGTCCTGTGGAGCGGGAACAGGTTTCCTGCAGATGACCCCTTTGTAATATGACAGCCAGCCCTCAGTGAAACCTCACAGAATCACAGAATATGCTGAGTTGGAAGGGACTCACGAGGAACATTGAGTCCAACCCTTAGCCCTGCACAGGACCATCCCCAAGAGTCACACCATGTGCCTGAGAGTATACTTGAGGCAGCGACCTCTCCACCCCCACACTGTGCTTTTCCAGGGAGACAATTTCCCTTGGGAACCCAGTAGTATAGACAAGCCTTCAGGAACCAGTGCAGCTATTTCTTAATCTCATCTGTTCAGCTCCTGTTCCTGCCCTGTGGGTGTTTATCCCAAAAGGGAAGGGATGCTGTTCAACCCCTTGCTAAAATGGGGACCTTCAACAAGGGGGAACAGATAGCTTGAACAAGAACACAGAGGAAATGTGTAGCAGGGCAGGAGCAGAACAGCAGTGGGACCTGCAAGAGCCATCCTGCCTCTGAAATGTGGGGCACACTACAGAGAATTACTGGGCCGTTTTGGTTCAAAAAAGGACAGCACCTTAACCCAGTGTTCAACTGAAAACAAAACAGAGCAATCTCTGAGGTTCAATGAGCATGACTAACTCTTTCATTTCTCTGTGTTATTTCCTCATTTGTTTTCTTCTTTTCTGTGTTTTGATACCTCAGGAATAGTGGGATCCAGCCTGGTTAGGAAACAGAATTACCAGAATATGAGTAATTTTTTCTGAGAAGAGAAGGTCATGAGTTATTTCCAGTCCAAGCAGGAGCTGGAAGTATCTGACATCTTCAAGTGCCCGGAAAGATTGTTCTCATGAAAACAGAGCTTCACACCACATGCTCAGGAGAGCCACTGTTCAGGGATTTGGAGAAACCCCTGATGGCCAAACAAAATGGGAACTACCATGTGGTAGTACTGAGGTTGCCCTATATGGAGTTAGCTTGGAGAAGGTCTCCACTTAACCACAGCTTCTCAGCTAGCACAGCTCTTGGACACTGCCAAGGCTTTGCAGTGGCTTTCAGGTACATACTCCTTCTGGGAGCCTTCCCCACTTCTCCCACTCCTCCATTCAGGCACTGTTCTTGGGATTGGTTTTTTCCCCCTCTGAAAAAGCACATACAGATGGTGCGTTGTCTGCCACAATCAAAGGGCTCAGGTGAGTAATGGAGAATGGCAGAACTTGGCATGTACTTGTTTGCCTTGGTGCAATTTTCCCGTAATTGCACTTCCTAGCTTTTCAGCATCTGCGAAAGATCAGCTTGTGACACAGCAAAATTGGCCCTGCATTTTTCTGGAGTTTACATCAGGTTAGGAGTCAGGCATCCTTCATTTGGCTTAAATCATTTTGAAAGGGTGGGGAGAGAACCATCCAATTTTTGTGCATAGTAAGCACTGGCTGGACTTTAAAGCCCAGGAGGAAAAGCATGACCTGTCAAACATATTTAGCTCAAGCCTCTGGTGTTGCTTTTTGCTTTTGTTTTTAAAAGGTGTTGATGAAACTGACACAAGTTCTCATAGTTTTCCCAGGTCTCAAGTTAAATTCACTGAGCAAGACTGAACAGCAGTGATCCTGGAATACTATAAAGCCAAAACTTGGGATTCAAAATAGTTCAGAAATGCAAAGAACAGGGAGATCTTGTGCAGATAGACAGCTTTACTGTGACAGAAGACTCTTTCTTACCTCTCCTTATAACCTCCATATCTTTCCTTTAGACATATATAGAAGCCAATAATACAATAGAGAAACAACGAGGAACAGAAGTAACTTTAGGACTGAAGTGACTGACTTCCCTCATCACCTGGGTGAGGGCAGAACTAGACTGAGACACACTGAGGCACTAAAGATGACAAAGAGCAGTCCTTCCCTCAAGGAGCCTGCACTCACAATGATTAGAAGCAGAAAACAAACCTTGGAAGTTTGTGGGGAAATACCTTCTGCTCAGACAATCTAGGAGACAGCTTGGGATCATGCTCTGTTATTTATCAAGGGTTGCAGGTTTTTGTACTGAAACAAACATTTATCCTAGTATCTTCCCCAGTATGTTTCAGATTTCTTCAAGCTACAGCATTAAATTGAGTTGCTGGAACACATACCACTCTGAAACTAAACTTTTTTCTAAACAAATGGGAGAACATGGTTTACTTTTCTGGAAAATAATGATCCTCCTACACATATTTACAGGTATGGTTTGCAGCTAATAGTTCATGATATTCATCTGAGCAGCACTGTATTTTTTCAATGTTTCTGAAGCATTTTGTTCCTTATCAGGATCTCTTTCTGGGCCCTGAGTACTCCTGGCAGATCAGTTTAAGTTCCCTCTTTTTTTGAGATAACTAAAAGCCCTCTTTTGTTAGGGGGGCCTTCCAAGTCAGATAAGTCACCCATTCCCCTTCTCTACTTTAATTAATAGCTCATTGTCCATTTATAACCAAATTTTAATTAATACAATCAGCTTAGTTTAGGCTCAGATTACATTTTTGTCATAAAAGAGACAACAGACACAATAAAGAAATATTTCCTTTTTTCACTTTTTTATTTCATTGATGTTGCTTTTATTCCCAACATAGATGAAACCAGGGCAGGATACAAACAACTTTAGTAGTGTTGGAGACCCAAGCAAAACAATACCTGCCTATGGCATGAGAACTGCATTGAACTGTGAGGAGAGGAGTTCAGTTTCATGACACAGCCAGAGTAAAAGGAATAAAATAAGCTTACAGAAAAATGCTGAAAAGAATGGAAATTTGTTGCTGATTTTTGTTGGAATTTTTAAACAAGTTTGGTTTATTCCCAGTTTGGTCTTGTCTTGATTTTCTTCTTTTGTTAGAGACTGTACCTAAATGCACACCTATGACTCACATCTCAGTGCCTGCTATGATACTCAGGATACTCAGATTGAGGTTTTGGCCTTACGTGTTTATACACACATATGTACACTCAAAAAAAAGCACACAAAAACTGCAGCTTGCTGTGGCTTTTGCCACTGAAGTAAGAGCTAAGAAAAAACTAACTACTGAATTTGCAACAGGTGGCTCTTCTGTGCTCTGAATTACTTGAGTTATACTTCAGACCTGGAAATTGATACCCAAACCACTACTTCATCCAAATATTCTTCCCGTCCAATGAAACTGACTGCAGCAGGAAAAAATCCTCACAGAGCTGCCTATGTTAATATTGAGCATCTGAGTACGCCTGAGGAATGATGCTGCAATCCCTTCTACATTCTCCTCTTTCTGTAGAGTTGGGGAGGCAGTTAACGCTTTGTCTGCAGGGGATGAGATGAAGTCCCTGGACATGCTACGGTGCAAAACCTGGCACAGCACTTTTGCCTCAGCTGTGCAGGCAGGCACAGTGCAGAGGCAAACAGCAAAAGGTAAAAGGAGACAGTCTCATGATAGTCCATTGATAATAGTGATCAATACCCAAGCACAATCAATGGGTTTGGCCCTGTATACAGTGCAAGATAAAAATAGGAACTTACTGACCCCAGGTGGCTGGGACCCTGCCTGAATCAACTTATGCACAGGATGTACAGGACAGTGAAGTGCTGCTGCAACAGGAGCCAAAAGCAGCATCAGGCAAAAAGAAGGAAAGCTCAGAGAAACAACTGAGTATTGGAGGGATTAGAAATAAATGGGCCACTTGACACTTCTTACTGACACAAACTGGAAAATGATCTAATACCAGAAAACAAACAGCACAGCAAGAGAAGAGGGATTTTCACCTAACAAGATTGCTGTGGGAGCAGGATATGCCTGTAGGGACAATATAGTCCTCTCCATGAAGCAGGAGACACTCTCAAGTTGAGGGCTATGTGCTGAATCCCAGACCAAAGAAAGTTAGTGGCATTACTCCCATGGATTTCCAAGAGGACAGGATTTTGCATCCTAAATTTAGGAACACATTGAAAAGAGTTTTTCTCAGGATGGGTTGATTTTGTTGAAAGATGTCAAATGATAAACATGAAAAAGAAACTGTGGTGATGTGACAGCACTGTAACCCAAAGAGTGATTCAGAAGCAGCTGTTGAGGAAGCCTTGGCATCCTCTGCTGGGACAAAAATGATATTTCATCCTCATTTCTTGCCCTTGGGTCATTTTTCCCACAGAAAACAGAAGGTTTTCATGCCCATAGGGTTGGACGAAGCAGGTAAAGGATGCACCATCTTTCCACTGCCAGTAATTATCAGGTTCCTTATTATCCAGGTAGTTGTGAGCATCAGAACTGGGAAACCTGGCTGTTGCATCCTGCCCTCTGTGCTTTCACATGCCCCATGTTGTAGATCAGTGTATTCTGCTGTCATCTTTAAAGCTGCCAAGCTAAAACCGGGTCCAGGTTTCAAATAAAAGCAGGAGTCAGTCATTATTCATAGCTGAAAATTTTTAAATGTTTCTTCCATTAAAAAGAGGTCTCTTGTTCGTCTTGGAGAGTTTTTTGCTTTGTTGTAATGTTTGGTGGTGTTGTTGGTTTTTTATTTGTTTTGGTTTGGGGGTTTTTGTTTTTGTTTTGTTACTTTTGGTGAAAATGGTGTCATTTACAGACTTCTTTCATTGAAAATCTAATGATTAATTCTAGTAATAACAGGCTATTGCTTTCAGTTTTTATTTGAACAAAACTGAGAAATCATAAGGTATGGGCTTGAAAGGATATTGCACTTTTTCCTTTTTGGCTGTCAATTCTACCCTTTTTTAGGTTCTAAAAGCTACCTTCACATTTCCCTGAATAGAAAGAAGATATCTGAAGGAGGTGAAAAAAAAAGAAGATTAAAAAAAAAGAATAGAAAATAAGAAAATGAAAAAGTGTATGCAAGCAGTGAAAAAACTCACGAAACTTTTCAAACTTGGAGAACGTGCATGACCTCAAAAATTACCTCTCTTTCTCAAAGTGCTTTTCTAATGATGTTCCTTGCCCCTGCAACTTCTTAAGAGCTCAGTTGCCTCAGAAAGAGGGAGAGAGGAACCTTGTGGGCCCCTGCTCCTCAGCACATCCAGCTCTGCATGCATTGAACCATGTGTCATGATAAGAGACTGACATCTGGGTGGCTTCCCTTTCAGCCCCAATGTGTTGCTGACATCAGCCCTGAGTTTGTACAGTGGATCCCAACCATTTTAACCCAACCACTGATACCATGCTGGAGTGGGTCTTCTGGTAGGTCACGTTTCACAGTCTGATTACCAGCACTGGTAGCACTGGTGGCTTGGCAAGACATCTCAGATATGGCAATTGCATTCTGTTATCTTACAGCGATGGAGAGGGACTGCAGTACAGCCTGCTGCACCTGTGGGTTTTTGATTTGGGTGTATGTTATGCGCACGTCTGCTGAACTTGGATAGAAGGAGAAGTGAGAAAGAGAAAGTATTTGCATCTCATCCTGGGTCTAAATATCAGAAATGGTTTTAAAATGGCCTGGTTGAAAATCCTAGATCAAAACAGCCTTTAATTTTGGAGAGAATCTAGTCAAGATCATGCCCATCTCTAGCTAAAACTGAATTCTTGTCCAACAGCCTTGCAGTCACATCACAGTTAAAACCACTCTGTTGACTTGCAGATGCAGCTTGTAGCAATTTTGCCCTGTTGCAGTCAGCTGTGAGTTTGGAGGAGGTGAAGAGTATTATGTGGCTGCCACATCCTGCATGCTTTCCTACCTAGATATTGTAAATTATGTGTGCAATGAACCCTGTTACTGTGCAGTAATAAGGAGGAAATCCCTGCAATATAATTCATAATGCATCATCTTCTGCACCCCAGTTTGACAGGCAGATATGGTTCTGCTTTACTCTCTCATTTGTTGTCAACAGCCCTTCTCCACATACATGCATAATACATTTTTTATAAACGGAAGGTAATTGCTTTAAATCACTCAGGAGATTCTCACCAAATTGCTCCAGCTGAGTGCCAGTACTTGCTTAGGATGAGGGGAAAGTCAGATACTGCTTCCATCTGATTGCCTCAAGCCCTCTCCACAGTCTGATTTCCTATATATCAGGCAAACCCTTGCACCAGCCAAGACTCACCTGGCAACAACTTCTCATAAAACCAGTTCTGTAAAAGCCACAACTACTCACTTTGATAGTTCCCAAATTGGTTTTCTCTCCGTCTTTTATTTTTCATAGGGCCAGTAAATAGAAAATTGGTCCCCAGTAATCTACTGGAAGGGGCCAAGAGGTGCTCAGGAATATTGTCATATTAAAGAAGCTCAGCTACATGCTATTGAGGATGAATGGGAGTCTGCAACTTGTAAGATGAGCAAGAATGACTTTTCTTACACTCCTTGAGAGATGGTAGAGCTTCCAGCCTCATCTGATCACTTGTGGGTAGCCATGACTTCAGCCTTAAAAGAGCAAACCACCAAGGGACTCCTTGTGCTGGGGACAGGCCATTTCCAAAGTGAGATAATGTTGGTGACACCAGGCAGCTGATCTCTCTTACACCTCCTTTTGAGAGCAGGAGAATGAGATCACTTCTGTTCACATGTAGTTTCCACACTTCTTTCTTGCCCAGGATTATCACTAAACAAGCCTGAGATTCTGCATGAGAGAAATAAGCCGCCAGAGAGAGGGCTGTGATCCTGAAGGTAGATGGGAACCCTGAGGAACCCAAGCTGGCCAGGAAACCCAGAGCTCAGGTTTTAGATGCTTTCTGCAAAACTCAAAAAAAAAAAGCAGAAGTCCTGCAGGCTCTGAAGGACAGATCCCACAGTCCAGGGATGCATAGGTAGGCTGGGAGCAAATACATGAAAGGATGTAATACCTACTGGAAGATGAGAGCTGTCAGTCCTTGAAAAAAAAATACGACACAAAAGATGTGTCTGAAATAAGAACAGAATGTAGGTCCATGAAGCAAGCCAAGGACAACAACGAAAGCAGGATCTGGGTTTGTGCATAGACGGACCTGAAGCAGGCAAGCATATTGCCCAGCTCCTCTCTCTTGGCAAGGAATACCCAAAAAACTGGCTATCCTGGCCATTTTCCATCCTTTCCCAGGCTGAGTTTTTGTGATCTGTTTCCTTGGCCACTGGAAATTTACTATAAATACCAGATACCGAGCTGCCATTGTATACTAATATCTCCTAACCACCCTTTCTAGCTGCCCAAGGCTGCAAGTGATGTGAAAATTGCATACCCCAGTCCCAAGCCTTAGTAGCTGTTCAGACTTTTGGCCACATGTCATTTGTTATTCTTCACTTATGCATACATTCTTCTTATTTATTTTTTGTAAACATTTGTGTATAATTATTCACTCCAGAGTTTCCAGTGATTTTCTCTGGCTTGCAGATGTAGCAAAGCTTACTTCCTGCATCCAGGAATGAAGGGTTTTTTTGACTACTGCAAAATGGAATCCTGACAGATTTGAGTCTGCTGCTTCCATGTCAATTTTTGTGATACTTAGCTACCCATGGCAAAAGACAATTAGCTTTTTAAATATAAATTAGAAATGGTCCCAAGCCACAGATTTCACATCCAGATCCAAATTTGGGACAGTTCAGATTTGGCCTGACATTTTGGGTTTGGGCCCAGGCCTGATTCTCCTTGTGAAGCAGTTTGACATTTCCAGTTCTGGGAAACTCCCCTCCCTGGGCGTGTAGCCTCTCCCCGGTGCAGAGCCACCCCCAGGGTCTGGCCCTCTGCTGCCGAAAGCTCTCCTGCTGGTCCGGGTTTTTCAGAAGCCTCTGCCTGTCGTTACTGCAGTTAATTCAATTGCTGCAGTGATGGGCAAAAGCCTTCCATGATGCTGCTGTTGCATTTTGGTCCCTGTGAGTACTAAAACCTGGATGAATTGGGCTCTCTGCAGCTATGTGTTGCTCATGCAGAAAAAAAAAAAGAAGCAATCAAATGGCAAGAAATCCTGGAAATTCAGGTTAAATCACTGGGCGTCTGTCTGCAGCTCAGACCCCACAGTTACCCTTACATGCAGTGATAACATTACATTCAGAGTACAGGACACAGAAGCAGGATTAACAACTCAAGGTCTCTTCTTCGGTCATTATATAATGAGTTCTTCAATAAAAGTGGATCCTTGAATAAGAGGGCTTAATTTGGCTTCTTAATTTATATTTGGTCCAAATAAAATACACAGGCACACAGACAATTTTAGAGGGATAGGTCATCACACTCACCTTGTATCTTGTCTCCTTTCATCAGGAGTGAGGTGATATAAGGAGCTCCCACAAGCAGAATTCACCAAGCTGAAAATCAAGCTATTGAACTAAGAAATCTCTTAAACATTGACATTAAGTACAATTACAATGTGTTTATCTCCGTAATGTCACCAGAAGTGATTACTATAACCTCTGAAAGCAGAAAGCTGAAGAACAGAGAAATGAGGTGATGTGCTCAATGTGACGCAGGACTCTATATCAAAGCTCAGAAAACAGTTGAGAGCTCCTCAATCCTCTTGGTCTTTGTTCATAAAATCATAGTTCTTTTGATACACACACCATTCATGGGCACTGAAGTTGTATTAGGAGATCACAGAAGGATCTCTGCAAGTATTTAACCTAATTTTAGCCCTGACATCAACTGTCAAAATATCCTTTTAAGAGAAAATGCCTGGCAGCAATGATACTGGTGGCCAGCTTGATGGAATGGTGCTGGCTTTGCAACAGGCTCCAAATGGGCTCATAATGTCTGAAAGCATTCATTAAAAAAGGCTCACAGATAAAACACACATATGACACAGTTCTTTATAAAGAGAGGCTTTTATAGGCCAAATGCTGAGAAGCCTCATGAGATTACTAAATAATCCAAAGGGAAGTGCTTGGAAGCCTGTTTCTTGGGACACAGAGGACCAGCCTGGAAAAATGTTATGGAGACAAGACTCTGGGGGTGAATCAAGCCCTCCCTCAGGTTCTGGTTATGGATCAAGCTGTTTTTTTCCATCTGTATTTTCTTCCACCAAATATAGCCCCTCTGGATCCAGTGCAAGGAGTGCCAAGGAGCAGGAGGAGAGGTGAGGTGCCACCTGTACTCAATTCCAGCTGTTTCACCAGTTCCTCACAGCCTACTTACAGGCCAAGGTGACACAAATGAGTTAATTTCCATGGCATACTGAGGCTAATTAGAAACAGCTCTCAGACCCTGTAAAGCATTAAGCTGGGCTGCAAGTGATAATTGCTCACCTGCTGCATGGGGCTATAAGAGGCAGTGCATTAACTAGCACATGTGGTTTTATCACTTCCCCGGGACAGCGGGGATTGGACCCTTCCCAGCACCCATTGTACTGAAAGCAAGATACGGGATTATGCTTGTGTTTTATGGGTACTCAGGCAGGGAGAGCTGGTAATAGGGGGTCAGATTCCAACTTTCATTACACGCTGACTTTTTTTGCTCTAGCATGGCTGTGGTATCAAGCTGGCTTAAATAGCTTGCTTTCTTCTTGAAGGCCTGGAGGAGAGGTTTAGTATTGTGTTGCAGATTAGAAGCACAGATATTTGGACATATGAAGAACCTAAGTACTTCTTAAAGGTCTAGATCTCTCTATTGCAGGGATTTGGGCTGCAGAAGTGTTAGCAAGAGTCTGAATTTATTATAAATTCAAGTAACTCTCATTTTACAGCTATTCATAATTTTCTTCTATCTCCTTTTCTTTTTCTCCGCTTTCTCTTCTCTACTAAAACAGGCAGACATCCAGTGAGTGGCATCCCTGCCTCTGCAGGGGAGTTGGAAGTAGATGAACTTTAAGGTCCCTTCTAACCCAAACCACTCTGTGATTTTATGATTTCTCAGCAGATGTAGGCATTAGCTTGCCTGAGAACGGAAGATGAGATTGTTGTTGTTTTGGGTGGTTTTGCTAGATTCTAATGAGATTTCGTTAAGGAAAGCCTCCATTTTGGAAGTGTTTTCTTCTGTAGCCTGAATGGGAAGAGAACTGCTCATTTCCAAAGTCCAAAACCGTAGCTTTTCTCAGTAGAGAAATATTTAAAATGTCTGAGAATTGAAGCAGGGCTTCACTAGGGACTGAAAATGACAGAACAGAATAAAACTATTAGAGTTATCCATCAGGGGGATCCTGGTACCAGGATCATCAATTTGCAGTGTTCAGCAGTTGCTGCAAATCACATAATTAGCAATGGGATTGGTTGTGCTGTAAAACACATGTACCCTGGAATTTTACACAAGGCTTAGCTTTTTAGAGCAACTATCAAGAGTCCCTCAGTACTTTGTAGTGCTTGAGACCTGAGAGTTCCTCTCATGGACTGGGACTCAAGACCAAGTTTCCCAGATGTGTTCTTAGGTGACTATAGTATGTTAGCTATGATTTTAGCTCTTACTGAACAGTTAAATGGGTGGCTACACAGGCATGGTGTAGATTTATCATGGCTTAATGGCATCAGCTGAACTCTGGTATCTGAGTATTTGCTGAAGAAGAATTCATCTCAATGCCCTCACAAATAGCATCAACCGGTGTGGCTTTTCAGAATGATCAAGTATCTACACCTTCAAATTAATGAAAATTATGCCAGGGAAAGAATTTAAATGTCTACAGGTAATTAACTTTGTCAAAAATGCCAGGAGACCAGGCTTTTTTTCCATGAGGTTCTTATCGCTTCTATTTCTGGTCCTGGTCTTGAAGCATAAAGACAAAAATAGGCTCACTTCCACCCTTTTCCACTGGTGTCTTGACACTCTGGGGCTGAGCCAAGATCCAGAAGCTCAGAGGCCAGCAGTAATGTAGCTATGAGTATATGCCAGAGGCTTGAAACTCTTATTAGATTGGCTTGAGCATGAGGAATGGGAAAAGAGTTCTGAGCTGTTCTGTTAAATTGAAATGCAGCACCCTTTTCCCTGGGATCTATCATGTCCTGGAAGTTCCTCATTAGTATGTTCCCATCAGGGAGTCCTTGCAGGAATGTGGCTCTTGGAAGTACCTAGATACCAGCTCCTAGCTGGTGGGAGCTAAGAAGATGCTCTTATCTGGGCAAACGAGTACAAAGTAGAAAATGCTTCCTTCTAATGAAGATGTTCAAGCATTTCCTAATGAAAGCATTGCTGTAAAGAGAAAAAGGAGTGTCCTGTGATTATTCACATGTAGAAACCATTTTACGGCCCATGAACTTCTTTGGAATGACATATTTTTTAGATGGCCTGACTGTCAGATGCCTGATTTTGGTGGATGATGCTAAGCACGGACATAATCACCATCTTGGTCTCAGAACCAGCCAGTAAGATATGTTAAGATTTTCCAAATGTTTCTCCAACAATAAAAGGAAATGTAAAGTTAATCAAATTGTCATGAAAGATCAGAGCCCAGCAAGGTAGGACTAAGACTGACATTTGAAGTAGAAGCACTAATAAAACAGACGGCTGCTTGCTGATCCTGTCCATGCTTGTGTTTAATTTAAACAAGTTAACGATGAATGGAGTTTGCAGAGGTGGGGCAGGGGTGCTGTCGAAATCGATGTATGTACCAGCCATTTAAAGAAAGCAGAGAAGTGGTAAATCTCTAGCTGCATGTGAATATCATGCCTCAGCTGAGAGGTTCGTCAAACATCTCTGTTGGCATGTGCAGGGCAAGAGGCCATTCTGCTCCTGGCTCTACCTCACCTATGCTGCTTGCTGCCCAGACAGAAGCTGGATAAAGTTAATCCCTGGTGCCTTTAGGTTGATTTACTGCATTATAAATTAATTCCAGCACCTAAAAAATATCAAGATAATTTCAAAAAAAGAAGGGGAGCTCACCTTGTTTCCTAGCTTTCCAGTTGCCAGTCTCTGATATTCCACACATGCATGTGTGTGATTTGAGTGACTATTTCTCTCTGAAGATCTCCTCTACTGCAAATCTGCTGGACCCAAGGATCTTTGTCTTTGGAGAAGATACTGAACAATGAAGTTGAATGTCAAATGTCATGGCCTTGCCTGCTCCAAGTGGTAGAGACATGACACCTTGACAGGTATCTTTCCCACTGAGCTGGATTGTTATGTGCCAATGTACTTTTTCCAACTGGTAGTGTTGCCAGAAGTGTTGGAGGGAAGTAGCTTTGTGAATGGCAAAGCCGTGAATGGCAGTTTTGCTCTCTCTGGGATACGCATCACCACACACTGCTCCTACTATGTGCTCCCTTACTCCAGCAACCGTTTTGTCCACAGAGAGGACATTTTATCTTGAAATCCCAGGGTTTCCTACAGAAAACCCTTCAGCAACCATCAGGTGGCAATGAATTTCATTCGGTGCTGCCCTCAAGGCACGGGCCAGACTAGGGGCCTGGACATGAGAAGCTGCTCTGTTATCCATTACTCATCCCCCAAGCCAGCCTACATTTTGTTTTGTTCTGGATAAATATGATCAGGAGGCAGAAGCTCTCCTTCAGTTCCCTGATGCCTTTCATTAGATCCCACCTTGCAAGTGTTGGTTATGCTGCAGGGCAGCGAGGAGGTCAGGACGGGCAGCCAGGGTGGCCGGCAGTTCAGCCCCAGCCCATGGGCCAAACAGATGAAGCGGCTCAACCCACCGCTTCCCTCCGTGCCCTGCAGCAGCACAGCTCCCCGGCCACAAAGCCCTCTCTCTGTGGCATGCCGGGTGACCCTTGCTCGCCTGCCTTTCTGCTCTTGTTCTTCTCCACAGTTCCTTCCTTTATCAGATTAACTTTAATTAGTGAAATCAGAATCACATGGAGTGGGGAGGAAACACTCCAAACACGGCAGATTTATTTTCAGCCAAGGAAAAATCAAGGTGCATAGAGGCTCTTGGAAAGGCTTGGATGAGGTTTTGTCTAGAAAACTGTCTGAGGTTGTGAAAGCACTGGAGGGTTGTGAGTGTGTGACAGGGCAAGAAAAAGCCAGTTTCTCTTTTGTGAGGTGTGTGTGCAAAGGAACTGCAAGTACGCATGAAGCGTGTACAGCTACAAGCATGTCCTAGTTAACACTTACATGAGGGAGGCTGGAAATGCTCACGCGAGTCCCTTGCAGACAGCATGAGCCAAAGATTAGAGTGCTGCTTGGCAGCCTGTGCCCCACAAAACCCCAGGAGTTAGTTTATGAAATTACTGCAAAACCCCCATATGCATGTATGCATGAAGCACAGGGAAAAATGAAAGCAATAAACCATTTTTATTTGACAGTGTGGCAACATGGTACAGTGTGATCTGTACAAGGAGGTTTTTCAGAAAATCGAAACAAGTTTGACAAATAGCAGGCCAGAGCAGAGGGCTGAGGCGAAGATGACCTGAGCTCTGGTCCTGGTTCTGCCCCAACCCTGTCTCCCTGGAGGGTTTATCTGGGGTCCTGGAGGCATGAGCATTGCAGTTCGCACCTCTTGATGCTGTGCTTGTGTTCTGCTAATGCAGCACAGGGACTGCCATCCAGCATCACAGTCTTTCCTCATTCACATTACTGCTGTGTCTGCCCCAGTACCAAATCTCGACGATGTTTTTGTCCCACTCATCTTTGGGCCAGAACTCTTGCTCACTGTGTGTATTTTCAGTCTGGCATAGCATGAACAGACAGCCATGTAGTTTCTGGTTGCTTCAGTGATGAAGTTTTTGAATATGTAATCTTGGGAATCAATCTGACTCAAGAAATTCTGCATTGCATATGACACCTTTATAACACCTCCAGACCAGCTCTGGTATATTTACTGGACTAAGTGGCTGGCCCAGAATGAACAGTCAAGGCCTCTGGTTAAAACATGTAGCACCATGTCTTTGCTGTCACTTAAGATGGGTGCATCTTCCCAGGAATCCACATTCCTAAGTGCTGTCCCTCTTCTCCTGAGCACTGGAGCAACCACGCAGCTGCAGCCACAGTGGCTTCCAGCAAGTGCCATGACATGCTCAGTGAGTGAGACATCATCGAAAAAAACTTACTGGGGAATTGTCAGGACTGTTCTGGCTATACTTCTCCATTCCCCATCTAGGAGTCCTAAATGGGACCCATTCAATGAGAGCATATTAGAGTAAGGGAAAGCACAGGGAGATTTCACAGAATATTCTGAATTGGAAGGGACCCACAAGGGTCATCAAGTCCAGCATTTAAGTGAATGGATGATATAAGGATCAACCCCACAATCTGGGTGTTATTAGCACCATGCTCTAACCAATTGGGCTAATCTCAGGGTTAATAAGTAGCTTTTCACAGTAAAGATCAGACAGAATGTGGAAGTGAGGTCTCAGTGAACCTGTTCAAGCTATGTAGCATCTCCTGAGAAGAACTGAACCAGATGGAAATACCTTCCAGTGAGAATGTACAGTAGCAATCAAAGCCAGTGAGAAAATGAATCTCCCTGAATCTTTTTCAGTCCATTCTCATGTCTCTGCATAGGTATCCAATATTTCATCTGCCTACTATTCAGCTGATGGCAACATTGTCCGCCTAATGCACTGAAAATAGAATAAAAATAAAAAAGGCTTAATCTTACCCTCCTTCTCATTCCTTTCTCAATGTGTTTTGCTAATTGCTTGTTCTCCTTTGCAATTCTGCAGTGCACACTTCAGAGCACATGCTGTTCCCCACTCCCCTCTCTGGCCAGAACCACTTCTCCACAGCTAGTCAGCATCCTCCCTACCTCAGGCACTCATCTGCTAGGCTGCAGCCATGGCACAGGACAGGAAGGGAAATACTAAATAAAAACATCAGTGTCTTGGAAGGAAGATGAAGTTAATGGCATGGGTAAGACAGTAAGGGTGAAGAAAATCAGAGCTGGATTCAAAGTCCAGTAACTGAAGGACACTCTGAGAACAGATGTTGGCAGCAGTTGTTCTTCACAAAGTTTAAAATAATTTGTGAAACCTCTAGTGGCTCTGGCTGCCATCCCCAACTCAGCACTCTCCTGAACTGATTGAGGATGAACAGGAAGCATACAAACTCCCCCTTCCTGTAAGGTCCCTCTCTCTCCCCATCCTGTGTAGGTGCAGAAGACAGTGACACGTAATGTGAAACAAACTTTGCTGCTGATGAATAGTTGTGGCTTCACTTGGCCACACAGCACCACCAAAACCCTCTCAGGCAGAGCTGCAGTGCTCACACACCAGCCAAGCTGTCTGGCTGCCCCAGACCCACAGCACACCTGGGGAGGTCCCCAGGGCTTGAGCTTTAGTCAGGGAGAGTGAGTGAGCATGTACCGCCTCAGTTGAGAGGTGGCTGAGGACACATGCTGGACCAGGCTCAGATAAAGTACAGTACCACGGGCATGCATGAGCCCTCCACTTGGGTTCCCCACTGCATAAGCCCATGACCTTTTTTATGCTCATTTTTATTAAGGTGATTCATGGGCCTCTCACAGGTGCATCTCATATAGGAGTGCAGCAAACCGCCTCTGGCTTCTCCCAGAAATCAGTTCCAGATGTGCTGGAGTAGAGCTTCCCTTCAGAGGAAATACATGTTTCAGGTAGGGCCCAGTCTATGAAAACTCAGAATATTTCCTACACTGATGAACAAAAGCCTTTATTGCATTTACTCTTCTTTTTGACCTTTCTGTTTCCCTTCAATCTTTGTGCAACATGCTAATACAAATAGTCTTAGTTTCTGCTTACCATCCCTGTTCACATAAAGTTCGAAATTTCATTTGTTTCTGAGAGCAGCTTCCCTCAATGTCTCTCTGTCCATGTACTTTGAAGCCTGTCTTCTTTCCACCCCTGCCAAGGCAAGCCCTCCATACCTTTCTCCTGCCACATGTTCCTAATGATTGAAATCATCCTTTGCTTCTTGTGCAAACAGAAGGATTCTCTTGCTCCTTTCAGAGCTCCCTTTGACACGTTACTGATAATAATATAAAATAGCATAGATTTAGATTATTTTTATGATCTGTATGAATTTGATATTGAAACTTGATCATGTATCACAAGCAATTCCCAAGGTCCCACCACTCTGAGTTTTGAGCATATTTTGCCAGCTCTGTTACTGTCATGCCCAAGCTATATGGAAAGGCTTTAAAATTCATTCCTGACTTTGAAACCGGGACCTAAAATCTGTATTTTTCACTTCATAGTGAAAGGCCTTCCTCCCGTTTGATCTTGACTTGCCTGCCTCGTGGAGTGCTGCAAAGCAGAGCACTGATATACAAGGACATCTTGGTAAGAGACCAGGGCTGAGAGACACAGCTTGCCATATTCATCCCGGTGACAAAGCAGGATTAAGAGTTTGGTCTGTAGGCCTCCTGTTATCATTGTTAATTGACACAAGGCCATCATTTTACCAGAAAAAGCCAAGCAATTTGTTAACTGGTGTGCCACACTGCCTTTCGCATGCAATCAAATAACAAATGCCCTTCTTCCTTGCAACCACATGCCTTAACTTTTCAATTTTTCACCCTAGCTGCTTCCACAGTACCACTGCAATGTTAATGCAAGAATCTCTAAGTGTAAGGGCAAAGTGAAAGGAATGTAGCTTAATATCCCAGCAATTAGCACAAGGGTTATTGTGCTGAAGGCATTATTCATTTTTAATTATCTGAAGCTGCTGAAAAATTCCTAGGACTGCCTCCAATGGGGTGCATGAATCAAAGCCCACACACAGAATGGTAGCATGTTACAAAGGCAAGAGGAGAAGCAGTTGGCCCATTCTCACACACAGTTTCTCAGCCCTGGCCTGGGACTTCTTGCAGCAGTAGAGAGCCAGCTGCTTGCAGCTGAGACCTCTTTATTTCTGGTGGGCATATTTCTGAGCTCACAAAAGTAAGATAATGAGGAGGAAGGAAACAGGAAACATATCTGCATGTTCAGCCACATTGGTTAATTTGGGCCATGTTTCCTCAGATCAAAAAAAAAATAAATAATAGCAATAATAATTTCTAGCACATATTTGGGAAGGGCGGTGGAGTAGAGATGGGTTTGTATTTTTCAAGTCGAAGTGCCACCCACAAGTTAAGTATACTTAATAGGTATATTTTCAGGGTGTTTAATTGAATGTGTATATTGATTCACCACACTTGAAAGAAAAATATACATTAGGCATGCCAGCTTCCTGCAAAGAACACAATAAATTCATTATAATTGAATAAATTGTAATCAAAAGATGAATTACAAATTTACTTTTTTCTGTCAATGGCAAGTCATGGATGACAATGTACAGAAACAAGGACATAATGTTCAGGGTTTACTTTTCTAAATTTAGGGAAATTTAGTTTTGTACTTCCTCGGGATTTTTCTCTTTCAGCTGAAGAATGAAAAGACTCCAGCTCCTTTACAGTTGCTTCTTTTAAGGCCTGCCTTTGTGCAACAGATGGGCAGGACTGTGGGCTTGATGCTCAAGGCCAGATCAAGCATGACATCCCCATATTTGCATATACCCTCTTGAACAAGAACTGATGAAAGGTCAGCTTGACATGGCCCTGAGGACCTGCTTGAAAAAATCATGCTTTCTAGCCTTAAACATTGCTTCTCAGAACAAGGCTCTCTGGAGTTTGATTTGTGTCTGATTCCCAGATGTCTCTTGCACCACACAGTTTTCTGTTCAGGAGGAGAACTGTCTTTGCTAGCTGAGATATTCATGTGTTTTCTGCATGGAAGATGGGCTCTTTCACATTACAGGGCTGGTTTGTCCTAGGAAAGTCTCTGAAACCAGGTGCCATTAGCAGCCCCTTCCCTGTCCCAAGACAGGGCAGAGCCAGACTGGTCCAATGCAGTCCTGATGCGGACTATCATTTGGGAACTTTTGTCCACTGTGGTTTTCAGAGAGCAATACATATTTATTTTAGGAATGAAAGACTTTTCCTCATGTCTGACTACAACAAGTTCCCATCCTTCCTTGTTCCAAAAGGAACAAGTTAAAATGGACACACACAATTAAGCAGTTCTCTCTGCTGCTCCAAGCTAACGGCCTTGCTGTTTTCCTTAACCAGTGCTTTCTGTATAATTTACATGCCTCTTTCTGTTCCTACTGCCTTCAAAATCATGTCCAGACATCAGAAACTCTGCATAAAAACCATATAATTTTCATTTTGATAACCTGTCCAAGTCCTGTAGCTAGACAGTGTAGTAAAGATGAGACAAAAATTTTTAACATAACAGAAAGTGGACTTCAGAAAGGAATGCCAGCCTTGTACCTAACTGGGAGCATCAGGGGCTTTGACATTTGTCATGGGCATCTTGGGCAGGAGAACATTTTAAGGTGTGGTTTAATCAGATCACAAAATGTGCAATTCTCATCCTGCTTTAAATTAGTGTTATTTTGATTTAACCCAAGTCAGTTAGGAATCTGAAGAAGCTAATCAAAAATATACATCCACTGAGTAATTTTCTCTGAGTTAGCAGTAGTATCATAATTGGTATGAGTAAAAAGGATGAACAGGACTGCACTAAACAACTCATGAGTATTATGCATACAGCACAGCAAAACATCAGGACCATTTTCTGACTCAGTCGATGCCAGTGCCCTGCTTGCACCCCACAGGCACAGCACTGGGGGTTTCAACAGGTGGGAACTGGAGACTGCTCCATCAACCCCATTATCACATGTGTCATCCTTTCAGGAATTATTGTGAAACAGTACTGGGTTTGGGAAGCAGGTGGCAGCTCTTACTCCATTAACAATTGATAATGACTGATTAGAATTTACATTTTTTCTAAACAGAAGTTTGAAGAATGTTGTTGTTCCAAATGTTCTGTTTACAGGAAGATTCTTAACCTCTGTTTGCAAGAAAAAAAATGTATCCTAGAACTGAGTTTGAGAAAATGTGCTATTTTTAATGGAACAATTTTGGGGCTTCATTTTCAGAAAAAGAGGTTGTTTGGGGAAAAATATTGGTATTAGGAAGGAGAGGAAGGAAAGCAATTTTCCTTAAGCTACAGATTTTAACCAGCTTTTAAAAAAAATTTGCTTTTCTGGACTGTTCAATGGGGTGCATCTCTCTAGCATAGCAGCCCAAAATGTAGATAGAGAAGAGGCGCTTTTACTAAGAAAGAAAAAAATCCTCTTTTCACCATTCCAGAGGAAATTGTTACTGACAATGAGCCACAGTCTGTAAACTTAAAATTCCTTGCATTTGAAATGGTTTGATTTTTTTTTTTTTAATGTTTTACTTCCAGCTCTGACCACCCACAGGGGACAGGAAAAATGGAGAAGAGCGTACAGCTTACACAGAAAGATTCCTACTACAAAAGGATCCTTTATTAGCTGTACTGACTATGAGGTATCTTTTATGTAAGTTTCCAGGATATGTTCAGCACTGTAGCTTGGAGGTCAGAAGATCAGATCAACATTACAAGTTCTGGGAGTAAATCCTCAACATCACTTACTGCAACTGAAGAGCCAAAACCAAAAAATACCAAATCTAAAAGGCTACATTTTGGGGTTGTTTTTTTCCTTCTAACACAGGAAATAAAAACTTTTGAAGTTTCCTTGAAACAGGAAACATGGGCTATTGAAGTTTATAACGTAGAAAAACACTGTATTTTGGTGCCACCATACTGAAAAACTTGAGCTCCTAAATCACACTCCATTGCAATTCCTGAGTGCCCTGAACAGAAGAAATGTCATTTTTGCTTGAGAAATGAGTAGATTTGCAAGTTTAGTAGGATTGTCCTCCAATCTCTACGGAAAATAGCATTATCTCTGCATTCCTAGATAAAAAAAATGAGTCCTTGATTTGCTAAATTTCTCTACCACTAAATTTAAATGAAAACCAATGAAAATACCTGCATCAGTGTTTAAGGAGGCACCTGTCTAAAGTAATAGTTGTTATTTTGAAGGAGTGATTTCTATCCAAGGCTTTGTAAATCACTATCCACTTCGGATGCTCTCATTCTGAGGTTTCTGACTTCTGTCCCTCCATCAGGGGGTTGACATCTTACAGCTAAAGTGGCCTAGACTTTTTAAATAACAGAGTAATAAAGCATGGATGGAAAGAATCTTGTACCCTTTTACTAATTCCCCAGTTCTCATCAAAGAAATCTTTTCAGTAAAACTTAAGCTATAATTCTTTCTTCTGTTTTTCCCATATCAGTTGAGGTTTTTTTCTAGTAATGAAGTATTATCAAGCTTGTGGATATTCCTACCCCGCATGAGGACAACCTGTAGAGGTGTCTGAGCTGCTGTTGTCCAGAGCTGGCACGTCTCTACATCCATGCAGCACTGTTTACAGCACAGACATTGAAAACAGTCCAGCCTTGTTTAGAAGGGGATGTTCTTGCATTTATGAGCCCTCTTGTCTCAAGCAGAGCACACCATCAGCACTCTGAGACCAATTCTGCTCCTGGGGAACCTTAGTGTGTGACCTCAAGTGTGCTCCACTGAGTTGCAAGGACAAGCTAGTTCAACATGCTTGAGCAACACCCAAGAAATACTTAATTCGAGCCTGCACCGCTGAGGCCAGCAGACCCCGCCTGCAGGCACAGCTTTAGCAACAGCGCAGCCCACCTGCTCCACTGATGACTTGGCAAGCAGATGTGTTTCCATGTGGGGAGCTGAGGTTCACTTGCATTCCTACTTTACAGGCTGCAAAATGACCCATCAATCACCCTTGCAGTGACCATGTGCAAATTACTGGCATCAAGGCTTCATCGCCTAGCTTATGTTTTCTTCTCCTTCTCTAAACAATATCAGTCCAGCTGGGACTGTGTCACACTCAGTTGTGTGTTACATCTCTGCAGAGGAACCCTGAAGACCTTTCATCCTTTCTGAGAGCGATAGGCTTGAAAGAATAAAATTGCCACACCCAAGCAAAGTGGCTTGATGAGAGGTGTCAGCTCTGCAGTGTCTGTGCCTCGTTCTGCCAAAAGAGCAAGGTTGCAGCCTGCACAGATAAACTTCCATTTGTGGTGGCAAGATGTCCTTGTAGTAACCTCAGAGAAGCAGAGCAATTCTCCACAGCAGTGAGAACTGTTGATGCTTCTACACATACAAATGGAAGCATCTGGGAGTGAGAGTATCTGGTAGATGTTAGCGTTTTCTCTCTTTTCCTCTCTTTCAAACTGATCAATCTAAACCAGGCTCTCAAGGAACGAGAGATCCCACCGCAAATGAGAAAATGTAAGACTGGAAGTCCAAGCCTCTTCCTTTTTCCAGCAACACCTTTCATGCCTCTTCATGTGTAACTGAGAAGTAGCTGTACGGTGAAAGTAAACCCCTGTGGAAAATGACTGGTAGGAACTTTTGTCCCCTGCAATGGAAAAATTAGGTAATGAGGGAATTCTTGCGTCTGGTTTGTATCACCATAAAAAAACAAAAAAGAGAAGGGGCCAGTGACAGCTCCACTCCTCTGGCATGGGAATATTGTTCGGTATGTGGTATTGAAGGATATTTCCTTGTAGCCTGCAAACCAGAGAAGTTCTTGTTGAGTTCTTGGAGATTATCCACTGCAGAGCAGTGGGAAATCCTGCCTCAGAACCTGGAAAATATGAGTTGAAAGTTTCATCTTTTGCCCATGTTTAATAAGATGAGAAATACAGGTTGCTAGGCTTTTTAATATGCCAAACACATTCTCTTTCCTCTGTTTTATATCCCAGGGAAGGCCAAAGGATTAGCATGAAATTAAGAATATTCCTCTCAGGTAATGAAGAGACTGTTTGGATGCACGAGTGATACCTTTGGTATAAGAACAAGAGGAACTAAAGAGAAACCAAATTTTTTTTCCAGAGTGAACAAAAAATTCATATTATTCTAATTGAATTATTCCAGTAAAGGAAAACTTGGAGCCTAAGTACTAACAATTCTTGTTTTTCTCTCTATGCATAGCACTGCTGGTTTTAAACATTATGTCCCATTTTCACTGTTACATTTAGTAGGACTCTGCTATTGTTATTACCCTCAATTTCTGCCAGAAGTTTTGGGGTTTGGATATAGTGGAGCCCATCTCAGAATCCGTAGTTCCTCCTTGCTGCTCTGCTGGCCTGACTTCATTGCCTCTGGTCCTGCCTGAGACCCACAGCCTTAGGACCAGCAAGCTGAGAAATCAGGCCAAGGAGAACTTGAAGCTGCAGCAGGGCAAATAGTTGCATAGTTCATTGTGAATTTAGGGTGGAGAAAAAGAAGGGAAAAAATACTAGGTCTTAGGAACATCCGAGTTATGAAGCTAGTGTCATCCAAAAAAGAAATCATGGGTCAACGGCACATTGTCCCATAGCCCCATGACCCAGGGGACATGAGTCAAGATAAAAGATCTACTGCCTCTCTTAATCAAAATGCTTATATCCAAGCATGTTCTACTGAGAATTAAAATTAAAAGTCCTATGTCTGCTGTTAGACAAGAAAGTCATGCAAGGCAATCATATCTCCTTTTGGACCAACTTAGGACCCTCACTACCCCAGACTTAGTAACAAGTGAGATAGTAATACCTATCCACCTTTAGAGTTTCAATTGCATTTTTTTAACCCAAGTTCTCAGTGTTGGTAAGGATTGAGACTTGCACTAAAAATTACTCCTTTCACTCAAAAATAAATGTTAGTTATTATTAAGTGGAAACCTGCTTGATGGCAGGGCTTCTTCAGCTCTGTTATGGGCAGGTGGTCCATATCAGAAATTTAATTCACCCAGTTTCAGTGACCTTTAAAACAGTCCTTCGGGGTTTAGCCAATTTCTGATACCTGACAGTGCCCCAAACTGCCCGTAGAGCAAGGACAAACCCACAGCAGTGCTGCAGGAGGGCACTCACAGCAGGGACTGCCCAAGGCAGAGGAGCTGCCTTTTTAATATGCTCAGGGACAATTTTTTTTTTTTTGACTTGCTGCAGGCTGGGCTGCCTTATACTGTGAGGCATCTTGACATTTCAATAATAAAGGGATGATCACACAAGAGTGTCTGTGAGCACCAGGTTTCTGAAGCTGGCTATGTCTCCTCTCTTGTCCACCTGCCATTCCCATCCCAAATGCACAGAAGAATGTCACCTTCCTAAATCTCTGCTGAACATTTTATGTCAGGAACACAAATTTATCTTCCCCAAATATTTGGTCTGCTGTATTAAACAAAGCCTTAATCTTTGTCGCACATGGCAGTATGTGCTTGGGATTCGTATTGTCTGGCAGTCACTTAAACTTGTTTCACATTCCTTTTGAACTTCATCTTGTTGCAACCTTTTCTGTGACAAGTGTATTATTGGGCACCTTTTCATGCAAGTTTCCAGAGCCTGTGGACTGCAATGCCGTGGCTCCTCTCATTGACACAGATGCAATGGGGTGCTGCTCCACAAGTCTGTTTTTCACAATCTCTTACTCATTTTGCTCCATGCCAGTGGTTCCCTCCACATGAAAGAAGCCTTTTGGTCCACATGACATCTGGTTTAAATAGGCTGACAGCAGGCAAGTCTATGAATGTGTGTTTAGGTAGGTGCACAGCACAGAAACACATCTGAATAGTCACTGCAGGTAATGTGCAGTTTAACACATGATGGGCGTTTTGCCCACTTATGAGTTCAGCACCTCTTGTTGGCCACACTCAGCACAGTGCTATTCCTCCCTTTCCCATCTGCCACAACCTCTGCCTCATGTTTCTTGTCTGCCCCATACACGCTATACTGCAGAGAGCATGCAAGAGCCAGACCCAATAGCACTCTGCAACTTTCACCCCGTCTAGCCCCAGTCTTGTTCGTGCAACCAGGAGTTACTCATTCTCCTGCCGGCCCACATGGCTTGGCATGGGCAGTACATTCTGCCCCTGGTTCCCCAGCAACCCCTCACATCCAACTTGCCACATGCAGATGCACGGCAGCATTCCTCCAGCCCCATCCAGAGCAAGAGCTGAGGAAAGCCCTCTCCCCACTGCTGGCTATCCAGTCTCAGTGCTGGGGAACTCCAGGGCTTCACAAGTGTTCGGCACCTGCTGCCTACCCCAGCTCCCAGCTGCTGCCTGGCCAGCCCTGCTCTCCCTTTTGGCTGCGGGAAGCAGCTGCTGAAAAGCGATCTGCCTGACCTGATGTGAAAGGGATTTCACTGGTGTTAGGACACTTGATGACAGAGGGGAGGGAGGATTGAAATCAACTCCTTCCATCTTTCTGATGCAAAATGAGTGCAGACACATTGCTTTAATATCTTCTTTGTAATTCATTTCCTCCAGTAAAGACTGAAGACTTGATGCTTTATGTGTCTCTGGGTTTATGCCAGCAAACTACTTGCAAACTCACCCATCTGGAATAGACAGGAGTCATCAGTAGTTCTGGTCCAGCTCTTTGTGTCCAATCCAAGATGGGCATTACCCCTGTATTAGTATTGAGAGCCAATCTGCTCCTTTCAGAACTGATTTAATTGCTTAACACAACAACCTTTACCTTTCCTCATCATTAAGACCTTGTCTTTCTCAGACTGTGTCCTGATCTCTTGTCTGACACCACTAAGAAGCCACAGTTGAATCCATGAATAAGAAGAGTTTCAGTATAACCCAACAGTAACAAATCTCAGCTGCTGTTCACAGTGGGCAGCATCAACACTCGTAGTTACAGGCTCACCATGGATCTCTGCATGGAGGGAGGAAATTGCTTGAGCTGGAAGGAGGTTCAATTCTGCTTGAAATGTGCCAACAACCTCTCACCTCCAGAAGGAAACCCAAAGACTAAGGCTCAGAGATTGCCAGGTCTTCTTTGCAGAGCCTCCTTCCCAGGTGTTTTGTGAGACTGGGATCACACCCAAGCCTGAAAAATCCTTGAGGCCAGCATATATCCCAGAGGCAATGAGTAACAACCCAAGACCCTCTCTAAGGGATTGCCCACAGAGCAAAGAGCCTGCTTTGCGCCACGATTCTTGTTGCCAGAGTTCTCCCTGCTGGGAGAATTCCTTCCTGTCTCAAGCAGAAGGAACAAGAGACAAGCTTGCTGCATCTTCCTTGTTCTTCATGTTGCTGCTGAGCATTGCAGATGGGTGATCCCAGTATGCCAAGTTTTCTCCCAAACTTTGTTCCTGTTACGTGATTCAGTTGGGCAAATTGCCTGTTTAATGTGAATTATGTTTGGAGTTTATTTGCGTTCAGGAGCTTGGAGGCCTTTGGACAGGAGACTCCTCTAGATGAAAGTCTGTTATTAGTATTTGTAATATTGAATAACACCTGTAAGCATTATGTAGTGTCAGCACATTTGTCCCTGCAGGGAAAGGAGACTTGGTTGTTGCATCCCAGAGCCAGTTCCATCTGGTTTGGTACTTACTCAGCTCAGAAAGTACAAAGACTGCAAGTTTTCTATTAGAGGGCTTACTGACACTAGGCTCCATTTATGAGTCAGTCTTAGTAAATTGAATTTATTTGGAAATATACACTGCCTCTGAATCAGCTCAAACTGTCTTTTAACTGTATCTGTCTGTGCTATGTATGTTGATGGAAAGATTTAACCCATTTAGCTTGGAGTGGTTTCTCAATGCCTGCTGAAATTGTAGATCCAAATGTCTGTTCATCATTGAGGATACACCATGCCCAGGGCTGACAGCTAACCCTTCCCTAAAGAAACTACTTCTGAAATAAAACTTGGGCTAAGAAAGAAATGTTTAGGACCAGATAAGGTCTTCAATTGTCAAAGAACACTGAAAACTTTGCAAGGTAGTATTGCCAAATATCACAAGTTCTTTGCAGGTGTGATATTTACATTTCTTACAACCTTCCTTCTTTTTTTTTCGTGAGGGTAGGTAAGAATGGTTGTCCTGACTTGAAGACACTATTTTTAAGCCAGTCTTATGAAGACTCTGTACACGGTTCCTTAATATCACTGTTCTGAACTTCAGTATTCAGCTGTCCCCTACCAGGTAGATGAGCATCATTACCTCTGTTTTACCAACACCTTGTCAGATCATCCCAAGGTCTCATGACAAGGTTAGTACATGGTGAAGCCCAGAACAAAACAGTGAAGTTCTCATTTTCAGACCTGCTTGTGACTTACAAGACTTAGAAATGCCCTTAAAGTTAGTGTACCCACTACACCCTTTGTACAACCTAGCAATTGCTCCAAAGTCATGTGGTTGGGTGGATTTTTCTTTTTTGTTTTTGGCAATATGAATAGTCATTTAAGATTGTGCTGTAGTGAGAAATGGTTCTGTTTTCACCTACCTGTCAAGCTCTAACTCAAGCTTTATAGTTTTTAATTTTTCTACTGGATCCATTGGTGGAATCATAAGCTGCTGCAGTAGACTTGACTGCTGCCTTTTAATGCCATCCTTAAGCAAGGTTGTTGCAGACGAAATGGAAGGTGCCAGTCTTGGCACATCTGAAAACAAAGCAGGCTCTGATTCACGTGAAAAATGTTCTTGTCAATAACTTTTCTTTATAACTACTGCAACTCTTACTTTTAAGGCATAAGTCAAGTTCAGCCAGAGTATAAGGCTGCTGAAATCAATTAATGTTAATGAATTCACACCTATTTGCCAAATCAGTGACACAATTCCTCTTTGTCTATACAGTGGTTACCACTGCAAAAAAAGGCAAATTTTCTGATGGCCCATCAGTCCTAAGAGGCTGGGCAACATGATCCACTTGTAGCTATTTGCTGAGATACAGCAAATATTTTCCTTCCCTCACCATACCATCTCCTTCAATGGGTTGTTGAAACACCATAATGCTCAAGTTACTGGAAGTTAAGATGTCTTTTTGTGGGCATATAATTGGCTAGAAAGTGCAGACTTAGCAGACCTAAATGAACTAATAAACCTCATTATCTGTGATCTGTCACAGTATGTCCAGCTAAATCTGTCCCAAAGCATCATATTTCTCAATCAAATGGTTATTCCGGTACCTGTTATTAAAGTGTCTCACTGTTTGAATGTCAGCATTGCTATACAATTATCTCTGCTGCAATTTTAAAATTCATTCTATTGAAGATTTTTCTCATACTGGATGTAGAAGTTAAGAATACAAAAGGCTTTTTTTGTCACAGTTTAGATGGGATACTGTGACCTCTAGGCTGCCAGCTCCAACCCTGCAAAAGTAACCTATTAATCTGTACAAGAAAATGCTTGGTAGCACTGGTAGCCTCATTTCCAGCCATGACATAGAGATCGGAGTTTTTTGATCAAAAAATTTAAATGTCTTCTTGTATTCTGATTTATCCATCAGGTTGGCTTGCTGGATGAACTAGTTAACCTTTTTAAAATTAATCTTCTTTAAGAAGAACAGTTGTAAAGTGTACTTGGCTGCTCTAGATGACCATTCCCATGGGCTAACATATGGCCTTCGTTTTCACTAATGGTGACACACGTGGCACAGTGAATCAGTTCAAGGCGGGAGGGATTTTGTTTCTTATACATGTCCCTTTTGTGTCTTTTGGTTTACAGAAAGAAACTCCCAAGGAAAAAACAGCAGTTCTTTCACTGACCTTTCTTAGCAGACAGTTGCAGGAGAGAAGGAGTGAATGACATGCCAGATTAGACTGCTGGTGTTCATTAACAGATTCGATGACAACCAGTACCTTTTCTTTTTAAAGGAAACTTAAACATCACACAAAGCACCTGTCTAATTGTGCAGTAATGTACAGCAATCAGCTGTGGTGCAAATTCCTTCCTGACCCTCACATGATTGGTTTTATGCCATGGATCATCAGATTTGCTTATCCTAAATATAAACAAACGCTAGTTATATATTTATTTAGCTTTTTTTTTTTTTTTTAATAATTTATCGCATTGGACTTGGAACTTTCTGTCGTTGGGATTTCCACAGTCTGACTGTAAATGAAGGTTTATGTAAACCTCAGTTCGGATATAGAATTTATCAGCTGAAGGTGATTTTGGATGGGGAATCATGTTTGATGGTGGAAAGTAAAGAAAAATATTGAGTGTAAGAGAAACTCTCAAGATAATTCATATAAATACTTATCTGAACATTTCTTTAAGTGGGTTGGCTTAAAGAACCAAGTTACATTTTGCCTAAAAATTACTGTTTTTCTCTAAAAAATTAAAAACACAAGAAAAATCGTAATGTCAATAATGTGGCCATATTTGCTGAAGAATTCTGCCCAACTGCACATGATGGACCAAAGAAGCTTGTGATCTGGCCAGCTGCAAGGGTCACACAGTATTGTGTGGCAGCAGGAGCCATGTGCCTGTAGCCACTCATCAGGCTGACCGGCCATGTGTAACACGTGGCTTTTTGGCCTGCAAAGAAACCATGATGCTGCTGTGCTGGGAACACTTGATAGAACTCTGGAAAGGGAAGGTGGATCAGGGTGGGTGGGGGCTGAAACTTCCCTGCTTGCCTTCCCTTTCTCACCTCCTACCTCCCTCCCTCCCCCTGAGTAAATTTGCCCCTACCCAAGCAAAAAAGCAGTTGAAAAACACCAACAGGATGATTTTGTCTTGAATAACTTCACAATCATCAAACTGGAAGAGTCTTTAAGATCATCTAGCCCAACCATCAACCTAGCACTGATTTAATCACCCTGAAATCACATCCCCAAGTGCCACATCCAGATGCCTCTTGAACACTTCCAGAGACAGTAAATCCACCACCTCACTGCGCAACTTATTCCAGTGTCTAACCACTCTTTCAGCAAGAAATGTTTTTCTAATATCTTATCTGAACCTTCCCTGGCACAACTTAAGGCCATGTCCTCTCATCCTTTCATTTGACAAGTGGCAGGAGAGACTCACCCCCACCTCACTACAACCTCCTTTCAGTAGTTATAGGGGGCAATGAGGTGCCTCCCTGAACCTCCTCTTTTCTAGAATAAAAAACCCCAGCTCCTCATATGACTTAGGCTCCAGACCCTCCACCGGCTCCATTGTCCTTCTCTGGACATGCTTCAGCACCTCAATGTCCTTTTTGAAGTAAGGGGCCCAAAACTGAGCACAGTACTAGAGGTGTGGCCTCACCAGTGCCGAGTATGGGGGACTGACTTCCCTAGTCCTGCTGGCTACGCTGTTCGTGGTACAGGCCAAAATGCCAATTGGCCTTCTTGGCCACCTGGGCACACTGAATTTGTTCAGCTCCATCTCAGATGGAGCTCACCCTCATTCTCTTCACAACACCATGGATGGTCAGATTTTTTAGGAGAGGAATCAGAACAGGCCAGTAACTGGCACAGGGAAAGTGACAGACAGGTGAGATGATCATAAAGGTCACCTCACCATGTTCACAGAAGGAAAGCTTTTTTCTGTCTAACTTCAATTCATCAGAGAGGAGAGAGCTGATAAGAAAAACAGACAAGATGTGTAATGCATTCATGAAGTGCGATAGGCATGGCAAGGTTTCAGATACTGGTCTATAATTTCAAGCTGACTTCAAAAAACCTTGACATTTATGTGTGCCTAAGTTGTCAAAAGGACATTTAGAAGCCCAACATGTTGTAGAGTCTGTGTATGTATGTGTGTGGATTTACTTGTTTTAAAATGAGACAGAGGGAAATTTTGCAAATTTCAGATCTGTAGAAAGTATGGGGCCAACCTTGGGCTCTCCTCTGAGGCAGCAGTGCTCCATACAGTGGTGCACATTCCGTGAGACACATACCTGAAAGCACTGGCCCCATGGGTTCCTCTCCACTGGCTGCAAGAGCAACAGTTCAAGTACAGGGATATACCCAAATAGGACCTGCTGGGAACAATACAGTTTCAATCTAATCTGTAACAAACTAAATTCTGCAAAATTAAGGTACATTTGGTTGGAGGGAGAAGCTACCTCCTAGGAGAGGAAGTAGCTAACTACCTCCTAGAAGCTAGGGATTACCCAAAACTATCGGCAGATTAGCATTGGTAGAAGAGCCCATGGCCTTGGGCATAATTGAAGGGTGATACTAACACCACTCAAATCTTCTTCAGAATTGTTCTTCTTATCTCCATTACGGGAGGGCTAGAGACCCCAGTCAACTCTGTATTTGTGAAGCAAGCGCTCTCCCTGTGCTAAGCAAATTCTTTAAATAAGCCTGAAAAAAACTCTGTGGGAAAAGGGAAAGGGAACACTATGTATCCTATTCCATTCAATTACAGCCAGGAGAAAGCAGAGGCAAAGACCTTAAGAAGCCTTCTAGTCTGTCCTCCTCCTTGAAGGCAGTGGGTACCATCTCTTAATTCGATATATAATGAACAGAAGTGAAATGGACTAAAGGATTTTTTTTTTTCCCACCAGGGCTTAACAAAAAATGTTAGTTTTCACTTCATGTGGTTTAAAACTGATCTGTGCTTCTTCACTGCAAATGGCTAATATATTTGTATCACCAGTCATTTTCAACTTAAAATAGCGGCATACCCAAAAAACAATTTCTCATCCTCAAAAGAGGATTAATTAAATTAATTTAAAAAAATTAAAAAGATTAATCTTCATTCACATTCATAGAAAGTTTTAAACCAATAAAGTGAAAAATAGCTGCTCTGCCTTTTCCTGCATATTAAATCTAAGCTCAGTCCCTTCCTGTTTATGTTTACAATTGCCCCTAGCTGGGTTTTTGGACAGATTTTTCTTTTTCTTTTATAAAATCATCTCTTGCTATCTTACCCTTGTTCAGTGATATTTTTCTACATAGTTAATTTTTGCCTTTTATGTCGTTGCGTTTTCATGTCTTTCTTTTCTATTTGTATTTAAACGAGTTTAAGGTTTCTGCCCTCTTTAATTCCTTAACTTGTGCCATTTTATTGCCATGATTAAGTAGCTGTCCCTAGGCAGCAGCAGTGAAAATGCAAGCTTTCCCATCACATTCCCTTATCTGCTACTTGTTGGAATTAAGATTAATTATAGTTGTCAGCGCGTAACTAAAATCACAAATGTCAATTTCCTCTTTTCACATATTTTGCTGTCAGAATAAATTGCATAATCATCACTTAATACCAAGCTCTTGTTTCCCTAATAATATGCTAAAGCCAAAGGTTTATCAAAGAGAGACCAAGGAAAACACACGAAACCTGAGAGGGTAAATACAGCATGGGAAAGCACAACTGCGATAAGGCTGGTGCCACAGCTGGAGTGGCCATTGCAGGGACCCCAAAATTTAACCTGTGCTGGCAGTACTTCCATGGGCCACAGCAGTGGGCTTTGCTCCACCGGGAGTGATTGCTTAGAGAATGCACATCCTGGGAGATGGCCCACTTCTCTTCCTAGAAAAATGGCTAGCAACCAGAGCCACAACTTCTCACAGAAGAAGGGTCTTTGACAAGGAGGGATCCTGCAGCTCCAAGAGGAGAGAGGGGCTGGAAATAGCTGATAGCAGCCCATGGCTATGATGTGAGCAGTTTGTGAGAGACCTCTTTTGAATGCTTGCTGTTACCACCTTCCCAACATCTTGGTGTGCCTGCCACCAGATTTGGTCTCCTGAAGGGTTGTGTCACTTTGTATTTGACCAAGTTGGAATATCTGTAAGAGGCTGCTCTACCAACCTGTCCTGTTCACGTGGCTCATGTTCTTGCTATACACATTCACCTCTGTAAGCATGTAGATAGGTCATGCCCCAAGGATGAAAACAGAGAAGCTTATTTCCAAGTCTGGATCTCAGAAATGACATCAACATACGGTTCACTTTTTTGCCCTAAATCTCTTCCCAATCCCAATCCCATTTTACATATTGGTGTCAACCCTGCAAATCACATACTAGCAGTCCCTACAATCTATCTTTTTGCTGGTCTTTAGAAGACCCTACTCCTCTGTATTTACTGTCTTAGTAACATTAGACAAAATCTAAAAAAAACCTCAATAGAGGGCAGGTGGTAAAGGAACTGCACATCCTGCTCAGGTACCAGCTCCATCTCAGAAGAATTTCTCTCTTTCCTCTGACCTTCCAGGAAGGACTATTAGAAAGGTGTGGGTACCTGCAGTTGAACGATGTCTGTCTCTGCTTTGGACAAACTGAAATGCAGTCGTCTCTTTTTGTCTTCCTTCTTTTTTTAAAAAAACTTTGAAGATTTACTTGTAAAGAAAAAAATATATTTCAAAAAGAAAATTCAGATTTTCTTTTATGAAAACTCCATATTTTAGCTTCCAGCTCTTAAACTGGAGTATATAGTCAAATCTTGACTCATATATGCCAGTCCTTTCATTCTCCTAATGTTGTCTAAGCAAATTTACAGTTAAAAAAAAAAAAAAAAAGCTTAATTCTAATATCAAATTCATTCAGAGAGTTCAGCACTACAAAGTGAGAGAAACATACGACTTCTGTCCTGGCATATCAATAGTAGGCTTCTGTGCAAACCAGCATGAAAATACCACTGTAGTCAGGAACCTTTGGAAAAGTTACCATTTCCTTTACATTACACAGGTTTAAAGGGATTTTTTTAAAATCAATTTACACTACTCTTCTTTCTTTTTTTAGATTAGGTTATTTCTTTTTTTATTGTTGTCCACTACCTTGAGAAGCTGTTTGCTCAAGGTATCTAATTTCAGGAACTACATGAGGAATTTATAAGTGTGCTTACAGATGCCAGTGGTTTGAAAAACTGACTCTATGAAGGGACTTTGCTCACCTTCTGACATATTGGAACACCTTTGACATCCAGAGTACAGGAAACCTCCCAAACTCACTGTGCTCGTGAGAATTTATTCTCAAGAGCAGATATGCAGAGTGAAGAAGCAGAGCAGAGCAGCTGGTGGTGGATTTGCAGGAGGGAACAAGACGTCCTGGAGGCAGTGCAGCAAAAGGAATGCCTTGGTTTGGCCTGTGCCTCTCGCCTGCCAGTATCAAGGCATACTGCAGCCCTTCATCTTGTGGGGTGACCACCCTGAAAATGCTGCACATTATATTGCATGCAGAATAAAAACCACAGCTTGTAATATCAAATACTTTAGACTTCTGAATGCAATTCAGTGTCATCCTTGGCTCCTGCATATGTGATAGCACTTCTTCTGAGACACTGTGCAAGGGACCCCTTAGCACAGGTAGTAGGTGCCAGATGCCCTGTTTTGCTTCTGATTTGGCTCATTTGGCTTTGTCCCAAACCGTGGTGAAGTGCTCTGGAAAGCTGATATGTAGGAGAGGGAGAAGAGCTAGGATGACATTTTGCAGTGCAGGCACTAGCTTCAACTGCCAGCTTGGACTGCTTTCCCACAGACAGCACTCTCCCCAATCTCCTAATCCTCCAGAACACTGAGGGCTAGTGGTGTATCCGTGGCACCAGCAGTGATGAGACTGGTGAGTTGAGTATTTCCATCCCACTTTCCAACAAGTTGATCTGCTTCCCTCCTATCCCCTCATCTGCCCCACAGCCCACCAAACACACCTTTGTGATTAATGGAAACAGTCAGAGAGATTGGAGGAATAGATCATGGAATTATTTGAATAGAGGCAGCAAATCAAATAGTGTAACTTTATTTGGCTTGATGTATTTCATATGGCTTCTCTTCACAGAAAGCTGTAAGCATGCTTTTGGGCATGTGCCTACTGACTGCAGTGCCAAGATGGAGAGGGAACCCAGAAAGGATGTGCTTTCTCTTCTGCATTGTGTCAGAAGTACCAAGCTGCCAACATGAAAGGGGGCCACATGACAGCTCTTTTCTAGGGTTTGACTAGGGCTCTGAAACAGCTAAAGCTCTATGTTACTTCTCCCCTTTAGAAAGACAAAGTGGCTTTGGGACAAGAGAGGTACTGTGAAGGGAGCAATCAGCAAAAGGTGGGGTATTTTTATCCTCCTGATGAACTACTTCTCTAGGCAGTCTTGTCTAAGGGAATCACGGTTTACTGAAGACAAACCTCCTGTCCATCATCCTCTTACTCGGTTCACACACTTGAATAATTCTTGGTTTGATTTATTTCCTTTTTTGAAAAAGCTTTTCTTTTTTAATGCGGTCAATTTACAGCCCTGCCAAAGCTTTCAATAACAATGAACCTGTCAAGAGCCTCCAGATCTCCTCACATTTCCCACCAGAAGTTCTTTAGACATTTGCAATATCTGAAATTGCAATAATTAGCATTTTGCCGCTTCTTGGATGATGTCATGTTATTGATTGATACAGTAAGAATTGCTCAGAGTTGCTCAGCTCTCCAAATAGTGAGGAATACTTTTCTATCTATAAGAATGATGATGTGTACCATCATCCTCTGGACTGAGAGATGGATCAAGGCTGGGGGCAGAGCTGATGTTCCCTGGATGGAGAGCTTTGTTTTGCAGCAAGAAAGTAACCGCTATCCCCAAAATGATGTGACTTCTGGTACAAATTTTCCAGTTTTCATGTATGCTGTTAAAATCTATGAAATGCTGGAGACTTGCATGTTTCTTTGTGTATCTCATCCTAATCTGAACTTTCCCAGTGAGGGAGCAATACAACATGACATCAGTGCCTTAATTTGCAAAATCACTTGCAACCCAGTTCTAGTATTTGTGACCAGCTGTCAGTTAAAGTATGAATACTAATCCTATTTCTAGTCAATACAAAAGTAATTTGTTTTTTTTCATACAGGACATCAATGGCACTTTGGAGGAGCTCTGATTCCTGGATCTCAACTTGAACCACTGGATAGACCACATCTGTAAGGCTGAGGGTAGTGCACAAACAGTGAGCATCAAGGGTTACAGACACGCAGTCTGGTAGCTGTGAGAGCCAAGCTAGCAGGATGCAAGGCCTCCAGCACTGCCAGCTTGTGTGGACAGTTTTATGTGCCATTTCTCTGCCTCCTGCTTCATAAACGGGATAAACAGTGTGTGAGAGGAGCCAAGAACACATTTTATATGAACATCATGTACTGTAGGAAACGTGTCTCTGCCATCTTTCAGCCTTGATTTCTTTTATAAGAAGTTAGCCACTAGAGAAAATTCCATCTTCTCCCTGGTCCGTATTTCCTAATTGTGTCAAGACCCATATGAAGAGGTCTTGACTAACAGAATAGACTAAAGGAGCACAACTTCTGCAGCACATATGTGGGAGTGGAGGCAGGCAGCTTCAGAGAGACCTGAGCTGATGCCACTCCAGTGGAGCTGTGGGGTCCTTTCCTGAATGGGGAACACTGGGCTGGCATGCCCTGGGCCTAGCCAGTGTCTCGCCAAGGCCCTTCGCTCTGTTTATAGACAGGTAGATCTCTCTTCCTCTTCAGCTGAGACTTGTCTGGCTCAGTCCTTCCTAGGGCATGTGAAACATCCCTCCCCCCAAAAAAAATTTTGGGCTGTGCATTTCAGTGGCTGCAGATGCACTTACAAGACGGAAGCTGAACTTCTATAGTGAACTTCTGTGCCACTCCTCACTCCTGAGCCTTCCACTTATATGAATACACTCCTTATTCAGGGAAAAGGGCTTCCTATGCTGAGCACTTTTTTTTTCCATAAGTGAGGGCCTTTTTTGTACAGATAGGCTAAACACAAGGGAAAATATATGGTTTTTTTGTTGGTTCAGAGTCAAACTTTTCTCTTTTGGAACAAGGGCTTTTACCAGTGTATATTGATGTATACATCTTCATTCAATATGGGCACTAAAAAACCTGTCCTGTTTTGTCTGAGAAGATACCAGAGAGATACTAAAGCTTGAATTAGCTTTTTTTTGCCTGGAGTTAAATCAATTCCAGACTCTATTAATTTGAGCAAATGCCCTTGGTCCCCATTGCCTGGCCATCCAGAGCTATTGTATAACAACTAATTGGTCTATATGTCCCCTTCAATAAGGGAAGGCTGCCACAGACACAGGGCTCGTGGAGTCCATTAAAAAAAGACGCCTAGCTCAGGGGGGAGCTGGAACACGAGGGGGATTAAGCTCAGCCCCTCCGTGTTGTGTTAACCTCTGCGGGCGGGGGCCTGCAGGAGCCCCCCCAGGGGTGCTCGTGGCTCCTCGGGAAGGGGAGTGGGGTGAGGGGAGGCAGGAGGGTGAACAGTTCAGAGAGATTATGAACCAAAAGACAAATAAACACCACCCCCAACCTCAGTCTCTGAGGACAGTGAAGGTTTAGCTGTGCACGTCGGGTTGGCAGAAGAGGGAAAGTGGGACTGAGGGTTCCGAGCAGGGCAAGCAGGGCTGGAAGCAGCCTGGTAGCCGCGGTCTGGCAGCAGGGAGGTGAGGAGCCAGGAGGACTGCCAAGCTGCAGGAGTGGAGGAGAGAGGCGTGCGGCCAGCCAAACCCAACACAAGGGCTTTGCTGTCGCTCCCACACAGGGAACTGCCATGGCTCTGAGTGTGAGCAATAGGGGCATCTGCTCACATGGACATAGTGCTGAAAATGTCTTTGCCACCTTAGTGGGGGATAATGTCCCCTCAAGAGGGGGTGATGGGGCAACAGCAAGGAGGCTGCAGCTGGCCCTGGTGGACTGGGTGTGGCCCCCAAAGCCTGCCTCTGGGCTAATCCCAGTGCCTGGGCTGAGGTACGTGTGTAAGAGCATTAGGCCTGGAGGGCAACACAGGGGGATCCCATGAATGAACTGGCCTGTTCAGCTCTTAACCCAAACAGGATTACATGCTAGAAAAGAGATTCTTCTGGAAGACCCTGTGGCCGTCCCAGCTCCAGAGAGGACAACCCTTCTCCCCCAAAGGACTGTGCCCTGTGAGGGCTTCAGCCTTCTCTCAGGGTAAGCTGATGAGAAAGCTAGGATATGCACTTTGGCTGCAGGAGGGTTTCCTGGTGGGCCCCTGGGCCCAGGTTTTGTCTCCTGGAGCACCATGGCCCGGGTTTAATAATTGGCACAGGGGGTAATTTTGGCTTCCCTGAGTCTTCATTCCACTGTGAGCACCTGTCCCTACCCTCCAGCACCCTCTGAACTTGGGCCAAAGCTGGGGGCCCAGTGCTAGAAGTGGCCTCAGGGCACAGAGCCCTCGACCAGGCTTGGCAGTGGGCTTCAACCGTGCATGGGATGGATGCAATGTGCCCATGTCCTGGAGCCACAATATGAAGAGAAGAAGATGAATCTGGCACAGCCTTCAGCCCCTCGGTTCCACCAGTTCTCTTTCCTCAGACAAGAAACAAAGAGAAGAGATCCGCTGCCACTGACACGTGGGCATACTGATTATTTGCCCATTGCGATGCTTGAAAGCAGGCACTGCTTCCTCCTACATTTGAGTCTACCCTGCCATGGATGTCCTTCATCAAACATGTTATAGATCTGCAATTAATAAATATCAGACAGAGGAATGAGGGTGTTATTTATTGGCAAAAAAAAAACACTCCCCCATCAAGAACAGGGGAGAGAGGAAGGCTGAGGAGAGAGAGGGAAGGAAGCGAGTATGCGAGAGCACATGAGAAGGGAGAAAGGAAAAGAGGGAGAGAGGGGACAGGCAGTGTGAACAGGAGAAAGAAGAGGTGGGAAGGGGCAGTGGGAGAGGGTGAAACACAGCCATGAAGAAACGGATACCAGGGAGGACAAAGAGCGGTGTGGGGTAGATGGATGGAACAGCATGAATGTGTTTGTCTGGAGAAGAATACATGCTAATTTTTGGAATATGCCAGTCCCTTAAATCACCACAGCAGGAGGGGAGCCATACAAGGCTGGGGAGCCCCACGAACTCTGGGTGACAGGCCCACGGTCTTTCCTCAACAAGAGACTGAGCAGAGACGGGAAAGCTTGCATCGCTGCGCCTCCTCTGAGGGCTAACATTTCTCTCCCTCTTTCTTTTCTTTCTTGTCTTACACTTGAGAAAATCAAAAAAGAAAGCAAGTAAAACAAAAGCCCCTTTGCCTTAATTAAATTACTCAGCCGCCCTCTGGGGTTGACACTGGGGATACATGAGGCTTTTGTGTAATATCTGGAGGAATTCTCCCGCCGCCCCCTGCCTCCCCCTGCCCCGTCCCGGGGACAGGCGGGAGGATTTCAAAGGGGAAGGGAAAGGAAGGGGGAGGGAGGTAAGCTAATAGGGATGGGAATTATTCTGTGATGGCTGGAGGGATAAGAGAAAAAAGGGAAGGAAAGTCGCTGCTGAAATTGAAAGCCGATTCCCTGCGCTGGCTCGAGGCAGTGCTCTGACCTGAGGTAACTGCCCTTTTGCCAGAGACACAGGCTAAGTTCAGGGCACAGGGAAAGCTGCATAAATATGAAGTCTTTATAAGGGGGATGATTCCGCTGCCGCAGGACGTGCCTGCCCGCTCTGGACACAGCGTGACGAGGCAAGGCCAGCTCCCCATAGCCACCAGCAGCAGGCACGGCTCAGGTCAGCCTGAACCCACTGCTATGCAGCTGTGCAGGGGCAGCTGTAGGGCTGTGCCTGAGCAGGGACGGTACCGGCAGCCGAGCCAGGCCATCCTGCGAGATCCCGAGAGCCTGCCTGCTCACCCAGGCAGCAACACCGTTGTTCCACATCTGCTGCAGCAAGGTCCCCAGGTCCCTCCAGAAGGTTAGCAGCAGGAAAACCAGCTTCCACGAGCAGGGGGCTTCATTCAGAGAGGGCACTGATGTTTTTTATCAGTATGTCCCCCGGCTCTGTGCAGAACATATCTGGGAGATGCTGTGGTAAATGCATGGGTGGTTGTTCTGTTCTGCCATAAGGATTGGTTTTACACTGCTGCCATTGGTGGACTTGTTTGAGCTGTTGTTTTCTTAACCAGAATCTCCCATTGGCAAGATCCTACATCTTCCCCTCTAAGTGAAGTGAGCTTTGTTTTGCACCTTCAGTTTGGCCTTGGGTCAAAAGAAACCCGTATCTGGGTCTGAAAGGGAAAGGCACCCTTCATACTCGGAGTAGTATGCAACAGTAGCTGAGTCTGTGAGGGGCTTGCTGGATCCTTTCCACCATCTCCCACACGCCCCCCAGTATTGCACCACCCAGGGCTCAGAGTCCCAACATCAGGTTTGATCAGTGGCTTTTGGAGAGGTAACTGTGCTGTTTGAGACTGGGGTGTGTAACCCATAAACAAGTGATGCAAACAGAAGGAGCAGAGACTGCATACCAGCACCAGTTCCCTTTTACTTACTGTTGGGAAGGAATATTTCTGGGAACAAAGAACATCTGGGCTGTAGGCTGAACTGGGCTTTATATGATGAAGCTTGTAATACTGTCCCATCTGGAGAGCAGCTCCAGTGAGTTCTGTGGGGAGATAAGAGACAGAATCAACCATAAATCCACTCCTTAAAGCATGACAAGTGTGTGCCTCATATTCCAAAGAGAGGAGGGGGGAAAGTAAGTGGAAACATTTTTCTCTGTGCTGAACACACGCAGAGCTCAAAAAAGGCTCGTTCCGTCGTAGTGTGATGGGAGGCTGGTAAGCATGGAGCACCCCCAGGGTGCCAACAAGAACAGTCAAAGTCTTTTCCTGCAGTGACAGCTTTATTCCCAAGTGACAGTCAGGCCTGGCAGGGAAACTCGGGAGCTGGGGGATGCTGCCACACACACAAAGCCCCTGTGCATCTGGAGCTGGAGGGAACTACCACCAGGGCAGGAGAAGGACCAAAAACTTTGGGGCTTCCACCTCGGTGGATAAATTGGCCTCCCACTTCTCAGAGCTTCTCTGCTGTTTGTTCCTAATCATGATTTATGGCATTAATAACAGAAGCCTTGCAGATGTGGAAGGGCCAGGTGAGAAATCAAGCTATGGGCATGGAGGAATAGTATCACTGTTAGGAAAAAGAAAAAAAAAAAAAAGATGTATTATTTCCCCAAGTGAGCTATTGAGGTTCAAATGAGCTCTTGCAGTTTGTACCCGATGGACTGGCAGCGCATTTCAAATATGCACCTTGCAGATGGCATGTGAGGCATATGGCTGCAGTGATACTCCCTGTAGCGGTCTGCCTCCCTCTCAGCAGTGTGGCCCCACGCTCAGGCCACCCAGGTAACCCGTATCTGGTGAGCACCTGTGTCAGCCAGCTTGGAGGAAGGTATAAATACACCCTCGTGTTTATCTAGGATTTCCCCGTTATGGACTTCAGCTTTCAAATAGCCACCCCCTGGAGCAAGATAAGCAGGCAGCATCCTTGCTTCTGTCCTCCAAATTTCTCCTCCAATTCCTTTTCCCCTCTTGCTTCCTATGTTTTTCAGACTGTGTTGACTGATTACAATATTTAGAGGGGCGAATCTCTCTGCAAACTCTTTTTGCTGTGTTTAAAGAAGTAGATGATTTTAATCCACATCCAGATCTTTTGCAGACAGACTGCCACTGTTCATAAAGAATAATCATTTGCAGGGCTGCAAAACAGCACATGGCATGGCACAGTGCCTAGCACAGAGCTAAACTGCTCTGCTTCGTACTCCAAGAAGTTTCCCATCAGAAAACACTGGATACAGGACTGACTGGGGTAGTGGAGGCCGAAAAAAGGAGAGAAGTGAAGCAGGAGGAGGCCTGGGATAGGCACTGGTGCGCTGCTCCTTCTACAGCCTGTGTCAGGAAGGATCAGTCCCCTCTTAACCAACCTGTGGCACACAGGGAGAGAGATGAGTTGCTAGCATTTGAAAAAGAAAATATCACAAGGAAGATGCTTCAAGGGAGGACTATTCTTGAAAAGTTAGTCAAAGGTGGAATGTGGAGCAGAGATATGAATGATATCATAGGGACTGTATCATGATGATGCCTTTTTTGCCTTTATGGACTTTGCTTCTGTGCCATTTATTAAAGTCAACTAGGTATGCCTGGACCCAAAGGAATGGAAAACTCTCAACTTACATGTCTGCCTAAGTGAAAGTTCTCATTTATTTATTTATGTCCCAGAATTTGCTGTCTGGATTGACAATCCAAATTGACAATAACTCAAGCAACACTTACCTTGGCTTTTAGTTGCTAAAACGTAAACAGGGTTTAGCATAAAATGAGATTTGTGCTGGCCCATGACAGAGGTGTCCCTAAAATGTATTTTCCTACAGAAAAAAAAAAAAGACATATAATGGAAAAATGAGGAAACATACTTCTTCCCTATAGAATGCTGTTCTCATCTGATCCATACCCCACCTTAGTCCTTCCTTGTGCCATCTCTCCCTAGTCCATGGAAAAAACATCAAAGATGTTTCTTGGAGCTGGCTTGTGTGTGTGTGTGTTTGTGTCAAAGGCAGAGAGGGAGACTATTTCAGACACAGGTTATTTATTAGGGGTTTAATATTGCTCCACATAGAAATTAAATGGAACAGCATTCAGACGTGCCATTAAAATTTACTGCTTCTTGCTATTTTAAAACCGACATAATCATTTCAAGTAACACTGATTAAGGTCTTGCAAGAAATGAAAAAAAAAACCAACTCAAGCATCACCACAGTGTCTCCACCTAATAGCTGCTTTATTAACACAAGTCTGGAAGCAGGAATGTCTTATGTTAAATTTATTTATTTTCCATTTACACATCACTCTTCTGCTGGGTTTCTTTTCTGAAACCTTTGCTTGATGACCACTTCCTTCTCGATAGATGGCCTGACTGTATGGCATTTAATGTTTCACTCATATAAACATGTTCATTTCCCCAAAGGTGTAACTTTTTTTCTCCCTATAAATTTGACTTTTGTATTTTCTTCTTAACTTGCTCTCTCTGGAATGAATATGCCTGAATGCACATATGTTCAAATGAATGCACATAAAACACACACTCCCTCTTCCCTTTCTTTTTCTTTTATTTACACACACACATATATATATGCCTCCTCCCAGTACCCTGTTATTTTATATGCACTCCTATACATATGCTCATATATACAAGTGCATTGGAAGAATTTGTAGTTTTCAAACCAAGCTGAACTCTTTCCATTGTCCATGCCTTGAAACCCAGGATAATTTTTACAAAGTACTTAAAGTTAAGACTTTTGGACTGTTCTTACTTATCCTGGTGTTCAAAATACAACAGATCACTTGGGAGTGTCCTGAGAATATATTTAGAATGTGCTGAGCTGCAGTCCTTTGGTAGTGCCAAGCAAGGCAGGGATGGTGGTGGCCCTGAAAAACACGCTGAAGGCCAACTTTGTCATTGACATAATTATTATATCATATGTGGGTCTTTATGAAGATCATCATATGGTTGTGGGTTTGGTAAGGTGAATACATAAAGGCTGCATCTTACAATGTTGGGTTTATTGGCACTGCACCCATCAGGAAAATGTTGTAATGTACTCCTGCTGGATAAACACTAGGATTTTTTTTAACATGCATTCTCTCAGTATTAAGGCAAAACGCTACTGGATTTGCTGCAATCACATAAGACTGGAAGAGAAAAAGTAGTTTAAGCCATTAAAAAAAAGTAGCCTGGAGGAGGCTTTGAAGGATTACCCAGTCCAACTGCCTATTCCATGGGAAGGCAGGCTATTTCTGGGACATCCCTACAAACAGTTGTCCAACTGTTTCCATAGAAGCTGCAGCAGTAGAAGTTCTGCAGCTTCTTCGGGCAGTCCATGGCTACACGTTGCTACCCTCACTACTGGAAAGGTTTAATCCGTTCAGTCTTAAAATCATCACCACAGTCCTGCTCTGTGGTATTTAAGTTCCTGTTGGATAGAAACAGAAGAATTGGGAACAGCATTTGGAGAGAGGCGGGAACTGAAAAATTAGAGAGTTTCATCTTGGCTGAAGAGTATGAGAGGAGGTAGCACTGAGGAGGTCTGCCCAGGGCAAGCTTTTTCTGCAGTGAGGATACGTCAAGTGTTGATGAGGTCAACAACTCCCCCAAAATTAGCTTTAAAAGTCATCACTGAAAGGAGGATAGTGTTTAGGACAGAATATTGACATGCTCTTCTAGCTGTGTAGATAAGTAGAGCTTCAAGGAGTTTAGATTCAGAAAAGTAATAAATGTTTTCCAAATGACTCCTGCTCTTCAACAGCTGACATACCCTACTAGAGAGCTAGAAATAGGAGATGGGTAAAGGCCGGTTACTATTCAGCATTTCATTGCTTTCACTCGGTTTTTTCTTTTCCTTTTTTTTTCTTTTGTTGGTAACTTTGTTTCCCAGTTTATAACCAACAAATTAAACCCTCACTTTGCTAGAAGTTGGATTTTTTATAAGTAAACTTGTTTGGTATTGACTGAACTGAAGGGTGCATCGTAAGAACAGCTTCTACTTCCTTAGACATGGTCAGATAAGCAGTAAATGCTGTCAGAAGCAGCCCTGGCTGCCTGAAGCCTCAGGAGGTTTTGGAGTCATAATACATTGGGAAGCATTTCCTTGCAGGATGCACAAAGGATTCTGCTGCTGGTTTATCCTGTCAGGTGTAACCTGGGGCCCTTTCAACAGGAGTAAGTATCCCCTGGGCTGATGCACCCCACACCTTGCACAAGGTAGGCAACCCATGACTGCCCTTTGAGTGATGCAAATTGTGGAGAAGGTCAGTCAAGCTCATTTATCATCTTGTCCTCCCCTAAGTTTCTCTCTAGCCTGGTCTTTGCATTTCCTCAAACATGGATTGTATTGACTCACTCCTGACTTAAATAGAAACACGTGCTTTATCCAGCATATTGATCTGGTTTACAAAAAAAAATCTTTTAGAAAACTATGGAAGCCTCAAATGCTGATGTCCTCTGCACTTCCCCACTGGAGCAAGTGACCTCCTGCCTTGGTCTCCCTAGTGACTAACAAAACAGGAGGTGCAGGCTGGGGACAAGGCAGCTGTTCAGGACTGACTGATGCTAATCCAACTGTGTGTTATTCATCTCAGCCTCCCTTCATTTGTCTGCACGCAGTAGAGCAAAATAACAACACTGCAGCTTGCATCATGCTAGGTATTTACACATGATGCCTCAGAACCACAGCTGGAATGCCAGGTAATTTGGTGATTAGTTTGTCCTGCTAAATGGCACCATTGTGCAATGATGTTATGACTCTGCTGATTTTTAGCCTCCTCTGCAGCCCCAGCTTCTGGGATGTAAGTCAGATGAAGCCCCAGTGGATGATGGAATGGGTGGCAGCACTGATGTAGGATGATTTGTTGGGGCCAACAGTGTGCCAACACATTCTTGAGGCTTTCCTTATTGAGAATTCTGATCACCACATCGTCATAGCTGAAGATCCCAAAATACCTTGGTAGCATCTTCACCTATGTGTAAAAAAACTGCCTTTCCTCTCAGAAACTCTTTCTAGAGATCATTTTGTTTAACAAAATAGTGTTTTCAAACATACATATTTTAAAATGCATATTCAATAAATTTCTTTCTCATCTTTTTTTTTTTTCTCTGAGGCTTGACATATGGGAATGGTGCATTGATCCATGGATTAAACTGAGTTACCTTGGCAAGCAATTGCGCCTTGAGTGCCAAGATAATCAGGTCCAAGATGGAAAATCATGCATACTAAAAAAACCAATGTTTCACTGACAAAGGCAATTTTGAAGAGATGTGCAGAGTATGGGAAGTGAGAAGGAGAGCACTGGTTTACACTGAAAGAGTTGTTAGACAACTTAAACATTGTAAATGTTTTTTTTGCTTCACCACCCACTGGTGGTGGCCAAGACGAAATAGCCTGAGGAGGGTATTTAATACTTATAGTCATTGGAGAGCTCTGGGCCTAATGCTGACGGGAGCAGACCTCCATCTGCTACTGAGAGTCCTCATTGGCACCCAGCACACAAGCCACAGGAGCTGGTGCCATTAGAGGACTGTTTTGCCCCATGAGCCAAAGGAAGGGCAGCAACAGCTCTTCCGTCTGTATCTTCCTCAGCCTTCTCTAAGAGCTGCCTTCCTGAGGAAGAGTTCAGGGAGCATTTTCTGAAGAAACTCTCACACACACATATATACAAACACCTCTTAGAAAGTTCCAGTTTTGTCAGAACAATTTCAGTTACAGGAAAGGGCTGATTTCAAAAGCTCTTCTGGTCTGAAAACTGGAACTTTGAGGAGAAACAATGGGCATACTATTCTATTTTGTCACATTCAGCAGGAAAAGGTAGTGATTCTGCCACAGTTAATTGATATAAAATTAAAGTGAAAATCCAAAGTTTTATTGTACAGTCAAGGTGTTCATGACTGGAATAGGGCATGGATACTTGGCTATGTGTGTGCATTGTGTGTGTGTATACACATATATAGATAGATATATATATGCACACATACTCTTCCTGGGAGACTTCTCAGTCAGGGGTAGGGTTACGAATGGGAACGAATGGGAGCTGATTAGCTGTTTTCAGTTTCTAAATTGCCACAGTCCCACAGGAGTCTGTTAAGACATCTTGCAGTACTGGATAACCAGCACTTCTCATGCAGCAATTTCCAAGCACTTACAATAAAAATAACATAGTGGCCAGGTATGGCCAGCCCAAAGGCCTGCCAGCCCGGCATCCTGTCTTTGTATAGACAGCAGTGCAAAACCACAGAAATCTACAGTAATGGTTATAAATATTAATGGTGTGGTGAAGGACAGACATTTTGTAGGCACATAAAGAAATCTGTATCTCAATCCCACTAACCTGGTCAACAAAGTCAGCATAATTTGGAGTTCCTAATTCTCTCCTACTGGGAGGAAAGAATTATCCTTCTAACTACATTTTCGATGTAATATAAAGGTGCAACAATATTGAGGTAAAATAGTTGAGGGAAGGCTAGAGACCAGGATACATGTTTCTGTGAGCACAAGTAACTACGGCAGTACATTTTAAGAAGCTAAGAAGGTTTACTTAATAAAGGTGTTGCTAGACATGGTGTTGTGAGTTTAAGAAAAATACTGATTTGACTGAATGGTTTTCCATGTCCTACACATTTCTCACCATACCTTTTCATTTACTAAAATCATGGGCTTTTCTTTTTTTCTCTCAATAGGATAGTGAGACTTCCTAAGTAATGTTGGAATATATCAAGGCATTTGCAGCTTCACCAATATCAAATCTTGACATTCGTTTTTCGGAAGTGCCTCAGCCAGCAACCTGAGACTTTGAAAAGCTGTCACACCACAACACAAACAAGTTTGCAAAGCAGTGACTCTATGAGCTCTGATAACCCCTTGATGGTGCAGAAAAACCTCCAGCCATTTCAGGACTGCAATCTTTTGAACACTAAAATGATGACTACCATTGAGCTTGACAATAAACTTGGCTGAATAACCCAGACCTTGTTTCAACCCACAGATCTTGGATCTCCAAATGACCTCTTGCCAGATTTACATCTGTTTCGTCTATGGAGAATGTGGAGTCTTTTTTAAACTCTTTGAGCTTAGTTTTTCTTCTCCTCTTGGCTTTGCTGCCAGATGATAAAGATTTAATTCATTTATTACTACTACAATCCATCTGGTTTTAAGCACAGAAGCAAGCTGAGTTTTCAGAGTAGCTTCTGTTCCTAAGGGAAAATTAGTGTCCTCACCTATCCTAGGCTGCTTTTCTCTTAGGCACAAAATTTCAACAAATAGTGGGGGCTACCCTTGCTCCCCCTATGCCTTCCATCTCACCTGTACTGTAGCATGGACTTCGAAATATATAAGGATGGCCCTTATTCCCTTAATTCTTCAGTCCAGGGGACTCTAACATGCAAAGTTTCCATTTTATCTTCAGTCTTGACTGAGTTTATGCTTGGTTAGCTTTAGAGTGGTATGGGGATAGAGAGCAGAGTACCAAAATGCAATTGCTGCAAAGGAAGCACAGTGCTGACATTCCCTTTGGTAGCTCCAAGTTCTTGCTAACCTCCTCTACAGACAGTCTAGTGACAATAGATTGACTCACAGGCAAAACCTGTGCTTGTTACATGGGAACAAGGGTATTAGCTGGGCTGATGCATATTGCTGCTGTAGAAATTTATTGTACAGTGCAGGTGAAGCATAGGCTATTATTTACTCCTGCTGTGCATTGTTAGAAAAAATATTACATCCCAAAACTGGCTTCTTTCCACTGATGCCTGAAGCAGCCAAAGCACTTCACTTGCCCTCTAAGAGCTCTGTGATCTCTGTATTAAAGCTCCTAGATATATGTGAATTAATTATTCTTATCAAACCAAGTTCTTCAGTCATACAAAAGTTCTCACTCAACAATTGTGGCACCTCTCTGTGGAACATAAAACTTGCCCCACTTTTTAGTACAGCTCCAGGGGCAGTATTTCTCTAGAATAAGAGCCCACAACATTTTAAGAATTTACTGTGAGTTTTCTCTATTTGCAGTGCCTAATATCAGAGGCCTCTCTAACCAACGACAGGACTACCAGAGACTTCAGAGAGGTTATTCCATAATAATCCAGCATACCAGAGATCCAGAAATTCTGATATTAATATTGAGCAAAGTGTACGAAAAAAAACATAGTCAGATATTTCTGATGAGATAACAATGCTTGCTTCACAAATACAGTCAATCAGTGTGTGTTTTTACCTTTCAGTTTATGTGCTCATTTCAACCATGGATGTAGAACTGTCTGCAAGCAAAGTTGATACTGGGGGTTAAAGGTCACAACTAACAATCCAGACACTTCTCTGAATAGAGTCAAAACATGAGAAAAACCTTTTCAGTTCATAGCTTACCTGCTCCAGGGGTTTGCTAGGAGTTGGATTGAGGAGATAAAAGAGAGTGGGAGAGACCCTGGACTGGGGCTTGGAGCTGGAAAAAGAAACAACAGTGAAAAGGTCAACGTTCAGATGATGGTATCACATCCTCCTTTCATCCCTGCAGTTCACACGAAGGCCGGGATCCTTGCTTTGCTTTACTTTGGGGAGAACTCTTGCTTTATTTGTTCATGTTGAACTGCTATCAGAGCTCAGTGTCTCAGTGTTGTGTTTTAATAACTTCAGTTTCCCTGGACCAGATACATATGAAGTCGGTTAGACGATTCTATAAACAATGGATCCAAGTCACGCAATGCAACATTTCTGATTGCAAGATAACCTTTCCAAGGGTGAAGTTAGCGAGGTGAGGGGTTGGATTCCTCAGCCAGGCACGAAGGGAGACCTTCAGCATTCAGAGCTGCTCCAGTGGGACAAGGTTCATCTCCTCTTGTTTTGGGGGAACAGCTCCCTGGTTTGTTTTTGTAGTCCCCAGTCAGCACACTGGGTGACTTTTCTGAATTCTGGCTGCCTGGAGCATACTTTGTTGACAGTTCATTTAAGGAGATCTGTGCAGAATATTTTCCTTTGAAATCAGTTGAGAAGAGGAGTTACACTGAAGTTTTAGTGAGCACAATACCCTTCATTTTTATTTTGGAGTTTAAAAAAAGCGACAGTTGTGGGAAGATGTTTCCAAACCAAGAAATGGGAAGGTTCATTTAACATAGTATGGGAAAGGTCAGAAAGGAAAGGAGAAGGATGGAATCAGCCAGATGAAGATTTTGGAAAAACCTCCTCTCAATGTCTTGCATTTTTAGTTATTTGTTGATGAAGATATTAGTCTCTAATATGCATTTTAAGATAAACAAATATTCCAGGATCCAATATGAAACGTTTGTGAAGTCTGAAATTTTTTTTCTCCCCTCTCCCAAATCACCAACCTGTAGCTTTACTTTTACCAGCTGATGAGCGTGGTTACTGCCGCATGTGAAGGGGTCTAGCCTTCGCATTTATAAACAACACAAGTTTGGCACCTACAAATACTCTAATTGTGTGTCTTGGCATAAAACGCATTCTTACTCTTTTCTTGGGAATATTCTTCTCCGGAGTTTTTTTGTGCGCTTGTTACTCTATGGCCACACATGCACTGAGTACAGAGCCATGCCTTTTTTTCTTTTCCCCTGTAGCAAAGTTTATGTGCAAAACTACATAGATCATGAGATGCTGATGTGGTTTTGTTTGTGTTTCTAGTCCTCATATGATGGTGTTATCTTTGGATACACTTGTTAAGTGTACATCACAGTGAAAACAACCCTTCACTGCAGCAAAGTGAGCAGTTCTGAAACATGGACTTTCTTCTTTAGGTACCAGGACCAGTCTTGCAATCATGGCATAGGGCTTCATGCTTCCCATGGGCTGCTTTGCTCTCTACTAATGAGTTTCAGAGGAGAATGGATAGGGGAATTTGATCCAGCTCACAAAATCTGAAATTTAGGTCTTCAGCTTAATCCAAAGCTGTAGATGCTCAGACCAGACGTCACAGTTGTCATCCATTTTTTCTTTAGTTATACCCATAAATAATATAAGTAGATCTTTAGCTCAACCTGCATCTCCATAACTCTCATCCTTTAGAACAGGTGGTATCAAAGTTTCATTCAGGGAGAGAAGCTAAAGGAGTGAGCCATCAAGTGGAGGCTACACAGAAAACTCAAGTTCTTAGTTTCTTCCAACACCCTCTAAAACACTTGTTCACTTCCACAGCAAGAAAGTCCTGGAATAGACACATGGAATGGCTTCCTGACTCAAGGGATAGTCTGGAGTAGGATTACAAACATGGGGTATTCCAGATCCTTTCCAGTCCCCAACTTCATGTTTGTGTGACAGATCTGGCTACAGAACAACCAGCTGATTCTGCCAGGTGTGGTGACAATTGCAAAATTCCTTTGCAGACAGCACATGAAGGCTGCATTGGCTGCAAATGGCACATGATTGCCAGTGATTGCCTGCTGTGTTTTATCAGCTTCTGATTTATGTTGTAGAGAAACAAGTTCATATTGCTCAGTAGTCTGGATCTCATGCAGCTATCCTGGATGCACTGGATTATCAGGTGGTTCCATGCATAGGGAGTCAAAATGGAATACAGTTTTACCTGCAGAGACTGCCCTTGCAAACTGGGCTGCTGTATTTTAGATCAGTGATTATGCTACTGAAGTCAATCACCAGCCCATCCCTCTTAGCATGTTGCTGTCTGCCTGCTTTTCTATACAGAAAAGGAGCTAACATCTCACATATGTTTTTGGAAGATTTGTTTAATTAAGCAAAAATTAATTGACATAATGAGAGTTCACTTAGGGTTTCCAGTGGCTTACATATATACATATAAAGCTGGATTTTGGAAAAGGCTCTGGCTGAGTATCTTGGGAATCTGGATTCAATTCTCAGCTTTGCTGTAGGCTTCCTGTTTAACCCTAGGCCAGTCATGCGAGGACAGATCTGTGAGGTATTGAGGTATTTGGTTCCTAAATGTTTATTGATTTCTTCTGTAATCAGGGCTATGGTGCCTTTCTGCTTCATTTTATCCACCTGTAAAATGGAAATGATTGAGAGTCTCTTCACACACTGTGGCTAGAGCATTTGTTCCAAGCAAAGGTTACTTCTGACTGTGCATCTGTACAGCGGCAAGAGAAACTGCGTCTTCATCTCAGTTATGATCTTTTGAGTATACTGTGCTGTGAATAAAAATAACAATGCAGAGACAGTGACATGCACACTGACACTTAAACTAACACACACTCTATTTATTTGTTTGTTACTTAATTTTGTGAGGGGATTATTTTTTTCTTGGAATACTTGCTGTATATTCCCCCTAGCTATGATACTGTGCTCCAACTGTAATGATTAATGGGAAGATTTCTGCCCTTTTGTCCTGACCTAATATTAACTGAATGGATTATTTTAGCCAGAGGAAAAGTGAATTTTTCCACTTCTTTCTCAGTTTAAGCCTTGGGTAAGGGTCACTGTCTCTGTTGAACTTTTCCGCTTTCTGTCTCCCCCTTTTTCTCTTCTCAACTTTTTACTGAGCCAAATAGTCTTTTCCACATGACATTATGCTCCATTGGTTTATAGTTTTTTTGTTAAAACCCGTATCCAGAATTCCCAGTAAGCAGTAATTATTGCCTCAATTATGACACACAATGTTTTTCTGGGTGAAATGAAAGCCACCATCATCAAGAATTCATGACCAGCTCTCTCAGCAAGGACCAGTAATCTATTGGGTAGACATTTTGGAAAGATACTTCATAAGTCATTGTATTGATTAAAAGCAAAATAGGGTTAGCTGTGTAAAAAACCAAAACATTCTGTAGCTTTTCCAAGTTAATTATTCAGCCACAGAGCCACTTTACCACCCAGGAACTGCATTCACTTTCTTCTTGAATTCTAAAGGAAATGGCTTTTCAGTCCCATTGCATTTGCCATCTCCTGGGCCAATCTGGCCAAGATGAACTGCAAAAGCTAACACAAAATGCCTTGCCCCAGAGGACTCTCATTGCCAATTGTTTTTCCTGTTTCTTTGCAAAGATATTTGGAGTGATATACCATTCTCCAGTACTCAGCACATCCATCTTGATGTGGGATTTCCCAGGTTGCTTCTCCATATTGGGAAATGCCTCTGTATCCTATTTATCCCTGACCAGGCTGACATGCCTAACACTCTTTTGTCCCTGATCATCTTCTAGGAAGAAGAAAAAAACAGGTGCCACAGCAGGTTCAAGTTTTTCTTCCTATGTCTTTTATCCCCAAAGGGTTTTAAAGATGTGGCCAAGCTGTTCCTCAGCAGGGACCTGGCCTGCTGTTCAGTCCTGCTGGACTTCTTGCCAGACTGCCCTGGTGCTGGTTCAAACACATGTCATCACATGCAATATGGACACAATACCCTCATTCCTACAGGCTCCAGGACCCAGCAGAAGAAAGCGCAGGCAGGAGATCAAACATGGAAGGAACAGAAGACAGAGGAGCTGCTGTTGTCGTCTCTGTCTGGAATAGAAAAATGAACACAAGGGAAGAGACGGGGTAGTGGGATAATTACTTTCATCCCAACTTTATTCCCACAATTCCCAACCACTTTTGAAGCCAATTTTCCTTTAATAAAATCTACTATTAATGACTCAAGTAGAAGCCTTTTGTGCAAGACAATACCCAACTCTCCAGATGGAAATATTTTGTGTTCTGCACAATATACATGTATGTATATTTATATACATAAATTGAGCTGCAAGCATGGCCTGTATTACTCTATTTTTCAAATTGAGTAAATTATTTCAAAATATGTTTAACATACTTCATTTCTTTGAAACTAATGCTTTCATAGCTCTCCTGCCCCTTATAGCTCTCCATACCCCTCAAAGACAAACACAAGCCAAACAGCAACAACCATAATTTCTGGAAGCCATTCATTTGCTATTTCTGTTCATCAGAGCTTCAGAGTGAAGGAATTTAAAGAGCTACTGATGCCTTTTGTTACTTGGCATATATATCCAATATTGTCTTTCAAGCAGTTTAGACACATCCTTCTTCTCTTTCTTCTTTAACAGCCTGTCAAAGAAATAGGCCTAATTAGTTTATTGTGGGTTTGTGTGTGAAGAAGTTATTGAGGGAGTGCCAAGTCAAAAAGTCAAACACAAACTGATTAATTTTCACAATGCACCCCTCTGAGGTGGGGAAGTTCTGACAAATCCACTGGGTGTTCACAGTTATCCTGTGCTCTGCTCACAGAGGCTGGGAGCCATATGGAGAGCAGAGTGCTGGCACCACACTTCCCAGTTCCCAAAGCTCACACTGCGGGTGCTGAGGCTGACACTGAACCTCGATGCCCGCTGGGAGCTCAGCCCACCAGAACTGTCACTTCCTCTTCTCCCCCTGCCAGATGGAGACACCTCATGACAGCCCTTCCTTGAGGTCAGCTTTTTGAGCACAGCAGAATATACACAGCTTAGGAGTGTGACACAATGATTTGGCTTACAGACTATATAGCTGGGGTTTGATAAGCTAAGCATTGGTGTGCCCATAATCCTGATAGGGCACCCAAGTCCTGGCTGACCAGGCAGGCACCAGTCAGGAGTGGCTGGGTTGGCCTCTGCAGCTCTCGGGAGCTACCTCCTCTGATTGCTCAGCTGTCATCTTCCCCTGGCTCCATCGGCACCAACAGTGCTGACTTCTCCATACAGGAACAGACACTGCAGTTCCTCACAAGTCTCCATGGGGTTTGGGGTTTTTTTGCTGTTTTTGGGGGTTTTGTGGGTTTCTTTTGCTTTAGGGTTTTTTATGTTTCATGATAGTGCTTTCCCTATGGAATCCTTGAGCTATGCATGAACCCACCTCAACAGTGCTTTCTTTGTCATTAATTTTATTTTTCCTATCTCTCTCTAGACTTTCTCACAGCTCTTCCTCAGCAGCCTGAATCAAGGTTATGCAGCTGTGTCATATCAGAGCAGGGAAAGCCCTTGGTTCACAGGCAGCTCAGCTGGAGGGGGTTTACAGAGGGCAGCTACAGCAGTTACTGGGGAAGGTCAAAAGGAAACGACTAGCTGGGCTGGGGTTACGGTCTGTCAGGAAACTGGGCTAGATTGGTGGCTTTAACTCAATGAAACTTCCATAAAAAAAGTTTATGAGCCACAGTGGTTCCCATTTCCAAGCAAATAGAAATTAGACTGACCTTTAAGAATTTGCTTAGCAATTTGTAATGCTACCCAATGCATTTGCTTGCTTTCTTAGATGCCAGAGAATATCAGGAAGGAGAAAGGTTTTTTTCCCCCAATGGTTTTGTGAAACATCTTGTAATGCCTTTCAGATCAGCAGTTGTTCCCCTGACACTAAGCTAAGAAACACTGAACCAAATGATCTCCTAAGGTCCCTTACAGCGCTATTTTGTTTAATTCTGGAAACTCAGAACCTCTTGCATTTCTATCACTAATTCTACTGCCACCGCTATGTGTCTTCAGGCTCTCAGGACTATCTTTTGTCCTCTATTATGCTAGCCGAATAGTTGCAATAAAACAGAATATTTGTCCAGAAGGGAGTTATTGTTCCTGCTGCAAAAGGTTATTTGAAGTTGCAGCTGCCACAGGGAAGAGTTTGATGGCACTTCAGCCTTCAAGGACACTTGGAATTTTCTCACTTAAAGCAGTTTCCAGGTTACAATTTGCAGGAACTTGTGCAGGTTGCAAGACCAGATCTTTCTCCACTCAAAAAACCCCACTTCAAACCCTATTTCTATGAACTTTAGATTGTGTTTCAATAAAGCTATTCACCCCTCAGTCTTCATCTCTACTTTAACAATTTTCTCCAGTGTGGCATTTTTTACAATTGTGTGCTTCAAACAGCATCAAAACAGACACTGAAGCAATATTAAGAAGCCATCATGACACATCTACTTCTACTAACTTCTCTGATCTCAAGTCTTACCTTTTTTTGACAGAGAATATATAAATATATATTTGAACAAGTGACTAGGAGGTGAGAGGAGAAGTTATTTCTGTGTTCAAGGAACTGATAACTGCAGCCTTGAGGTCACCTAACTGAAGCCCAGGAACCTCAGCCCATGTTTCCATAGGGGGCCCATCAACACACTGATCTGGCAGTGACCACAGGATCATTCAAGCCTCTTGCACTGATTTAGTTTTAAACCTCTCTGCACTAGGTCAGATTTGCAAGAGTTGGTTTTTGTGGTAAGGCACTGTGCCGCAGCCATCAGCCTCATTTGGATTCAAACAATATTATGAGACTCGAGGGGTTTATCTGAAATATGAAAACACCATAAATATTCATTTTGAGAAAATCCTGCTCAGACAGGGAGCATAGAGTAGACTGATTTGTGTCCTGCTAATACCATCCGGCTGTGAGTGGGCAGGAGGACCCCAATACTGCATGTTCATCAGACCCATACCAGATCCATGTGCCTGGCTTGACGTTCTCCTGCTATCGGCAATCTCACAGTCCCCCAGGGAGCTGTGGGCTTCCACTGAGCAGCTCAACGGTGACTTGCCATCCAGTTTACAGCAAGAAAACACAGTTCCCATGCATTTCACATGTGCTGACTGAAATGTGTTGCACATGGGTGTGAGGCAGACATGATAGAGATATATAATGCTGGTCTGACTCAGTGGAAATGAAAATAACATATGTTAAGCACTTTAAAAGTACTGATGCATATTATGCCCTGCTAACTGTTATTGAGTAATTATACTTTTTTTTCTTTGGAAGATGTCTGTGCCATTAGAAGACCACTTTCTTGCAAACCCTCCCTCCGTGCCCACACATAGCTTCATGAGGAAGAAGGGCAGATTTTTAGAAAAATAGTATAAATCTACTCCATGGTCAAGATAACGACTGTAATGATTAGAAGCACATCCTGAATCAGGGGGGAACATTTGGTGGAGTTTTCATTGAGTGCAGTGCTGGATCTTATCCCCCTTGTCTGTGCCCCAGCATCAGCAACCCACAGTCCCTCGCCAGTCCCAGACATATTCAGAGGAAAAGGACAGGCAGCAGCCACCTTAATCCAATTTGATCTAAGTATGTAATTAGGGCTGTACATCTGGGATCACTTCTTCTCCCCTTCAAAAGTTAAAAAGCTTTATGAACTAGAGGCAGGAAGGAAGGTTTGATCCAGCTTTGGGTGTTGAAAAATTCCTCTCATCTCAGCTCAGCTGTACAAGGCTCCAGAGGCTCGCGCTTACAATTTGATGGCCCTGGGGAAAGCCAAAAACTTGTGCAGTCATCCCAGGACTGTCTCATTATAACCACTTCTCTGCTGTCTGTGCACAGGATTTCTGTTTCACCCCAGTATAATCTCCTGCCCTTCTTCTGCCACGGTGGGACACTGCAGTGGTGATCAACTGCTCACCTGAGCATTCCACCAGTCTCTGGGGTTCTGCCTTTCCCATGCATCGGTGTTTGGAAACACATGGTTTACAGGGGACGTTCACATGTGATGCTTTGTGCAAAAAGGGACATCTCTGCCATTAACATGTGCCCCTGTTGGGCCTCCACATTTGACAAGATCCAATAGAGGCTGGATATTTTCAGAGACAGCAGAATTACTCAAAATATACTGTCTAATGTGAATGCATTCCAGCAAGGTTGTCCAGGTCCCTGCTTCAGACTTGTTTAGCCTGGCATTCACAGACAGCTTTTGATCTGAGGAAAAATATTTAACATTTCTATCTCTTTGTTAAAATTCTTCTAGATAAAGTTATCTGGCACTAGTGAAGGGATGAAAATTTTGGAATGAAGGAAGAGGTAAAGCAGAAGAACTGGGGAACATCATGCTGTGGATGTACTGTGAAAGAAATTCTCCTGCCAGCGTATGTGATCCAAAAGGTTTCCTCCTAGCCTTTAATGAAATTATCTTTTGCCCTTTCCAGTAGGACAACACTCAATCAGCTGTTTATGTAGCCAGATCTCAGCTGATTGCTTGGAAACTCCTCAGGCAAAGCACATGTGGGTGAGGACACAGTTGGATATATGGAAGCAGTAGACACTTCTCAACAGACTTTGGGGCTTAAACATGCCATTTACTACCAACAAGTAAGAGAGCACAGAGAAAAGGCAGAGGATACTCCAAGCCTGCTCACAGATGCCTCCTCCTCAACCACACAGAGGGATGGTCAGGGCACATCGAGGCTGTGTGTGAGAGCTGAGATGGCTGCACCTGTGGGTGACCTGCTGCTGAGTCCTGGTGCATGTGCCAGACTCTCACATGCAGGATGGTGTGATGTTTGCCCAACATGTCCACCACCGTTGGCTGATCATTGATTCGCCATGGGCTCCAAATAATCTGGAAAGATTGGAACACACTTGATTCTAAAAGATTGCCAAGAAGAGAAACAACTGTTTCTGACCCCTCCCTAGGCCTTGCTTCATCAGATTGACGGGGTAGTCTCAGCTTTTATGGAGGCAAAAAACCACTGCTCTAACTGCAGCTATTGAGCCAAACCCTCAGCTGGTGTGACACTGTTTTCAATGGAGCTGTGCTAATTTACAGCAGTCTTGTGTCTGACCTTCTTCTGGAGAACAATTCAATGTGAAGAGAATGAGGATTATAGGGGAGTAACCTCAGCCTTTCTTTTAATATAAATCACAGAGGAGCAAAGTTGGCAACTGACACTGGTCAGAGAAAGCTGATGGAATTGCACTCTGTGAGAATATGCCATTCCATCAAGATAAAACCGATACTGCTTTTGTTATGTGGAGAAGAAACCTGGGGGAAGGGAAGGAATTTCAACAATTCCAGTAAAAAACACAAGATATTTTAACATTTTGGAACAGAGAAATACCACTTTCCTTTTTAAAACAAAGTTTGCCAATACTTTTTCTAATTCATGCTATATCTAGTATTAGAAAACAGTTAAAAAATTAGAAATCCAAAATCAATAGTAAGTATTTCAATGAATCCCAAATATATTTTTCTGTCGAATTTTCTGTCACAGAGAGCTTACCCTGGGGGGGGTTGCTCAGATTTGGAGCAGAACCAAATTCCCAAATCTTGCACTATTTCATGAAGCAAATCCCCTCCACTGAACTATTAGTCAGAAAGCCTGGGTTTATTGTAGGAAAAGGGTGAATGCTTTCTGCTACTTCCTAACTGCTTTCTAGCCTTCCCAAACACTAAAGATGTCTGCTTTAGTTTTCGTTTGAGACTCAATGACCTCAGTCCCAGAGAAGTGACAAAGAAGCTTGTTGGAGCAACTTACACTTACCACTTTAAAAATTAATAAATTCAAATGCACTAAGCAAAGGATTACAAAGTCAGATTTAGAGATAGACCCTGAAGAAACTTATTTGTAGATGGGCTTAAACTGTGGATAATAATACTGACTCACCATTATGAACTGCTTTGAGGTCTAGGGATAAAAGGATTTATGTTAGTACTAAGTATTATTACATTTTATTGTTAATTTCTAAAGCTAGAAAATGAATAACAAGCTGGAAAAAAAAAATCTTTCAGTGAAATTAAGGACTTAACCAGATAAGAGATCCCAAATGTCAACACTGACATTATGACTGCCTCTCCAACCCTTCTTACCTTGCTGGCTCTTTTTAAACCTCTTCAGTGTGGAATGGGTCCAAGAACTGTAGTCACTTGGACTTGAAAATTCATAGGGTTTTTCATAACCTATTTCCTTTGCTGTAGGTGTTGTCATGTACAACTTTGTTGCTTGTCACGCTGTCAGAGAGAGCCCCTATATGCCCTCTCACACGCTTTTCCTCCCATACACACTCTATCCTTGACAGGTAGCATATACAGCACAAAAGGGAGAGAAAACAAGAAAGTACTGGGAAATCAACATCTGGTTCAAATAATTCCCCTATTTAAATTTTTACTTAGAGAACTCCCATTGGTATTGAATAATTGAACTCAGTTATTTACAGCTAAAAATCTTGGTTGCACCATTCCTTTCTGGTTTCATGTGGTGGTTTGTCATACCTAGGCTCCTGAAATCTCACAGGGGATTTCTGTTGCAGGTACCACACAGCAGAAGGCAGCTCCACGTTCCTCTCTGCCTCCTCCTCCCATGGGCAGACACTAAAAGATGCTGCATTGCTGTCTTCTCCTCCTCTCCTTTATTAGGAGACGTTGAGCTTATAACAAGTACGCTTCACTTTGCAAAAAAGCAGTGTAATTAGCCTTGCTTTTTTTGGCCTGCATGTGTGTGGTAAAATGTCTAGTAACAGTTGGCAAGACTTCTGCAGGGAATGAGATTCCCATGGTTAGATCTAAAGCCCAAATACTTGGAACAAATTAACACCAGCCAAGAAAGTGAGGTTAATTACTGGAACACTTGAAAGAGGAGGTCTCCCTAGTCTGGAAAACTGCAGTACACTATCTGCAAGTATGGTTTGTGGCCAAGCAGGATCTCTCCCTCTCTTTCTCTCTCTCACTTGCTCTTTCCTTCTGTCCTTTTGTGTCCCAACTGCAGACAAACATCGGAGCTACTGAGAGCAAAGACCTAATCTTCCTCTGACCTGTTCTTCCATCAGGCCAGTGCCATCAATGGCCCTGGAAGATACTCAAAGCTGAGAAACACTGCCATCGGGAGCCAGGTCTCCTTCTGTCTATGTTTTCTCATTAGTGGTTTTGCGTTGTTGAAAGGCATCTCATTGGAGGCCCAGTCTTCCAGCAACATGCTGCTTTAATCTGGGGTGGGCACTGAGGCTTTCAAAAACACAGCCTGCGACCCAACAGGAGAACAGTCATCTTCCCTAATATGCTCTTTGGAGAGCAAATCTGTAAGTCCTGCAGACCCTTAAACATCTGCCTTTGGTAACATTTTAATGGGGAAAATTTGCCTAGTAACCGCATTGCTGTTGACCTTTGATGCGTGAGGAATGTGTACATGCGCATGTCTGGGGTAGCTGCGTGTGTGCAAAAACCTGTGAAATCAAGGTTGAAGAATCACGTAGATGGAACCTACATACTCCAGTTCAGTTACCTGTGCACCTTTAGGAGGGCTCCCTCGTGTGTTTACATTATTCATGACACAGCCCTGTGTGGCACGAGGACAAGGCTTTCTACCGTGGGGTGGCTGCCTCACTCAGTGCTCAGGAGGGATACTGTTCATTATAGGAACAGCTAGTGAAGATTTTGCTTTTTCTTCATTGTTCAGCTTGTGACCTCAAGCCTTACTGACTGTGTGCTATTCAAATTGTGCTCTGAAAACAACATCGTTTTGTTTTCTCATGGGCTTTTCTATAGCAGTCATGACAATAGTATCAAAGTGTCTCATAAAGATTAATTCATCTATTTTTGCTACAGCCCCAGGAGGCAAGTTGGTATTTTCTTCATTCTCCGAATGTTGAACCGAAAGCATAATCCCCATCTATACAATCATGGGTGCAGTTTATGAAGCAGCTAAAGCCGTGGTGTCCTCTGAGGCCCCACAACTGCTTCAAACAGTGCCTGGATGGTCCGTCAGGCTACATCTGGCTTCAGCGTGTGCACTGCCTGACCCCCTGGCCATGCTTGCAAACTTACAAAATTGAATCTAGTCTTAAAAGTAGCCTCAGGGCCTTTGACAGTATAGACATAGCCATATGGTCAACAGTGTGTCTACAAGATCCGTGGTAAGCATTAATTTTGAATCCTGTCATTGAGATGCCTGGGTCTTGATTTTTCCTCTTGCTCCTCATTAGCCAGCACTGCAGATGTTCATAGCAGAATTCCTGACAACTTCAGTCCCAGCTGAGACCCCAGGATCTCAGGTTGGGTCCCCAGAAAATGAAAACCTAGAGTTAGGAACCCTCTGTATGCAGCATGGCTTAGCATCTGCGAAGGGCAAAATCCCTGCTCCTCACAGCTCCATCGGGTACAGCCCCAGCCCTCCCAGTGGCTACCCTGCTTTACTCGTTTCCCACTTGCTGTCACCTGTGATGATTGCAGCCGGTGTCCAGGGCCTGGAAGCCTCCCCCATTTGGTGGACCACAGCAGGAGACCTCTGGGAAACAGACTTTGAGGCTGTAACGCTTGATCTGCCCAAAAGGGTGGAATTAATATTGAGCACTAAGACCCAGTCCACATATTTCCTGACTTCTGAATGATCCAATAGACAACCTTGGTAATGTTCCCTTAGGACAGGGATACCTGATTTCCTATGTTTTAAAGTAAGCTAGGTGGTAGCATAGGCATGCCAATGTTGCCATGCCATGGACATCTACAGAGTTTGCTATCAAGATGGCAACTTTCTAGTTCATGGTGGTGTGCCAGGATTTAAGCCGACAGAAGTAACAGATCCTCTCTACATGGTTTTTCTAAGTCTTATAACTTGGCCAAATGCAAGTATCTTTTCACAAGGACAGACAAAGCCCATCCCCAACACAAAAGCCACCTCTTCTGCCAAGTGTCCGATTGTACTTCCAAAGCACAGGGGTTCTAGGGCTTTCCAAATAAAAGGTTGTTAAAAAAAAAAAAAAAAAAAAAGGAGTAACAAGGCAAACAATGTATCCAGGCTTCTTCTCAGAAACACTATGTCATTTTGGCTGAAATTTCCATAATTCAGTTTGAGGCAAACACCCCGTACATAAAATTTAAGACCAAATAGTTGAAGCTGTCGAAGTTATAAACAAGTGAAAGAAGGACCCTATAATCAAAAATGCTAGTCAAACTTACTAATAAGCAGTTTCCCAGCTCTATATGTTGCTATACGTGTGCATTTGCACATACTCAGTAAGGGCTGATACATCAGGCTGACTTTTAAAGCTGTTCTGGGAGTACTGCCCTGGGAAAAGGACCCACACTGGCTGCTTCCTGTGCCATTTAGAAAAGAATATTGGAAAATGGACAGAAAGAGGAGGCAAAATACACTGTAGTGGCAAGAAATCAATCAGTGCAGTCTATATAGCGCAGAGAGGCTCTCTTCTTCTGCCAACCCAGCCTCCGGGGCTCTCCAGATCCTTAGACTAAGGGTTCAAGCAGAACACAGAAATACCATGAGGAAAGCAAGGAATTCATCTAGCCAAGCCCTCATATCTAATCTGTGATTAAACCAACATATTCTTGACCAATTGCCATCTAACTTTTTCTTACAGCTCTTGAAGAAGGGGATCCCAAGTACCCCCAGCTTCTACCAGTGCTGAACTGAAAGTGCTTAGGTACTTTCACTCAAACAGCTTATTCACTGCAAACTGAACGCATTGTTTCTACTTCTGCCCACTGTAACAGGGAGTATGAAAGATTGCTGTCCCTTCCAGAAGAAGCTTTACATGCTTGAGGACTTTCACATCACCCCCACTATCCCCTCTTTTCTGGATGCATAGGGAATTTCTTTGCTCTTTCCCAGCAGCTGTGTATCCTAACTCTTATTATTCTGGTCTCTCTTCACTGCATTTTTCCTGAAGTGCAATACCTAATACTAGAGAGTCTTCCAAATGGGTGTAAAGCAAAGCCTTATCTAAGCAGCCCATCTGCTTACAGCACGTGAGTGTCTGTCAGCCAATGCTGCTCAAAGAAACTTCATGACTTCTATTGAGGAGTCAGGATCATGATTTTATAGCTAAGTTAGTATAGCCCAGCATTTAGGAAGACCCAGACCAAGGTGCAAGGTTTAAGGCTTATGTCTATAAGCCTTACAAAGATGTGCCTCATACTCTGGCTACAAAGTCAGAGTATAACAGGCTAATTGCCTTCCGTAAAACATTCATTTTGCCACATTGCAAAATCTGTTTGGTGGGAGTTTTTTTGTTGTGCAACTGCATCGTGTTGTGGACTCATGATCTTGGGGTTTTTTTAACCAGTTTTTTGCTGTCTCCAAGCTGGTCACACTTCTCTGTTTGCATGGGAGCATATCTGAGATCTTTCTTGATGCTAAGGTGTACCATAGGCACACATTTTGTCTGCACCTGCCAGACCAGTTACTACATTCAAGAGAGAATTCTCTTTTAGGTTTCTTAATCTGAAACCTTGGAAATCTTGTACAAAAACCCTGAAATCTTGTACAAAATTAGGACTTAATATGTTTCTCAAACCAGTATATCATGGAGTAAGGGCCCCTAATTATCAGAAATATTTCCATAAGGGGATCTGGGTACCTGACATTGCTTCCACAGCTCCAAAGTCACCTGTTGTGCTAGAAACAGCCAACTAGTAATGCGATGTACTACTTTATTTTCCAGTTTATCCAGTCTCCTAGGTGAATGGGGCAGGTACCTCTGCTCAGCAAAACCAGTACACCTCATTAAATACAAGCTTGCTTGCTGTGATAGAACCTTAAATCTTTTCCCTGCTAGGATCTATCGATAGTGTCCTCTTTGCACTTCTGACTGTACTTTAAAACCACATTTATCTTGCTGACACTTGCAAAGCACATAAGCACCATTGTATACCCAGGAGATTCTCTGTGCCCTCTGTGATATCCAGAATGTCCTGTCTGTACAGACATGCGCATGAACAAATGAACCTGCAGCTTCCTCTTGAAGAAATAAAAATGTTTCTGAGCCCTGTTGGGTTTTATGAATCCATCACACAGCACAGGAGTTTTTCAAGTTCCTAGATCAGCAAAGCTCACTGTGTTTATGCATGGAACAAAGGGAAAGGGAGGCAGGTACAGCACTAATGCAAATGGGGCCATTTACCAATTTGTTTTCCACCTTTTCCATACCCATAATGGTGCTGAGGAAGGTGCTGGTCACACAAGAGGTTCTCTTTGCATTATCATCTCCCTCATTAAGCTTATGCACCTTCAGAAAAAGGAAAATTATACAAATGTGCCCAGACTTGCAATTGCTGCCCATGGAGGCAGCCATCCCAGGGTCTGGCACACAGAGGATGGAGGTTTGGGCACATCCCTGCAAGAGGGCAAAAATATTTCCTTCCTAACCTTCGAATGCTAAGTCAGCAGACATCACAGATGATCTGAATGTCTTGTGTGTGCTCATGGATTGGCTTACATCAGAGAAGGGTGAGAAATCCTCTGGCTGAGCCACGAGTGTGATCTCCCATCAGCAAAGTGAGGGCAGGAGTAGGGGCCGTGGGGCTATGGAGGTAAGCTCAGCAAGTCATTCAGTGGTCCTCCAGTGGAAGACAGTGTAAGAATGCAAAGCTCACTGATACTAGTATTACTCCACACAGCTTAGTAGAAGATAGTGTGTACAATACATACATACTGCAAAATAGGTTTTATTTCCTTGAAAAATAATTTCACTCTCTTCTCCAAGGTGTTGCTCAAAGCTGACAGTTTAGAGGAGCTGAGGTTGCTATTGTAGGGCTGGTGGGAGGCAGTTGTATTTGGGTCATTTCATCACTTGCATATGGAGAAAATTTTGTTATTAGACTCTCTAAAAGTCAAAATCTCTTTTTCTGAACCCCAAATTCCAGCTTTGAGAAACAGAGACTTCCAACACTGGTGGCATATGAAGCCTAGGACATGCATCCTCAGCTCAAGCGCATGAGGGTCTTGACAGCTGTTTTTGGATTGAATTTATGTTTTCCTGATAAAAGCACAAAAACTGTTTTTTGAGTGTGCTCCTGGATTGACTTGCATTAGGGAAGGGTGAGAAACCCTCTGACCAAGCAGTGTGAGCTCTGGTTGATCTCCCTTTTCGTAAGATAGGAAATGCCATGGCTCTGTTTGGAGTCCATTGTCCACATGTTCTTTCCTTGATAAGATCTGGCAAACTCAAAAAGAAGTGTAACTCAGCCTTTGATATGCCTGTGAGTGACCCCTCTTTAGATAATTTTCCTTAGGATTTCCACAAGCCTTCTGAGAGCCTGCAAACATCTTTTCCTAAGAACTGCATTGCATCATGAGGAACAACATGCATTAGTACCAATTTGCTCTTCCTCCAAGATGTCAAACATAGCTTTTCAAAGATGTGTTAGTTAAGCCCCATAATCTCTCTTCCAGAGCAGTTGGTACTGTTATTCTCTGAAGATGACAGACCCAAGGTGCAGATAGATGAAGTAACTTGTCCACGTCTGCACAATGTATCAGTCACAAAGCTGCAAACAGAGTCCAAGAAGCCCATCTCCCAGTCTTTGGTGTTAACCACAAGACTATGATCTGTACAATACCATAAAGAGCAGGAAGGACCAAGAGGCTGCTACCTAACATGAGGAATTAAATTAATTCCTCTGGACGAGTATGGGAGAAGCAGAGGAGCAAAGTCTTATCACAGACTTTACGATGACTGCTGCCTCACAGTTCATGGGCAGTAGAGTCTGTCTCCCATTTGTACATCTGGCCTGAATCTCATTGATCTTCTCTCTCTTTTCCAGTTTTCCTGTCTCTTGTTGTCTTCTCACAACCTCACAGATGTTGGTCTTTTGACATCTTTAAAAAGGGAATCTTGTCTTTTTCTTGAAATTCATTGGGAAGAGCTCTAAAATGCCTGTGGCTCTCCAGGGGCTTAGGGTAATACCGCTTATCTGAAAATGCCATAGTCTCTAGGAAGCCAAGCTCTTAACCACTGTGGATTTAAATCCCAGTACGAGCCCCCATAGAATGTATCATGTAGTACAGTATAATAAAACTGCACAGTATCTTGTACCTATCAGCTGTTTTGTACAGAGAATTGTCATCAGAAATTAATTTCTCTTAAGATTCCTAGTCTAAAGAAATTTAGCCTGTCTCATCAGTTTTTCTACTCTGCAGAAGGAGGATTTTCAGAAGCTACACATCATTGTGTATCTACAAGCTCCTGGAAATTCATGGAGAGCCATATGGCAAAGGGGAGAAAGCTGTATGATTTGGCACTAGGAGAAGGACATATTTTACAGGTTTTTCAAGAGAAGCCTCCTAGATAAATTTCCAGGATGCAAAGCCAGGCTGCCACTAAGCAAGTGAAATTTGAATGCTAGAGAGATGACCAGTAAAAGTGAAAAATTAGTGCAAACTGTAAACCTGAATGACCACATCTCTGTGGCCCTGAATGAACTCTGAACTTCAGAATCAAAATCCTTTTTGAGATAGACATTACTGCCAGGGCAAGTAAGCAGAAGGCTCAGAATGGGTCTCCAGTTCATATTTTGAGTGAAAAATTATTCATGGAGTCTACCAACATTTTTTTCCAAACAAAATTCTGATATAAAGCATTAGGAAAACTTATGCAAATAAGACTTTCCAAAGTCATAGGAAGAAAAAACTCTATTTGCAAAGAACAACCAACCATATTTTGCCAGAAAAAAACCCCCAACTTAATCCCATACAAGTAATACTAATTATAGTAAACTATGCCATGACAGAGAACATTGCATATAACTCATAAACAACATTTCTCCTGTGAAACAGGACTGTCAACATCATACAGAATGCTAAAAGAGTTTGGCAAAAAGCCATACTAGTGTATTTTTTTCCCTTACTGGTCCTACAGTGGTGAGTTTTGCAGGCCACCCTTTGAAGTACTGGTGATCACATGGAGTCAGCATTCCTGGCTTGCTGCTTCCAGAAGCAAAGCAATGTGGTGAGTCAGCAATTACAGAGTTAAGTGACAATTGTGTCTCTGTTGACTCCAGGATGCTTAGGCGGTCCAGTTCCAGGACCGAATAGTGTTGATGATGCTGTTTCTAATGGAGATCCTGCAGTGCCATTTATCAATGTTTTTTATTTCTCAGGAGAGGAGGTATAAACTGTATGTGGCTATGAGCTGCCCATACACTACTGTACAGATTCAGGTGGTCAGAGATCCTGCTGCCTGCTGAATTAAATGGAGTCTTCATCAACAGGAAAGTGAAGTTTGACCACCTGGTATTCATCAGTCCTCTTACCATTTCACAAGTGTCCATTAGAAACCTATATGGATGATCCCTGCATTTCAATTGTTAGAAAAATTAGCTGTTAACCATCAGGAAATGACCTGTTTCCCAGCACAGTCACTCAGAGCCATTATAGGCCCTGTTCTAAGTCCTCTTCTTATTGAACACAATTTAACAGACGTTCACCATAATCCTTTTAAAATTAGACTTTTGTTCTTTTTTTCAAGCCGTTCAGATTGCTACTTAAATAAAATCTTTTTGTCTGGCTGCAGAGAGAATGAGAAGTCTACACCAGGGTGATGTGTTATCATGCATGACTATGGGAGGGTTGGTTAATAGTTTGGGGTGGAAAATGGGTTTTCATCAGAAGTGGCTGATTTAAAAAGAACATCTCTCACTTGTGGGCTGGCATTTCTGGTGACAGTTGGGAAGAGACAGGAAGAAGCTCAAGGGAAGACAGCCCCATAACCCCAACCATGGCAAATCTTCAGATCCTCTTTGCCCTCCTTCAGAGAGCGTGGGATGGTACCCCTTCCCATACCTGTGGGACATGGGGCTACTGCCCCTGCTGCCAACCTGCCTGCAGTCTCTCCTGCCAAAGGTGTTAGATGTAAAAGAAATATTCATCAGGAAAGTGAGAGATGGAGCCACAGCCCTACAGTTAAGCAAGGATTTAAATACACAGTATGTGAGCACTTTGCCACCAGGCTTATTAAAAATGTTTGTCTGGTTTTCTCTGTTCTAAGGGGGAGAGAAAAAGGGAAGAGATGGACAAGGCTTTTGGAAAAATATATTTGTGTGGCCTGCTTTCTATTTGGCTATGCAACAGCAAAACACATTTTTAAAGCTCTGAAATATTTTAAGGGAATGCTTTCAATATAAAATTTTCAATTCCTGCCTAGTTCCCACCAACAGCACTTTAGGGAGATTGTCCATGGCAGGTATTCTGTCTACGGCTATCTCTGTGCAAACTGCATGCACCAGTTTCCCTAGGGAAATGGGAGACTACAGTTGTGAGGTCCCATTATGGGATATACATCCCACACATGGGTGCTTGTCTTCAGTCTTCAAGAAACACCCATTGACTGGTCTTGGTCCCTTTCTCTAATATTGTGGGGAAAGTGGATTTAGTGATTTCAAGAAGTTGAGACTGAGACCTGTGTAGAGACTGGTGTTATGTCTGGACAGTGTGTGTACAGGAGGAAGAATAGGGCAACCAGAAAAGTTGGGTACTTCAGGGGTGTCAGAAAGATATGGGTGAGGTCCAAGACAAATGTAGACACACAGCTCCCATCCTCATAACTGTTCATGACCCAGAAGAGTACAGTGTCCATGAGATTTTGTAGCAGAGGCACTGTTTTCATTTTGAAGGGAACACAGAAAAATCCCAAACTAACAGTAAAGTGTCTGTTTAGAGCAAAAGCTGGATCTACCACCCTTCTCCATCTAGTCATTGCCTTTCTGAAACTCATTTGCTGTGAATTACTCCAGAAAACATCATCCCAATGGCATACCAGAAGAAGCCATGGTCAAAAAAAAAAAACATAATTTCAAACTATAATTAGAGGATGTTGAAGGCAACACTTCAGCAGTCAGATGTATCAAGCACTGGAAAGTCTCTCAGAAAAAGCAATGGAAAGAATATTGCTTCAATCATAGCGACAAAGCACTGAGAAGTCCACACTAGGCAGAAATTTTGCCTTAGCTAGCGTTGGTTATCAAAAGGCAGGAAGCCTCTTCTCACGCCACTGAAAGCACACAGCCTATGGCAGCGGGAAACCCACTTCTCACAGAAATCCAAGCCTCTGTTTAGGCTTACATACTGCGGGTGGAGATAAGAACTCACCCTGATACTCAGGGAGAGCTATGGGTGCTGCTGGCATGATGGTCAGCTGCCCCAATGCTTGACATCCACTGGCTGCTGAGCCCACGCTCTCCCCAGACTGCCTTACGCAAGTCTGGCCTCCCATTTTCAGCAGTACTTTCTTTTTTTTTTTCCAAGTAAATTTAATCAGGAGTTTACTCTCATCCCTAACTCACTTCATGTGAACCTAATTTCCAGCTCTGATAGTTATTTTTAAAAAGGAATTTTTTTAAATGCAGTGGGGTTTGAGGATGAAGGAAGGAGTAGGGAAAATTCAATTAACATTGCTTACAGTGTTTCCATATTTCTCGGGTGTACGAACAAAGCCATTTCAGGCATTAGAGAAGTTGTTTAGATTTGCACTGTACCTTGCCTGACAGATCATGTAACCTAGCTTTTGAATTGTTGGACCTTATCCAGCAGGAAGGATAGTTTCTGCACTCCACCAGTCCAGAGCAATGCCCATGGGAGCCCCTGACTGCAGGGACAGTTTTGTAGCATTGCCAGGGCTAACACACATGAGAAGGTGTTACAGCCTGGGATTGTTAGCAGGTATTTAAGAAAACACACAATCAAGGAGGTATGGACTAAGCCTATTTAAAAATAGAAAAGAACTATGGAAAAGGAATGGATCTTACAGAAAGTGAGCTTTTCTCCCTTAATCTACAGACCAAGGTTGCCCTTCAAGGATTTTAGAGTGAGGTACTTTTTTTTCATTGTTTTTTTTTAATATCAGAAAGCACAGCTACTTTTAACCTCCCTGTTCAATGGGAAGGCATAGGAAGAGTCAGTAAGGACAAAAGAATGCCTTAAAATAAAAATATATAGGTTTTGATTAATTTGTAATGTCTTTCAGTTTTAAAAATTTCAAGTCAAATCAAATAAAGTAATTTTGAAATAAAGCTATTATATTCCAATTTGAATCAAAGTTCTAGTTACAATTTGCAACAAAGTAAAAATTATTCCTTTTGTAGTCTGTCTTTTTTTTTTTTCTTTGAAGGAAAAAAGTGAATTTTTTTTTTAACTGTTCGTGCAGGAGACCACTAATTTGCATCCAATTATTTAACCAACCAAAGGCATGAGTTCCTAATGAGTTTGTTATATGATCACCAATTTAACCATCTTTTCCTTGGCAGAAACAAAGTTCTCTGGGTATGGTCCAGGAGACAGGAGTCAGAGAATGACCCGTTCCATTGAATTTGCTTAATCAATCCTGAGCAGTTTCTGATGTGTTTTCTGTTCATCAACATGCCTAAATGTTTTCCCTAACAAAAAAATCAAAAATAAAAAGTGATGAAAGCCAAACATATAAACCACACTAATGCAACACACATCAATATTTTGGTGGCCATCCCTAGAAAATCTATGTAACTCACCAGTACTATATATTTTGTGCAATGAAGTCTAATATGTGGGGGTTTGTACCTTTTTCTAACTTTCTATTTTTCAGAAAGATGTTCAGTGCTTCCTGATGATCCAAACTTCAATCCTTAAAAAAGGGTGTAGTTGTTTGACTGATTACAATTTCAAAACCATGGATCTTGCTCTCCTCACCACTTGCCAGTGGCAAGGAGACTAGGTGTACCTTACCAGGACCTCTCTGTCAGTAGATGGCAAAATGAGATTTTTCTCAAATAACATCTTCTTTTCTTAATTTTTTTTCCCTAGATTTTCTGTTTGAGCTACCAATTCAGTAAAACTGATAAATGTTCACAATAAAAAAAAAAAAAAAATTCATTTTAGTCATGCAAAGGAGACTTGTTTTGTGTATTTCTACTTCTGGACTTGAAATCTCTGAGTTATTTTTCTCCCATTATTTCTTTTTCTTTTTAGGCTGTAAATGCTCATGAGAAAAAAGAGATTGCCTTTCTCTCCATGTCTGGAGATTTCTTAGCTAGAGACTCAGCTGGAGCTCTCTGAGCTAAGATGCATTTAGATGTAATTTGCAAGTTAGTCCCAAACATTTCTACCTTCCAGTAGCAGACAGCTATCAAGCATGGATTTTCGGGAGGAATGCTATAGACAGGCTACATTACCCAGTAGTGCTACTTGTCATAGCACAAACCAACCTGATGGTGTGATGCGGCAGCAATTGGCACAGCAATGCCAATTTACTTTAGCAGAGGTTTTCCCAGACCTCTCTGTAGCTTCCTTTCCTTTTCATCCTCTTTCCCTAATAATGCCTCTACTGACTCGTTCCCTGGTACCTTGTTGACTCATTCCTTAAGGCATGTCACACAATAATGATCCTACCCATCACTATTGAAACTTATCTCGTAAATTCATCATCATCACCATCAATCTCCACTTTTTTGCCCTTCTCTCTCCCACTAACTTGCCTCTCTGCTTGGTTACTCCAGCAATACAATCCCTAGTTTTCACTCTCTCTCACAGACCACTAGCACCTTTCTACTGTGATCTGAAGTTGGGACAGCAACCTCATTCATGGAAAAAAGTCCTCTGTACTTTGACACACGACTTTTCCGTGCAAATCCTGAGCAGAGACCTTTGCTCCTGCTGGTCAACGACTTACAAATAATGGTAAATTGAGTAAATTAACTTTCATAGCCTTGGCCCAAGCTGGACAAGATTTGTCCCCACAGTACATTTGGAAAAACTGAGACATTCAGCAATAAAATGACTTTGCTAAGCAATCCTGTGGTAAATCAAAGGGAAAAAAAAAAGAAAAACTTCATTCTCCACCTCATGATCCAGTCACGAGGTATTATCTTCCATTGCTCAAGGAAAATAAATACATTATCCTGGATGATACCTCTACTGGTCTCCAGATTTTGTTTTACTGTCCACTTTGCCCCCTAAGCCTCACCAAAACCAATGATTCTCGATGGACATTTTGAGAAAACAGTGCGGGAGGGGAATGGAGCAGTGTGGCATTAAGTTTTATCACCCCCTAAACTGTAATACTTTCCTTTGCGTGCTCTGTTTCTTATTCACACAGCTATAAAATCTGCCACATCCGGGCGAGAACATCCCTCCAGTCAATCAGGCAGTGTTTACGAACTGGAAAAGGCGTTCTCCCGCTCCTCACCATAGGGGTGAGACAGAAACATTAACAAGTCGCTTGTGGTTTTCTCTTTCCAGGTTGGGCATTCAGACCTCTCTTAACACTGCAAAAGGGGACATAACAATTTAGGGACATTTTATACCTCTGAAGATTTGCAATCAGCAAATTGTCTGGAATGTGTTTGATTTTCCCACCCACCTCTCCTCCGCAATGTCCCACCACAGAGCCTCTTGGTAGGGACATCTTGATGTTTGTGGTCTCACAAATTCCTTGCTCAAGCCAAATGCATTTCTTGTAGTGCTGGTTCTCAGCCCAGCTTGCTTTATATCATAGATGTAAAAATGTTTCTTTCATAAAAAAAATTTAAAAATTAAAAAAAAAAGAAGACAAAACATACAACCAACCTATAAACAGAACATAAAAGATGTTTAATGGAGTGCATAATGAAGCAGGGAGGAAATAGACTCACTCTGATTTTCCCTGACATTTCATGTATTAAATTAAAAGCTTCTTAAGGAAAAGTCTAAATTTTTTTTTCAGTTAATTTAAGTTCCGTAATGAATAACAAAAACACTATTGTCCCCAGCAAGCTGAAGCTGCATGACAGGCAAGTATCAAGAAGAAATAAGGCCTGAGTACAAAAACCCTCAGGAAAATATCCCTCCCTTGGACATTTTTTTGGACATCCTTCGGGCCAGTCTAGAGTCACTTCAGAAGTGATTCTGAAGGAAAACCAGGTCACAGAAAACCGTATCTTTGAGATCAAATGAGAAAGTGAGACCCCAGGCCTGGTAACCAAGCTTTGAGACTTCTGCCACAACTTTGGGCAAGCAGCTTAAATCCCAAACTACTTATCTTGTCTTCTACACAATAGGAGTAGCAGTGTTGACCATTACTAACCCACCTACTGAGGTTATTGGAAAGATTAATTAATCTCTCAGGCTCTATTGAAGGCAGTGTTCACTATAAGAGTTTATCTGAAAGTCCTCTCGTAGTAGTTGGGAAAAACTACAAAGCACACTGTGTAGCTGGAAACTCGGGAGTAAAGTCTGCTAGAAAGGATTCTTTTCACACAGATACAAGTTCTCCTCCAAACCACCCACAGAGGAAACCAAGACATATATAACAGTGATGGGAACATCAGCTGAAGTAACTCCTAACTATATTGTGATGGCTCACACAACTGTAAGAAAATACCTGCATGCTCCAAAAACTATCCAGTGCAGTAACAGTGCTCTTCTGATTTGCCATTTACAAGCGACTCAAATGAGTCCTTCTGACTAAATAATGTCAGCACACTGAGAATCAGTGAATTTTGTGGAGAAATCAAGAAAAAATTGTTCTGGAAAGCTTCTTCTGTCACCAGACAGCACCAGACTTTCTCAAAGATATGTTCCTGCACTTCTGGAGACCTTGATGGCCCAGCAGTGGAGGGCACGCAGGCTGTGGCACTGCTCCTTTACATTGTGTGTGCTGTCATGCAGGTGGGCAGTGATGCTGCCCCCAGCCTGGACCCCAGAAGCAGCACTGAGTGGGGAAAATGTAGGGACTGATGTTCCGGGTGTCTCTCAGAGTAAGCCCACCAGGTAATGTGCCCACCCATGGGAGCATGGGTTTCACTGTCAAACCCCATGTGCACTGCTGTTGCCATCATGTCCCACAGGTTGTCAAGGGCCTGCCAGCTGTGGCAGAGAGGCATGGCATGCCATGGCATGGCACAGCACAGGAGCTGGAGTGCTCAGCTATGTGACCAGGTCACCGCTTTGTTTGGATTCACATAACTTCTTGAACTTATTAGGAGGCTAGGGAAAGGAGACACTGTTTTGCTTTGGCTGTGAGATCTTGGATGCTTCGCTTCCAGGCCTCCATCCCAGTGATCCCAGCAATGAGGACAGATTGAGGGAAGATTAAGTCAATGCCTTAGGAAATTTACAGTTGGAGTCTGGAAGAGAAGGTTGTCTCTGCCTGGGAGAAAAATGAAAAGTGATAGTAATGCAAATCAGAATATGTATACATGTGTGCATGTATATACACCCACATACGAACATTTTTTTTTAATTTATGTGTAGTTATGTCTGTATCCATTTATTTCTGTATTTCTCTATTTTAAGTTTCAGCTAGACAGAGGCAATTGAAGAGTTTTCCTCCCACGCACACCCCGCTAGCTATAATGTGGGAATAGCACCACTGTAATTAAAGATCAAGATTTACAGTTATGCAGAAACTTTTTCTAAGTGCTTCAAAAATCCACGTGCTTATTCAGACTTTCGTAAAAATTTCTTGCCTCGAGGGCTTCTGGGGAAGAGCCCTAGCACAGCCTCCTCTGTCTGAATAAGCAGACACACCCCAGACAATGCAGCAGCAGTGTTGCACTCTTCTCACAGAGTGCACTCTTTCCGCACCACTGTGCCTCATACCTCCTGTTTGGTCCTTTCCACCAGCTCACTCATTTAAGATTCAGGTCATGTTTGATCCTCTCCACTACCCCTTTTCTAAAAGAAGAAATCTGTGCTTTAAGAGTTTCTGAGTTGTAAACTGAACCATCAGACAAGGGCTGCCCTGTAATTCCCGTAAGGCAAAGGGAAAGCTGCCTTTCACAGCTGCATCAGGCTAGTGTAGATGCTGGGTGAAGGCTGGCTTATGCAGAGTGGATACTGCTTCTCAGGAACTTATATGAATCACCATTTCAGGCTCTCCACAGTACTCTGTCTCCCCTCTTCCCTTTCCTATGGCGGGGTAGACTCAGCCCAGCACCCTTGGGCAGCAAAACTCAGGTTTGCCCATGCTGAGGTGAGTCTGGGGATCCAGTGTCAAACCAGTGAGCCCACTCTGGGACTTTCCCTCTCTGCAGCAGAGGCTCCAGGTGGCAGAAAAAGTCTGTTCTGAAGTATTTCACCATGAGGAACAAATTCAGGTGTCTCTCCAGTGATTTTGAGACTTTTTGCTCTTTAAAATTAGAGTATCTGCCTGCGTGATCCAGGGACCCCTCTAGAGGCTTTGCTTTAAAAGTAACAATTCTGATTCCATAGCTAACATTTCAAAATCTGCTAAAACATACATGCTGACTCAGATTTTAAATTATTAGTATCCAGAAAAAAATGATTAAGCAGAGAGCTATTATTTTAGAGCAATATAGCAGTGCTGGGTGCCCTTATCCATTCCTGGACAAGGGGAAGGAGTGTCATATTTAAAGAAAAGTGAATTGCTTATCTCCAAGAAATCAGCCAGGCAGCAAAAAGCAAAGGTTCACAGGAGGCAGGATAACCACAAAATGCCATAGTTTGGGGGAACAGGAAAAATCAGACACCAGGCCAACCTACCACGTGACCTTTCTTAGAGTGATTGTAATAAACTTCAAATGATATTTTAGGGAATACAGAAAAAATGACTGGAATGCAGACAAGAATAAACAAATGAAAAACATTTAACCTGAAGCGCAGAGATCAGGCAAGCCCTTCTCATTTTCACTAAAAAGAAAATCCCCAGATAAACATGGTGATGGTGCCACCACACGTCTCCCTTTTCACTCCTGTGCCCCAGAAGGCCGAGGGCTCTCTTTGCAATCACAGTGGTTTTACCTTTCCTCTTGTCTTGTTGCTTTCTGGGGATGATTTTAAATGAATTTAGTATAACAGCAGGCATACGGTACACATCTCACTGTAACCACTACTGTAACCAAGGCCATGGATTAAAAAAAAGGGGCCTTATTCTCTGTTCTTTTTGGGGGGCAGTAAACCAGATGTTTCATTGAATTAGTATTAAATTAGAGTGAAGGAGTGAATTAAAACTAAATTGATAAGGTTGGACTTAATCAACTGAATTATAAAAATGGAAATATTAAAAATAGTGTGGAAGAAAGGGAAAATCTTCCTTTTGCTATTACGTGTTTGTTTGACAAGAAGCACAATCCTCATTCTTTCATTAATATTGGCATCCTCTCTTCTTCTGTGTCATAAACTTGTGTGTCTCAAGAGGCATTTTCCAAGCTATATTTCCCATCCATTTCAGAGGCATGTGAGAGTCTCACTCTGCTGCTAGGGATGTGTTAAGTGCATCCGGAAGTTTATAGTTAAACAGGTATCATTCCTAAAGCACAGCACTAAATTTTGTGCCAAGAGACAGGCTTATTACTTTTATTATTTGCTATTATCAGCTTTCTAGCAATGGCATATACGTATAAATATGCTGTAGCATTTCCAAATGCCTTTTGGGGAGCTGGATTGTATTCATGGCTGCTTAGGAGATGAAGGTTGCTTGGATGGTTAAGGTGAAAGACAGTTCAGGGCTGCTGCCATTCTCCTTAAAGCAGCTGGACTGAATGCTGAGGCACTCGAAGCACACAGGGAAGGTGGTATCTTGAAACATATCAGACAAAAAAATTCATTTTGGAACAATAGGTGTCTTCTCAGGAATGCCTTTGACCTGACACAGAACTGAACCTCTAACCACTAAACTGGGAGATTTAGTCAGGGCTAAAGGTGAAGCTGAGGCACTTGAGACCTGCGTGGTTTGGGAAATTATCTAATTAGGACTTTTCAGCAGTGATGTCACAAGGAGTTCCTGATTCCACAGCTGGTTTCTAACTGGCAAGGTTTTTGTGAATGCTCAAGAGGTCTGAAAGGTCAGCTGGTCCCTGAAAGCTAGTCTGTTCTCTTCCCTATTGTGTCCTGTGCCCCCTGCTTTGGGTCCCCTCCGATGCCAGCAGCAACTAAAACAAACCACAAAAATAGTTTATTTATCTTTTTTTTTTGCACTGCTAGGAAGAAACATTTCCAGACTATGGCAATTGTCAATTGTAGAAGAGGAAGTTCAAACATAATCAAAACCACTGATGCATCCCAAACTCCCTAGGCCACAGCTGTTGGCTGAATGGAGTTGCTCCTGGCCTCATAGGCAAGAAGCTGGCTGGTGTCATGGCACTGACTGGAGTCCCCTTTGTGATGACCTGGAGATGCCTGCAGCTCGTGGAGAGTTTATTAGCCTTGCTGTTCTTTGCAGGAATGAGTAAGGACAAATGGATGACAAATGCCATGTGACTCTCCTGTTTAAGCCCTAAGTATCATACCAGACAGCAGCCTCCTCAGCACTGTAATGCTCATCCATCCTTCTCTGCTGACTAGATGCAGGGCCCTAGTGGCAACTGGCTTTTCAAAGCCTCTCTCCTGCACCTCACACACACAGACCCGTACAACCACTGTAGGGCTGTAGGTCTCTGTCGCACAGCATCTCATTTTCAGCATGGACTTTTCCAGTCTCTTCTAAATGAAACACTCTTCTGCAGTTAACTATTTCTTGCTTTCTATCTCAGACTCCTAAGTCTTCTTTCCTGAAGTGCTCATTGTCACTCAACCTGAGGATTTACAAAGCATGGGGCCATTAGGAGACTGCAAAGAAAAGGTATATGACAACTCATCAGGAGTTGAGTTATAATTACAACAATCTGTAGTGGGAAAGGCCATCTAAGTTGTTATTTGGAGGCCTGAAGAGCTGAGGGACCATGAACAACCAAGAAGACAATGCTCTGTCAGAGAGTCCTTAGGCCAAATCTTTGGACAGAAGATGTAGGCTGGTTTTAGAAATCTCATTTGCCCTCTTTCACTTCTCATTTGGTCTGTTCCCTCCCTTCACCTCTCTCTTTTTAAACGCCTTTGCTGCATTAGAGGCAAGTGTTTAGTAAATGTTTCTTTGTATGTTCTGCAGAGAAGGACCACTTTGTTCTTTCTCTGCCTTAGCAGGCCCTGGGATCTCTGGGTAGCATACTGCCTGGTCCCCATGACTAACACACTTTGGAAGGAACAACACACCATCTCAAATGACTTTTTCCACTGTGGAAATGACTGGATCTGTAACCCCGTAACTTGAAAACAAGCAGCTTGAATATCCTTCTGAGGCCAGACCCAGCATTCAGTAAAGCAAGTTTTTATTAAGGGTGCAAATTTCTCTCTGAAATTCAGCCAGTTGAGAGAAGAAGCATCCAAGGCTGTGGCTTTCATGTGCAGTGAAGCATGGTGCAGAGACCTCAATGTGCCCCAGTCCCTGGCATTGGGCACAGATACACAGTGCATCATGGAGCCAAGACAGGGAAGCAGAGCAGTGTCACTGCAGTGTTGTTCCAGGCCAGCATGGCCACACTACTTCCACATCCAGCACTCATTTGTGCATATCCAGCTTCTGCCTCTCCATGTGCAAAAACACGATCTTGGTCCTGTTACCCAGACACCATGCATAAGAATGATGTGATAAAATGCTAGTGACTATCAGGTTTGGGAATAAAAACAAACCAACCAACCCTATTTTATCTAACTCATCCCCAGTGCACATGCCCATTTGAAGACCAATCTTCCTTGGTCACATGTGTGAGAGGTTGGGCCCAGCAAAGCTTCTCACCTCAGTGGAGGCAACAGTTGCCTCTCACTTATTACCTCTTCTTGTGAGTGCATTCTGGAGGTCTGTGTTCATAATTTCCCCTGCTCATGCAAGAACATTGTTTCTCTATTGTTCCTTGTAATTGGGGGGAGATGGCTCTGCAGATAAGAATAGAAATGATTTATCAAAATTAGGTCCCAAGGCACAAATGGAAGTAGCAAGACACTGCTTTCTGATTTTGGGTCTATCTGAGTACCTGGGCACTTGGTCTCAATTTCACACAGATTGTCATCATACCCAACAATCTCAAGCTCTGGTGAGGAGAGCTTGGCGAATGGATCCTGAGGTGAGGGCCCAATATGAAGGTGGGTGTGACCTTTCCCTGTTGGTTTTCCTTTGTGAATGGGATTTTGGCTTCTGAGGACATAAGAGAGGAATTTTTGGCCAGCACTTAATAAAGAATGAGCACGCCAACAATCTGCTCAAATTCTGCAAGATCAGAATTTCAGATTTTAAATGGCAAAGGCAAAACAAAACCATGAAGAGAAACAAAGAAAAAGAAAACAAAGAAGCAGAAGGGCACATTTTCCAAAAACATGCTTGTATTACAGTAGTGCTAAGCTTCTTTGCTGGTAGACCTTTCTGGGCTTTTTTTACTCCTGTGTTAGCTCTAGCTGCTCTGCTGCTGGGGAGACCCATAAGACTGAGTTATATAAGACATCCATGGGCAGAACTGCTAATATTTACCCAGATGAGGATTTTTCTTACATGTTGACTTCCAAGATATTTCACAAAGGTAGTGAATTGGGAGGAGCAGGAAGCGTCTTCTATAATTTTGAGCATCAACCATAAATTGTGTTTTTCTCCACCCTTGAGCAAAGAGATTTCCCAGCTGCCACCAGGCCAAATTTACATGTTTATGTGTATGGGGGTAGGCTGAAAGCAAAGGAATATCTTTCACCACAGGTGGATTGAATTCAGTTCATGCTCAGATAAACACCATCACCAGACCAGCCACACTTATCACACTACATACTTAATTCCTGAAGCAAATTCTAGTCAGCTTAGATGACTTAGTGAAATGCTTTGAGCAGGGATGTCTCATTCCAGCAAGATTCATACTGTCAGATTATGCCCTTGCTGCATGTCCTACGATGCATAACCACATTTGTATTCCAGCATGCTGCACCCCTGTTACCTGAAGGGTTCTCATCCGGTATATCCTTCCTCAAAGGTCAACAAAGTGGTGATATGTTCTTCACAGCACTAAGTACTAATCATGCGAGGTCAGAAAGAGAAAAAGGTTGGAGAAAACTGGTTAGCATCTCCCTTTCATTCCCCTTCTCCTTTCAGCTGTTCTTCCCCCAAAATTATCAGTCCTTCATTTTCCAACCCAAAAGCAATTAATCTGAAGCAAGATAGCAGGATGCAGAGAGTGATCTGCGACAACCCCTTTTATATCAATTTCAGTTTCTGCTGGGTGTTCCTATGACATTTCAAAAGATTGCAATACTAATGAAAACCACACCAGCTCCTGAAATTAAATTAACTGCTTTTGCAAAAATGCAGAAGCAGGAGAATGGGAGCAGGAAGGGGGTGGAGGGAGAGGAAGAGTTGTTGAAAAGAAAGAAGAAAGAAAAGGGAAAGAAAAGAAAAAGGGAAAATTAAAGAAAATTCTCTTTCAGGTTGTATTGATGCATGTAAGGACCCTATCACTAATCAAGCTTTATTCTGTCATATAAACAAACACACTTGTAGTTATTCCAGAGCAGAAAAGCTGAAAAGATTTTCTACTTGACTATTCTTGCCTTAAGAAACCAAAGTAAAATAATTCAGACAGCTTTTTTTTTTTTTTTTTTTTTTGTGTATAACAACAGTCTTGGAGTTTTTTCATATCTCTTTTTGTATTATTTTGATCATGGATCAGCATGTTGAAAAGCCTTCTCTCTTCCTAATGATAAGGTTTCCTAGCCAGTACTTTTTCTGAATGTTACCGAGACCATGACTTTTTCCTGTGTGTCTATACAGAGCTGAACACAAAAGAACTCCAAATCTTACTGTGCTACTGATTATCCTAATGTAAACTGAAGTAAAAGAAACCACTTACAGTTCTAAAGGGAAGTTAGTTCAGGGGTCCCAAAATCTAGAGGTGAAAAATAATTATACAGAGAGCGTGGAAAAAGACTGTAGAATTCCTAGCCAGCCCCTGGTGGAAAGAGGATTCCAGAAGAAAGGTTGTTTGCATGGCATTATTGTTGGATCCCAAATTGCGAGGAGCGCATCCATCAAAAAAATAGATATATAGCTCTTTGCCTGAGTTCAAGGAGCATCTGGACCATGCTCTTAGTCACATGGTTTAGTGTTAGGTAGTCCTGCAAAGAGCAGGCAGTTGGACTTGATGATCCTTATGAGTTTCTTCCAGCTTGAGATATTCTATGATTCTTTGATTGTAACATGTCTCGGTTTATTTTTAAAATAAATGTTCTTCAGTGATGTTCTTGAGTCATAGAGCATATGTCAAATGAGCAAAGCAGCAAGGTCCACTTGTCACCAGATTCCTTTTATCAGAGCTGTTGGAATACCCCCATGAGCCCAGAAATAGGGTAGTAGTTTGGTGATACCCATTTCAGTAGCCCAGTTGGCCAGATGTCAACCCATCAAGTGAAGTCGGGCTTGGCAGCCACTGAATCACATGAGCAAGCACCTTCCTTAATGCAAGCAAGTGTATTCACCCTTCCACATACCCAGAAGTTAAAAAATTTCATTCCTGAGTCTTGTTACTTGGTCTCCTGCTAAAGTAGTGGGAACATATTCTGGGAACTGGAAGTTTGGTGCTCATGCCTTTTCAGCATGTCAAGGAATAGCTAGAACTAAGCTTATCTGGTTTTGATCCTGACCAGGGGAAAGAAACCAGTACCAAACCTCAAATCAACACTTGGCTTTCCTTACCTCTCTGCTAGGTATGCTTTTGTATCACCACTCCCAAAGGAACCTTTTGATTTTTCCACAACTTATCAAGGATCGCATTTTGAGCCCTCACCAGATCTTCCATTCTCCTTCAAGCACTGATCCCTTAGTTCCCTGTTGGAGAAAGCTCAAACATTGGTGGAGTACAGGTCACTATGGAAGTCTCCACCCTAAAAGAGGTTTGGATACTGATAATTATTTCAGATACAGAATGTGCTCAGTAAATCCACTGTTGCCAGTGTACTTGCTTAGAGTACAGGACCATGGCCTGGCCCTCTCTGAGTCACCTTGTGGTTCAGATAACCATTGACAAATAAATTGGAAAAAGCCCCATCGTGTTCTTTTTGAACCAACTTGGAGAAAACAAAATATATTAACTACATTATTACTGGAGAACTCTAGCAGGATTTTGCTTGCATTTCTCATAGTTTCTAGTGTATACAACAGGCAATAACCTCACATTCTTGGTTGTCATGGGCTCCATAGATTGTGAAATCCTCCAGAGTTTCAACATGAGAATGTGGCAATCACTAGCAGTACAGAGCTCAAACTCCTGGGCCTGAACCATAATGTCAAGAAACCTGAAAGTTGCAGTTACGCCTAATTGCATGGGAATCAATATATACATTTTCTTATAGTCAGTTATCCTCTCAAATGACAACACAAACAGGGAAAGCAAAGTCATAAAACAGACTCAAAAATACACAAAGTTCACCAGAAAAAAATTCAGACTAGGGACCTCACCCAGAATCCAGGATGCTGAGGCCATTTCTAGATGTGTTTTCAACTGGTTTTTTAGAACAAGTAAGTTGAAAGAAAACATGTCACCTTGAGGATGGAAACTTCAAAACGGTAATTTTCTCTCTTTCCATCTCTGTCTTCTTCTGTCTTCACTGACACAGCCCGCGGGAGAGAGAGGCAGGTCCACTCCTGGGTAGAGCAGGTGCTATGCCTCGGCTAGACGAAGGGCTGCGGCATGCATTCCAGGCCCGAGGAGCTGTGACGCGGGGAGGCAGAGACCACACAAGCACACAGCACCAAGGACCGGGTGGGAGTGAACTTTATTTACATGGTGACGGCCACTTTTATAAGGTTTGCCGTGGAAGGGTCTGGAAGAAAAGCGGAGCCTACCAAATAAGGTAAGACTGGGAGTTACTTGTTTACAAACCTGGGGAGGATAGGTAGAGAAGAGGGAGGTTTTCTTTCAAATTTGAAATGGGGAAGGTAACACGGACATATATGGTAACTGGGAGAGACTGTGACCTTATAAGGAATAACAACATTAACAGAGCTTAAACCGATTATATACAAACGAATAACAAAGTATTTAACAATTATAACTACATAACCTCTGTCTTAAACTTGTTGTAAAGCTCTTCTGTAAAATGGGTTCCCACATTCACCAATATCCTCAGGCAGCTGGAAGAACCACCAGAGTGATCTCAGTGGTAAACAACGTCCAACATGTTTTTCCCTGCTTTTGATAATGAGTTGGTTTCATCAAAGCTTGGCCCATTTGAGGAGGCTCATGGGGAGTTCAGACCCACAAGGCTTCCTCCTTTACAATGTGCTTTCAAAAGTTTCCAGGACAATGACATCATGAGAAAAATGCCTGTCTCCTGTTGCCTAGACAAGTTTTGGGAGAGGTGTGCCTCTTTCTACTGCTCTGCTCCACTTCAAGTAGGGAAGTTAGACATAGTAGGCTTAATTTTTCAGAAAACAACAACAGCAGCTCAGCTATCCAGAGGTGCAATTGCACCTTCAAGGCCCTTCAAGAAGTGGCCTGATTTGCAGACATCTCAGACAGCTCACAGCATTCCACTACAATGCATGCATGTTTACAAACCTGATGATGTAAGTGAGAGGTCTTGGATGCTGAGAACTTTTGTTGATCTGACCTGTGGCTCTGTGAGCTACACCTTAGCCAGACAGTGACTCAGTATGCAGGAGCTATTGCCCCTGCCTAGGGTGGCTTGTGAGCTCCTGGACATACAGTTCCTCCAGGCATCCCTCCATTGGAACTAGGTATTAACTTCTCTGTTACTCATCTAGGCTGCACTGCTACTGAGACTGCAGCTCATGTATAGCTCTCCTATGTGGAGTTAAACTAAGTGGCTCAAATACCAATGGCTGTGCAGCTGAAACAGTCTGGGGTTTGTCTGGGGTAGAAGGAAGCATAAGAAGGAGAATGAGTGTCATTGGATAATCCACACTTGGCTCCACCACGCTGCAGCTCATTCAATTCGCCCCACTGGTCCCCCCCCCAAGCTGTAACAGAGGAGCTCAAGGCTTCATAGACCTAAGTTCCTGCCCCATGGATGCGGTCTGAAGCTAAACCTGGCATTTCTGCTGATGAAGAGTGAAGTTGGGGTGGATATGCTTTGGAGTGCAGGGCTGGTTGCTTCTGCTGCCACGGGATGGGAGAAGTGAGGGGTTAGGCACAAACAGCTGGTGCTGGGATCGACATCACTCCTTCAATAAACACACAGTGTAGCTCCTTCTGTAAGCAAAAGCAACAGTATCTTTGGCTATCCAAACCTTTAGCACAGGCAAATTTGTGGCAGTCACAGTAAGTTGCAGGCAGCTGCCAGCTTTGTCTAAGCCCAGAGTCTGCCCTCTGCACAACCTCCCACACATTCCTAGCACTAGATGTGGATAGGACTCTAGCTCAGGTCAAAGAAAGTCGCAGAAATGACATTTCTGACCTGATGAAAGCAAATGTCACAGCAATGGATATCAGTGGGGTTTATTTATATGTGTTAAGTGCCAATTTCTCCTCTCTCATGTCTGCAGCCACACAGCCAAGGCACAGCTCACAGGACTTGTGCACACAGAGCAGAAAATATGCCTATAGCTCCAGATCCCCAGAACTACACAGTTTGCAGAACTGGAGACCACTAATGCAGAACTGGAAACCAAGGTTCCTTTCCAGCTGGTATCTTGTGGCTGAGTTAATTCTCCTCCCAATCAATTCCCACAGTCTGTGGCCATGAAGAGGAAGGAAGAGCAATGGATGTAAAGAAAGCCAGTGCTCTGGGCCCAAAACTTAAAGACATGGACTGCAGCATTCCCACTCCACTGTATCTCCTCAAAGATCTTGGTCAAATCACTTCATTTTCTGTGGTTCTCCTGGTATAAGGTTAGTAATGCTTACTCCAAAAGCGGAAACAGGTGGTCAGTAGTGACTATTTCTACAGCCCTGCAGCATGTGCTCAAACAGATCAAATCCAGCAGTAGTTGGGGGACCAAAATCCTGTAAATAAGATTGTTGCCTTCTGAAAAAGCAACATATTTTTGTCTTGCACATCTTCTCCCACTCCATCCCCTCTCTCCAGCCAAGCTGTCTACCTGTTCCCCTTGAAGCAGCAGGCTGCAGATCCCCTATAGGGCAATCCATACAATAGTCACTTCTTTTTCCTGACTACCACTGTTGTTTTCAGGTAGCTCTCACATCTGACTGTCTGGTGTGGTCATAAGCCAGTGAAAACTTACTATTAGGTCTGTATGGTCAAGACAGGCATTTTTCCATATATATTACTTTTACAACATTTAATTTCCTATTTTATACCTAGTCATTTGTAGTTACATTGCGACTCTTTCCATTTGGTTTTTTGTTTGAGTACTCAGATCAGTCCTGTGTTGTGTATTTTATCACCTCACTGTTAATGCCTTTTTCTGGAGGATCATTTCTGAATACCATGAACCATGATCCCAGAAGGATTCTTGAAGGACACTGTGGGTAACCTCCCTCTATTGTGAAAGATGACTATTTGAGCCTATTCTATTTCCCTGTTTCCTTTAACTTGCTAATATTCTAAGAGAGGAGTTTCCCTATTGCCACAAGAGAATTTATTTTCATTAGACAACCTTTGTAAATGTTCTTTGGAAATTCGAAAAAATTGATCTGCTGGAATATCTTCCTCCATGTGCTTTCTGCCTCTTTAAAAGAGATCTGTTAGATTTAAGACTTTCTTTCCCTCTACAAAAACATGTGGCTTATTATATGAGTTTTATTCTTATGCATATTTGTTTCCATTGATTTTTATGGAATTTTATGAAATTTGTCTGTAACCTGTCCTAAAGGATGAAGTGACGTTTACCACATTCAGAGATTTAGCTAAGTGTTGCAGTATCCCTTAGATCAGCACCTCCATTTCAGTTCATCTCAGACTGCGGGGTGAATGCCAGCTCCTCTGCATCATCTGTCTCACTTCTGACTTCTCCTGATACTCCTACTTGAGCAAGTGTGTCCACTTTATACAGAATAAGAGCTGGGTCTGGCATGAGAGCTGCCCACAACAAAACACGTTAGTCCTGCTGAACTAAGAAGCAGTCATTTATAGGCACTGACAATGTAAGGTCCCCATGATACTCTCTTAAAGCATTTGTCCCATCAGCATGGGGATGCACAAAATTCCCTCTTGTACTTTCTTCCTTTGCAGCTATTTAAATTCTTTTAGCATTTCTACAGACACCACCAAAATTTGACAGGCTGATCAATACTACATCATAGCCCCACTAGTACTGATTTTTCCTAATGAGCCCCCCATCTCTCCAGTTATGGTAAATAGAGAGTCTGTGGTGGGTGTTGATGTGATTAGCTTGTTTCCCTTATTTGACATTATGCTTTCTGTAATAGAGAGGACCACCCCCCACAAGCACTATCAGATCTGTCTTCCCAACCCCTGGGTGGTAAATTAATGTTGTCATTCATATTTATCCATGAGTAAGTACTCTGAAATGCAGACAACTGAGGGGCCTCAAATATCAACCTAGACCATAAGCTCCCTGGGGCAGAGATGGCATCTCTGCTGCGTATGTAACCAAGCTGTGCAACTTTTCAGACTTCACCATTTCTCCTGGTGAAGGGACTTGGCTGAACCACAATGTTCAAAGACGAAGTTGTATAAATTTTCCAGTTGTCCAGATTTCACTCAGTCATCTTTAACAAAAAGGCTCATGAACTTCTGGGAGCCTTTGAATAAACCTTTGCTAAATTTGCAGATGGTCACTCAAACATAAGCCCAGATAAATTTAACAGAGCTTCTGGGTTTGCAGCTAAAGTTTAAATGTGAGTTCTTTCATCAGAAGTACTCTTAAATCAAACTGGGGTCTCTTAAAGCACAGTATCTTAGTGATGATTCTTATCCACATGTGAATTTTGCCATTCAGGTCAACACTCTGTCAAGAGCAGATATTAACATATGTGGTTCCGCCTCCATCTCCCGCAACGCAGTGCTACACTCTGCTAACTTTCTCCAGACCCGGAAAGACTCTCCTTTGCTTGCAGACAGCCACAGCACAGTCTGGCTACATCACTTTCAAGTGACTCCTTTATCTTTCACAATTGTTTTTTCCTAACATTGCTTTTCCTCTGGATGAATCTGCTTATACAAAGTCAAAGTTTTGAACATGTTGTATTAGTTAACAGAAAAATTCAGCATAGCTAAACTATGCCGTAAGCCTCTTTTCTACCCCTCTTCTTCACTGCAGAGGGAGAACAAAGGTTCTCCCCCAGGAAGGCAGGAGGTGGAAGAGGAAGGACTGGTGGGGCTGACTGTGAGGCTGTAGGCCTGCATTTCCTGTGGATGCCAAGGAGTGAAGGAGGGAAGGGAGAAGGCAAAAAGAGAAGGAAGGCAGGCAGGCCAGAGACATAATGGTGGACTAGTGGGAAGGAATCTGCCTGTGAAATTTCTTCATGAAACCTCAAATTCACTGGAATAAAAGACAAAATGCAAAAACTACTTAGATACAAAGTGAGCACTGTCATTAAACTATTCTCTCTGGCATAAACTGCTGTCACTCACAGGCATTTTCAGAACATCCAGGGCCCTTCACAGAAGGTGGAGAAGGGCAGTCACACAGAAACTTCTAGGACATTTGGGAGAAAACATTACCACTTTCAGATTCTGTATATGGAGAATATTGGAGAGCAGGAAGAAGGAGATGGGTATCATATAAGAAGAGAATATAAACCCCTGTGTTTATTTCTGCTGAACACAGGAGCACTGACCATCATCTTGTTTTCTAAACCTTTGGGTTAGGAGAGGCTGAAAGCATTTTGGGGAAGCTGCTGGTTAAGTGGCAGAACAAACACGTCGATTCACAGTTCATGCTACGGTGTGTTAAGCAGCTCAAAGTAGCTTGAGGACTGCCTGAAACACAGCTCACAGCTGTCTTGTAACAGTTCATCTTTTGTAGTCAATTGCCTACTTTGAAACAGAACTTGTATGTCACAGCCCAAATAAAGAGGCAAGTGATTCATAAAAGATGGGGTTGAAGGGCTTGTTAAGTTTTAAATTTTAAAGAAAAAAATTGAAGCATTAAAGAATGAAGTGATAGGTTTTGATCAATACTGGAGTCAAAATTCCACAGCAGACAATGTAGAAACCATACTCCAGTACCAGTTTTGTCTTCCACTTGTTTCCTTCCTACTATGCCTTTTCCCCTGCCATCTCAAGAGTCACAAATAATCTTAAAGTGGGTTGCAAAACTGTCTTATTCATCTACACTTGGGTATCTTAAACAGCATTGCCAGTGTCCCATGAATGGGGTGAAAGACAGCATGAGACCAGTGCAAGTACTTCAGTCTCATCCCATCCCCTGGGAAAATGCAGATGCAATTCAAAATGTGCAAAACCTTTCACTATCTAAGACAGAAACTGATCAGTGAAGGCTATTGGGATTGAAAATGATGTTACTGCCCCCACCCCCAGACAGAGAGCAATAATCTTTCTTCTAAAAACAAAGTGGAAATAAAGCACCTCTAAACAGATAAAAGCTCTTACAAGACCAATGAAGTTATTTCTTTATGCAGTCTACAAGCCAAGGTTGCACCGCTTCCAGAGGTACCCCTGCATCTGGCTGCTGCCTCCCCATTGTGCACCTGCCTTTCCCCTTGCCCTATAAACAAATTATCTTCCACAAGCCAGGGCATATTTTCCTCCTGTTTTAACCCATGACCTAAAAGCTTATGATGGAGCTGTATAAGCTTTTTTAATGAAATGATCAGAGGGAAAATAAAGCTAATAATATACTCATCCTACACTATATGTCTTATCTGAAAAACAATCACCCACATCTTAAGGAAGCTCAAACAGCTGAAAATCCAGCAGACGATGGAAGGTCTGCTCAAAGATGTTGGGCTGAGGTCTGCAGAGACATCAGCATGGGAGTGAAGCACGAAAGTGTGGAACATGAGAATTACTGTCTCAAATACCCTCAGCTTCTGCCTTTTTCCCTGGCTTTTTCTCCAAAGACCTACAGAGGGTCAGGGCATCCCAACTCAATGCAAATATCTTCCATTCATCAAGTTGGGCAGTTTAGGCACTGATTTAGTCATCCTCAACTGGCTTGTGCTCTGCTGTTCAAGGCTGCCTATCTGTTCCCATCTTGATGTATACACTGCATATCTTGGTATAGTAGCACATCTCTTTATTTGCTAGGTACATTCAGGAAAGAAGCTCCATTAGACGAGGAGCTGCGGAGCGGGACTGGTGATGGCTGGCAGTGCTGAGGGTACAGAACCCACGACTGAGCCAAGATGTTTTGCTGCAAGTCAGAGATGTCCATGGTCAGAGTGGAGAGGAATAGTCAAGGTTACTCTCTTTCAAGTGCTGGCTTTTGTCCATGTGCAGGAGTGTGTCACAGCCACCACTGCAGAGCAGAAAACATGACCATGAAAATCGATGCGGTGTTTTGAGAACAAAATGTTCCAATGTGTTTGGCTTGTGATTCTTTGTGCCACAATCTGACTCTGTGGCTTTCTTTAGTCAATCCAGGCTGTTATAAATACATCTGTGTTCTCCCACCACTGAGTAAAGATGTGGCCTCTCCAGCTCAAAGGGAAGGAATTTATGAAATGCCAACATTAAGCAATGCCCTCCATTTGGAACAGTACAAGGCTTGAGCTTCAAGTACTCTGTAGATATATCAATCAGCTCTTTTTAAAAATTATTATGGTTCCTATTTTCACTTCTTCATAGGTCTTCTCTGCAGACAAATATGATTTGGTGGACACTTCAGTGAGATCCTTCTCACCCATTCCAGTACCTGGTATTATCTACCCTTCTAAAGTAGAGATTTAATATCATAATAAGAATATCCAGATGGCACTAAGGTAATTAACAATAAGGAACAGTGTGCTTCAAGAGAGGCCAAATTCCAGCTGCCTGAGGTCTGGAGAAAAAAGAAATCTCTTTAGAAAATTAGCCCAAAAATTGTCCATAAATAATTTTTTCCCAGTTTCTTATGAAGCAGTAAGCACCAGTCACCACCCAGACTGCTCATCCAAATAGTTCATCAGATCTAGCACAAGGATTTCTACAGTCAGAAACCAGGCAAACAAGTAGAAGCAGCTCACAAACCTGAGAAAAGCCAAAGGCTGGCACCCCACTTCACTCTGATGTTTATCATTACCTCTGGGAGGCACTGAGTGTCAGCTCGAGGACTTTCATTGCAGGAGAAATTCAAGATCAGATCTTTGGAATTTTGCAAGACAGATAATTAACATCCCCTGAATTTATTAAGAAATGTTCATAAGGACAAAAGGCACAGAAATGAAAATTACACCTGAATTGCAATTAAATTTCCCCCCTTCTGCTCTGTACCTCATTCCCCAGCCTTCCTTCCTGCTCCCATTCACCTTCCTTATTGCACTTATGAGCTTTGCTTTCCACCAACATATCTCCTCTAGGGATGGTCCACTGGCTGCTCTTCCTGCCTTCCTTAGTTCCAGGCTCTTGCTTGGTTGCCATCCCTGTGCCTGTGTTCTTACGCCCCATGCTGAGCACAGAGAGTTTAGAGCCTTCATCTCTGCAGCTGACAGTGTTGCCCTGGATCTGCACCACATATAGAAGACGCTGACATGGCTTCTGAAGCCTGGCAGCACGTCAGAGCCCTCTCTGCTAAAAGCCATGGAGAAGCAGAGGTGGCCCTGCACGGTGTTCCCTCAGCCATGGGCTTTCCATGACGTGTTTAATTCCTGCTTCAGTGGAGGGGATTTGAACAGCAGGATGATAAACTGCAGATTCATTGAGCTTTGCAGTAGTACACTGCATCCTTGTCCATTAACTAGCTTCAACAATTATCTGCCTGATCTTATTATTTCAATAATAGTTAATTATTAATTATTTTGCCAAGTGCACTAGAAGCACAAAGGTCAAGCTGGTCAGAATGTGTTTATTTTATTTGGTTTTAATGAGGGAAGTTGTTGTTGCAAGACAACATTCCTATTTTCACTATAATATGTCTCAATTTTATATTTTAATGTTTTCATAGGAATGTAGGAATGGCTATCTCAGAGTAGCCTGAATCCTGGTACCCTCTTGTCCTGGCTCCAAAAATTACTTCAGGAGGTGTGGTAAGTGACATATCAGATATAATACCCAGATTTTCAGATAAAGAAACTGTCTCAGGCTCCAAAGCATAGAGTCTAATGTCTCAGCCACAAACGAATCATTATTAATTATCATGATAATCCATTTCTTTAGTGTCCCTTTAATGTATGACAGCAAAAGGAACAACCTGAAACATCTGTGAGTCTGTTGGAGCATCAAAAGTTAAAGCAAGATCTTGACAATCATTATTTTTCCTGAGCTTTGGGTTTTAATTTCAGCCGGCTACTTTAGGTACTTGATCACATTATTTTCAAAATACTTACTTTGAAATTAAAAAAAATTCTAATCAAATATAATAAGAACTTTTCCAAACAAGATTATTAAGTGGATTTCATATGCTTAACTATCTTGAATTGATCTAACGCTGCTGCAGAAGAGGTGCTGTGCCAATGACAATCTTCATTTTTCCCCAGGGAGCACAGTGTGGAGAGCAGGTGCTCTGCACAGAGAAGAGGCAGTGCCTGTTTCCAAAAGGCAGTGCTGTTCCTCTCTAACAGCACTGTGCACAGCTTGGGATGGCCCATTTTGGAATGGCCTCTCCCTCAGATCCTGCCTGCCAGCTCTGCTAAGGCAGGCTGCAACCCACACGAGGACGTGCAGCAGGCTCCCTCTGATCACTCACTCCAAGGGGAAAGACTGAAGTGCTACAGCAAGCTCAAGATTTCATGGCCTTTTTGTGTAATGGCTATCAGTTTCAGGGACTTTCTCAAGGGGAAAATGCACCAATTTCATGTGGATTCTGACCAAAATATAAATTTCACGAGTCTGTCCCTGGAGGCGTGAAATGCATCAGTCATGAAAAACGGAGCCCCATCACTGCAACACTGGAGATGTCCTCTGAAGAGGTAGTTTGTTCAGGTTGGAAACAACACATGAACCTACAGAACACAAACTGCAGCCTCTACAGGTCACAGTACCTGCTGGGAAGACAAATATATTCTTTGCCGATCAGTCCTTTCAGATTCAAGAATTCACCCTCCTCTTACTTGCTCAGTTGTCTTTACATCCCTTCCTTTCAGTCGCATCAGCAGGGAGTCATCCCACTTGAAGTATGTGGTCAAAAGCTTGTGAGCCTTCTGCATGCTCCTTGTCCCCATGGGGCACGTGGCTCAGGAGGAGGTGGCTTGCTGCTGGGGATGCTGGTCTCTGCACTGTCATCAGGATCCTGGTTCAGTAGCAACTATTGTTATAGGAAGGTGATGTGGAAAGTGGGATGTGGTTAAGCAAGGACTTTATAATTCTCAGACTTGAGGGCTTGTATTGGTAGTAGTCCCCACAATTTTTTAGTCTACTCTTCATCCCCAAAGAACAAACCTTATTTTAACCTAGATTGTTCCTAATTTTGCCCAATGGATTACAGCAAGAGCAGTCAGCAAGGCAGTAAAAGATACTCACATTGCACTGAAGACTCTAGCCTGTCTCCTTCTCTCAAGTCTCTATGAAGGCCATGTGCAAGACTAGGGAAATAATGTGACTTTTAGTGCTTTCCATCGTGCCAGGGCACTCCAGTTACACTCCCATACCCCACTTCCACATGCGGAACAAGGACATTCAGCCTTGCTCCGCTGTGGCCAATGTGCAGAAGAAGAGGTCAAAGCATCTCTGACAGATGCCAATACCTGACATGGGGAGAAGTATTATTCACTAGCATGAGGAATAAGTCTGATATGCGAAAACTTCAGGATGAATTTTGTTTAGAGAGGTGAATCCCAGGTCTGAATAGGCCTGGGCAGACCACTTAGCTTAGTACTAGCACCACACTAGTGAGGGTTGGTTTGTTTTTTTTAATACAGATGCCAAACTGAAATTTGGCCTAAATTATAATTGATGACTTCAAGCTATAATTTTAAGTTTTGAGGGAACAACAGAAAAATTGCCTGTCTTTTGTTTTGTTCCAGCTCCAAATGTTTTCTTCATCTCAAAGTGATTGGAAGCTATTTAATTTATTTTTCTCTCACTTTCGTTTTTTAACTTGTGTTTTTTTTGTTAAGCTGCATTAGTTTTACACTTCTAAAATGTTTCCTACCATCACAAACAAAAAAAAAAGAAGTTCTATTAAAAAGTCCTATTTTGATATTTTGTTATGGTTTTTTCCATCCAGCTTTTTCAGCTGGGTGAATTTTGGTCCCCCTTTTCTCTGTGATTTGCCATTTGTAGAGACAGTCCAGTCTCACTCCACTGAAAACAGCCTTTTTGGTGTAAGGCATGTCTGACTTGATACCTCTGTGAGATCATTGTGCCAGCAGAGCACCAAAGCAACTGGCAACACCACCAGGAGCAAGTGGGCAACGTGAAGAAGCCAAACTGTTGAATCAGTTTAATTCATTGATGCCTGCAAGGATGGTACAAGGCAGCTGGGAAGAGAGGGGGCAAGACAAATATCATGTTTAAACAACTACCTAGACCTGTTGGAAATAGCTCTTTTTTCTCCAATGCATTATACCCACTGTGTGTCTCTGTTTGCCCTAGCCTTTTCCTGAGCTGAAGCTGAGGGATTTTTCCACATCCCTGAGGAGTGTGTTAGAAAAGCAGTGTTTATGTTAAGGTACTTCATTAAGATTCCGGGTCAGGCTGTAGTACCCAGAGACTGTCACAGCGAAAATGAGACCTTGTTCCTTTGCGTCATTGGACCAAGCAACCACCAGGCTGAAACCTAACCCTGGCTGCTTGCCTTCGGGGGAAAAAATAAGAAGGGTAAAGTAAACAAGGCCCCTGTTCAGCTTTCCTGAGCCTAGATGAGAATTGCTTGCAATTATGCATCAAAACTCAGAGCTGACTCTGAGAAGGCTCGGCTCTGCTCCTCTGCAGCCGCAACCAAGTGAAGAAAATCCATGCCCACAATTTGCAGCCGCTCTGACCAGCCGCCTCCATCCTGAGCCACAAATCCAGGAAACTCTTAAGTGCATGCTTAAATCTACCATTCCTCAGGATAGCACTGATTTTACACCAGTGAGGCTTAAAAGCAAGCATGAGGTTACAGGCTTTCCTGAACATGCTTGCTTTACCGAGTCTGGGTCTCAAACATTCATTATTTTATCCCGATGACAGCTGAGGTTTGGCGTTTTTTGCCTGCAGAGCTCAATACCCCCACTCTCCTCTACATCATAGAGAGCTCAGCCATGCTGCCCCTCCTACACTCCTGACCCTGCCAATTTATCCCACACATCGAGCTCCAGCATGTCTCTCACTCTTGCAGCTAAACCCACTCCTCCTGCAATGCCAGCTGCTCAGCTGCCTCCACTCTGGTGTGGATGCCTGGGGGTGGCAAACAGCCACTCGGCTGCAGCTAAAACCCCCCGAGCACCCAGCTGGAGCTGCATCTCCTCCTCTGCATCTCCAGGCCACAGGCAGCATCGGAACAAGGAGCAAGGGCTCTCCGCATGTTTGGCCATGACTGAGGCACAAAGAACACGTACAGAGTTATATGCAGAATTGTTTAGTTAAGGAGAAGTGCCTCAGGGCTCTCCTGTTTGGTGCCTGGGTGTATATTGGGGTGCTAAGGCTTCCACAGCCACTTGCTGTCCCATGCTCCCTGCCTGGCCCCAGCCTGCCACAGCACCCTTGCCTCTCCTGTAGAAGAATACTTCATCTACACCATCTACATGACAATCAGCTGCATCCTCTCTCCATTGTACCATCAGCATGCCAACACTGTGAGACCCCCACAAAGGAGAAGGCACAGACAGTTGGAGGAGAGAGGCAGCAAAAGGCACGGAAGGGTACGGATGCACTAGGGTCCCCTGCATCACCCTGTCCCCTCCAGTCCCCTCCTGTCCCACCAGCAGAGAACCAGGGCTCCTGCTACCTCCCCAGCCCTTCCCACTCAAAATGCATAGGGCAACCCTCTAGCACTCTAAAATCCTTCCTACCCTAAAGCAGCCTATCTTCTAGCCTGTTCCTCATTCTCCGACAAAGACAATTGGATTCCACCTGCCCTTTGAGCTTCAGAATTTCCTCACCTCCCAGCAAAGCCACTGCAAAGAACCAGAGGAAAGGTGTCAAGTAAAACCAGTCCTGTCCCTGTCTTGTAGTCTCTGGCATTATTTTATATGATTATAAAGAAATCCACCAAGCATAGGCTTGCAGAATCTAGAGATTCTTGTGCTGGGTAGATTTTATATAGATGACAGGAAAATTTAAGCTTTGGATTTGAAGTGACAGCTGAAGCAATACAGCCTTATTTCACTATTAATTTCCCCTCCTTCCCCGTACTGTGTAAGCCCACTAGGCTTCTGACCCCACAGCATTCCATGTGTCCTTCTCTTCTCTTCTCTTCTCTTCTCTTCTCTTCTCTTCTCTTCTCTTCTCTTCTCTTCTCTTCTCTTCTCTTCTCTTCTCTTCTCTTCTCTTCTCTTCTCTTCTCTTCTCCTTCCCTTCCTTTCCCTTCCCTTCCTTTCCCTTCCCTTCCCTTTCCTTCCCTTCCCTTCCTTTCTCCCTTCTCTTTTCACAATTCATAATGATGCATTTAATTAAATGTGCATAGAAGTTTTCCGGGCAGCCATATGACAGCCACATTAACACCAGATGAGCCCAAAATTGTTTATTGTTATTACAGTAAATACCAAAGTGAATTAAGAATGATTGATTGGACATTTATTGTGACTTGACCAAATATATACATATTTAATAATAGGATGTTTCAAAAGAAGATAAATCCCGGCAGAAGAGAAATTCAAATATATCTGCCTCTTTCTTGTTTGTTTGTTTAGAAAAAGAACTAATTAGCTGAATTGTGAGGACATACTTAGAAAGAAACAGAAGTATTCACTATGTTTAATACTGCTCTGCTAACCCAAGGTGACACCTACAGAAATAACTTGGAAGTGTCACTTGACAATCAATCAGTTCCTTATGGTCACAAACCCAGTGTAAAAACCATAGCACCAAAGGTATTAATAAAATTAATAGAGCATTTAAAATCTCCATGAAAGACAGAACCACATCGGGCTGGGAGGAAGGCAGCAGCAGGAGTGCCCTACCCGGTATACCCACACTGCCTGCGGCAGAGCGTGAGGAGATCTGGGCATCCCCTGCGGGGAGTGTCCCTGCACTGCGCTCACCCGGGGAAACAAAAAAAGCAGAAACCCTTATTGAAAAGATTATCTTTCCCATCAATAATCCCCCTCTAAGAGTTCTTTATTAGTAAACCCCATGGCAAAACCTGACATATTTACAGCTTGCAGTAAACTTTATGTATCTGAAACAATATTAATAATAAGGAGCCAGTGACCACAGCAAATCATTCTGGCCTTCAAAATGATCAAGTGAAAGCTTGATTGTACTGAAAAGAGAGAGTCCTGACAAGTTGGAAATCCTTCCCATACACCCTTTCCAAAAAAGTGAACTTTACCAAGATGAAAAAAGTGTGTCAGAGGATTGGAAACATAAGAATATATATTTAAAAAAAAAAAAAAAAAAAAGCCCAAGTCTGATATCACAGGCTGAGCTGAGACAGAAACCTGATCTTTTACATGGAATGGGCAACATTTGGGTCTGTTTTATGTGAATTGCTCCAAGCTGTTTTGGTTAGAAATGTATAGATTTTAAGGTAAGGCGTACCGCATAGGCAATGCAGGTCATTTCTAGTATTTGAAGACGTTCCCCATTACTTTTCAGCTGACAAAGGTAGGGTCCAAACTTTTCTTTCTTTGCTGAGTAACTTATTTGCTTTAACGCTAAGCTGGATTTGGCAAGAGAGACACTTGCATTTTGCTGCCTGATTGTGCTTTTCAACACTCTCATTCCCTCTCTCCCTCCCTCCCAAGGATTATCTTGTTTTAGTCACCAACCTGTAGAAATTTTTAATTTCCTTTTTCCTTCTGATACTACAAAAAAAATTTTTTTTATTTCTCAATAATTCTACAAACTTGTCTTTGCTGAGAAAAAAGAGAAAAATTATGCTGTTTAGAGTAATATTTTGGAGAGGAGAAATCTGAAGATCTCTAACTGGTTTTCGAGTGGGCTTTGACTCTTATTAGACAGAATTTATGTGTTCTTATTAGGATTTCTTCACTAAAAAAAAGAGGGGAAATGCCTTCTTACTTTGCCAGTCAAAAATATTTCCTTGTCTTGACATAATAGTTCACGAGTATATTGCCTAAAGAAGAGAAATATTCACAATTTGGAAAAGGCAACTAAAAATGCCAAACAAAACATAAAAATTTTTGTAAGAATTGTAACATCTAACAGGATGTTTTCTAAAGTCTGTTTCTGCTACAGAAAAAAAAAAATCAAACTTATCTCCATTTTTATTGTTTAAATTATTTACAACTATATTTTGACAGCATCATATTTTTTGCACATGCATGTTAAAAAAAGGGGGACAAATATTGCAATTTATTTTTGAATGGCTGATATATCCCATTTGTTGATTTAAAACTTACCACTGAAAAACATAGCAAGAAAGTGATAAAACTCTATTTAATCTACTATATATTTGAGAAGTGCTTGTCGCATTTTGGCTAATAATTATGCAGCCTTTTAAAATGAAAACAAAATATCTTTACCATGATGTTGCAATTATGCACAGTGCATTCGTTCTCTTTCCAGAATGACTCCCTGCTTTATTCTGCTCTGATAATCGCTCAGCAATGGCTTTCCTATGTGGCAATTTATTTTTTATCTTCAACACATTTCTGCTCTAAGAAGAGTTTGCATTTATATGGTAACATATGTCCTGACTACGAGCTACAAATACATATCGCTCTGTCCCAAGTGTGCATATACATAGATTGATGGGCAGCAGGTATAAGTAAGTTTTACAATGAGAAGAAGAAAATCCTTCAGGAACCCGCTCCATTATTTCCCTGCCTTCGAGTCGTGCTGTTTTACTGTCGGGGCTTGTGTGTTCGGCACACAAGTTTCCTCTGAGTTTGTCCTTTTAGATTTTTATCTGCTTAAAACGTGGGGTTTTTTCCTCAGAGCGTGGGATCAGATCTTGTTTGTTTGCTTGCTTTGTGTCAGCAACTGTCACAAACCATATTTTCACTAAAACCATTTTGTTGCTGTACAATAGTTATAAATGCAAGGGGGGTAGGAGGATGACTGCTGGATGACTTGGATTTGCCCTTAACTATCGTCATAAAAATATACAAAGATTTCATAAAAAGGATGAGGGAATCATTTTGTTTGAAACAAAAATAATGCAAGAGGCAGAGATCTGCTGCCTACTGCCCCCAAGAAATTATTAGAAGAGACTTGAGAAAAAGCATCAGCTATTTTTGCCTTGTGATTCTCTTTAATTTATTTTTATTGTCTATTATTATGAAGAGATCTGTCCATAAATAGATTGTATTACTTGCTTTCCTAATATAGCTCTGCTAATTAAATCAACCTCAAAAAAGAAATATTTTCTCATCGCAGCTTCAGCTTAATTGCCTCAAACTTAGAATTAAAAATTGTTTTCATTTCAGTACAGTAGGAAAACTCATATTTTAAAAAAATAAAGTAGCATTTTCTAAACTTACAGTTATTTTCCTTGAGCCTGTTAAGATTTCTAATAGTGTTGAACAACCTATTTGGAAATTTTTAAGGACGACACCACTATAAACACAGCTCTTTCTATATTACCATGTACATGAACATATATATATTCCAAAGGCAGGTTATAAACTGCACTAAGTTGGCAGCTGTCGGGAACATTATTTGTGGAGCGAGTGCTTTAGCCTAGGGACGTAGTGGGCTTTTAATAATAAGCGGGGGGGGGGGG
>VZRE01002990.1:225816-316812 GCA_013396775.1 Cephalopterus ornatus
AAAAAAAGGGGGGGGGGGGGGGAAATTTAATGTTTTCTTAAATTAAGACTCAAGCAGAATTGCTTTAATGAATATCGGAGGAACTCACAGGCTTCAGTTTGCTCCTACTCTAACAAAATTTCCTTTGTGGTTTTCACTGTAAGATCAAAAGGAGCCAATTAACTTTTCTATAAGGTAAACAAACGGAGAACTAGAAATATCCCCATGAATGATCCGTCTGGTGGAGTCCAGCCTTTTGTTGTTTTCCCCTTTTTTTTTTGGTGCCATTTCCCGCACTGCCAGGGCAGAGGGAGCAGGGGTGTCCCCCACACTGGGCTCTGTGGGGACCCAAGCAGTGGCTGGGGAGGCAGCCCAGACCTGTGGGCTCAAGAGGGTGGCCAGGAAAGGCTGACAGCACCCACAGGGAGGAGCCCAGGGCTGGGCAACACGTAGATGGCCCTGGGTTCACCCCAGCTTTTGAGATGCAAGATGCTCCTCAGTGGTCGAGGAGGATAATATAAACTGAGACCACCGTATAATGGAAGAATGGGAGTATTTCTTCAACCTCACAAGCTGCAGCCCTACTGCCGGCTTCAACAAGGCCCACCATAGCCTGAAAAGCTCTGCGCAGGCGTAGGAGCTGGTCGGGCTGAGGGGCTGGGGCACAGCTTGGCTGTGCTGCATGTCCCAGTGAGACACGAAAGGGTATGTGCTGGGGGTGTGTTGGGAAATGTGGGGTAGGTGAGAAGCAACAAGTTCACAGGCAGATGCAGAAACAGGAGCAAGGGCCAGGGAAGGAGAAACAGAAAGCATGAGAAAAACTTTTGGCCAAACCCTCTTCAGTTTTCTTCTCTCCCTGTGAAAAAAAAACCCCAAACTAACACAAAAATACGCAGGTCCTTGCCCCCACCTTGCATGTAACCAGGAAACCTGTTCTTTTTAACTTTTTCCTTGCTGGATGTTTGCTTCGCTCCCTTGCCTGGTTAGCCATGGAACAGCTGCGCTACTCTCTTAGTGAGGAAACAGAGCCCTCAGGATTGCACCTCTCCAAACCATTCCAAGCTCCAGGGAGCAGCCACTGCTCCCTGCCATCCCCTGGACAGGAGAGCCCAGACAGCTCCCTACACCTCACCAAAGTCACTGTGGTTTTAGGGAGCATCAGATATACTTATAAATGTAAATAACGGAATAAAATCACCTACCCTGGGAAAAAGAGAAAGCTTTCTGGAGCTCCAGCTATGTTTAATTGAAGTGCCCATTTTATCTTTGAAAAATCCACTGAAATGGAGTGTACCACAGATGGGACAGAAGGTTGCTTATTTTTTATTGGCTTTCCACAGAAAAGTGGGTAATTCAGGAAGGTGGCGAGACATGCTGATGCCTGTGCTTTGCTCCAAGGCAGCTCTGTCAGAGTTAGCTGAAGTACCTCAGATTCCCACCACCTCATGGTGTGGGGCCCAGAGGTGCCGGCTTGGAAACAGCGAGGCTATGCCTCTAGCCCTCACAACCCCAACAGTATTCCTGCATAGGAGAGCAGTGCTCACATCAGGCATCAAAATATCGGAGTGCAGAAGCCCCCAAAAGTTTCAGTGGGCACAGTGTGTTGCCTTTAGCCATGGGGTCAGAGAGACTAGGTTCGCAAGGCCAGAAGGTCTTGGTCATCCCTGCAACGTGAAATTCATTGGCATTAATTGCCTTACAGTGTCAGAGCTAGAGGTAGGAGCAACCTCAGTGGTAGTGACACCAAACTCCTTAGGTCTTGGGTCAGATGCTGCAGTCACCAGCACCATGGAGATACTGCAGATAGACAGGCCAAAAGATAGCAGGATGCAGATGAGAGTCACATACTCTATCACTGCAAAAATATGTCAGAATACTTGCAAACCTCTGAATAACAGAGAAATGCAGCCAGCTCTAAGATAGAGAGCAGCAGACAGAAAACTGGAGCATTACAGAGTAATGGCAGGAAGAAAGGATTTGGCAAGCTCCCACTCACACCAAAAGGCATCCATGATGTTTGATGTCTATGCAAAACTATTTCCTCACTCCCAATAGCACCAAAAAACTGCAGAGCCATCTCACCTGCATGCCCACCCCAGCCCTGGGTCCTCTCCCCAAGAGCCTGGAAGCAGAAAGGCACACTTGCACTCCTGTGGGCCACGGATTTTTGCTGGCTCTCATTTCCATGCCACAGCCTCACTGGACAGATGAAGAAAGGGAAGGGATGTTTCAAGGTTTCTCCTCATGCTGCCACAGGCTCTTCAGGAAGACAGAGAGGGCTGAACCCAGCAAAGTGTTTTTGCCCCTGGAGAGTGTGCAGGGGTGACTTGAGCAGAGTGTTCTGGGTCCACAGGGCAAAGCATCCCATCATCCTTACGCACCTAGTGCCTTGAGGAGAAGGGAAAGCAGGGTGATGACTGCATCTGAGTGAATAGATTGTTATTTTAACCCCCAAACGGGTTTCATTACTAGGGTTTGGGTTTTTTCCTATTCCAAGGGGCAGCTAACAGTTTCTTAGTTTTTTTAGAACAGGCTTTCCTGATCGTGTCACCAATAAATGAAATTAAGTCTCTCTCCCCCCACTCCCAACCCCCACATCTTCCTGCCAGATCCCTTTGGTGAGGAAGGGGAGTTAGCAATATTCACAGATCCCAGTCATTAGGCCTTTCCTGCATAATTTCTAAAATGCACTAAGGGAAAAGCGGGGGGGTGGGGGGGACAAAGAAAAACTCCTTTATTGTGCTGAGGCTCATAAATTCACTGCAGAATGATTTATAGCAGCAGAGCGTAGCACCTAACTCAAGTCAATGCAAGAGGTTAATATGAAAGGTTAAGGAACTCGGTTCTGGCTGATTTATGGTTGGGCTGTCGGCTTTTATCCTGACCACAGCTTTGCAACTGCAGCTTGGGACTCTACAAAGCACAAGAGGGGATGGTGGTGTTAAAAAAATAATGTGTATTTAGACATTATCCCTGCCTATAAAATAAAGACCCCAAAATACCTAAATGACCAAGGAGTTTTCGTATCACCACATGCCACTGCAAAAACAAAGCACCTCCACCCTTCTACTCCCAGGCTCCCAGACCAGAGGGAATTGTTGTGATCATCTTGTTTGCTTCCTGTATTACACAGGCAATAGGTTTTTCCCAGAAGCTGGGTTAAAGCGTGTCTTCCTGAAAGCTGCCCAGGCTTAAAACTCCAAAGAGACTACTCTGCCCCCAGGACAGGCAGAAGTGCCTTTGGTGACAATGAAATTATACTTTGCTCCAAGGATGAACTTGTTTGACTCCAGCATCCAGCCATTGCATCTCAAAAAGCATTTTTGTTTGCAGGATGGAAAGGTCCCACGTGCATGGATATTTCTGTTTGCAAGTGTGCACAGTCAGTGATGTCGCAAACCATTTCTCCCCAATAACATGACTGAATCATGCTCTACACAGCCTCCTGCTATATAATTTATTTGATTACCTTGCCAAAAATCTTTTCAGCTTCCTCCACCACGCGTCCATCGAGCGGAGAGCAGAACTGAGTGCAACATTTGAGTAGCAGCCTTACAAAATGTCTTACAACCTCTGTTCCCAGAAATATGCAGTGTTACTGCTGGTGTCACACGGGTACTATTTTCATTAAAATCTGAAAACAAATTTGCTTTCACTTTATAAAATTCCATCTTAATTCCACATCCTAGAAGGTTTTGATCTGGTAGCATTAAGACAGGCATCCTCAAGAAATATGCGTAGGCAGATTAATGTAAGTTGACTTTACCAAGCAGGCTGTATTCCTGTTTGAAAAGGACCAGCAGTTTCTCTCACAAAACTCATTCCTGTGAAGCAGTATATTGGCAAAATATTTTTGTCCTTGCTGTTTTCCTTAACCATTGCACTTTTCGTCCATGACTGATATCAGACTACTTTGTCTATATCTCCCAGACTTCGCATTGTTTATTCTTGAAGTATTGTGGAATTGTCCTAGATTTATTTACCTGTGTGTAAATGAGAGCCCAGTCTGGGCAACTGGGAGCAGTTCCGTCCAACCATCCATGCTGGAGAAGGGGCAAAGTGAGGATACTTTCACAGTAATATTTTGCAGCAATGATCCAAACCCACAAGAAACTCCTCTGCCTGTAAATTTATTAATTTGTTAGAGAAAATTGCATTTGTCCTTTGATTTTTTTATACAAGATCATCTGTCTTTCAAAGATTTGGGAAGCTGGGCTGTGTTAAGGCTCCAGCCTAGAACTGGCCATGAAGTTTTCCTGTTTAGAAGGAAGGAAGGACTGGGAGCCAGAGGCAACCCTCAGGCACTCAGTCTTCCTTTTTCTGCTGTGCAGGGCAGGGCGTTACTCAGCTGCCCCAGCCAGGACACAGTGTCCTTCAGTGCCTGCCAGAGCTCTTGGCCATCCTGGTCTTTGCCCATAATGTGCAGAAATCCCAGCCCCACAATCACCCCTCCCAAGCTGCTTTTCCAACAGCTACCTCCCAGCATAGCACAGAAAAAATGTTCATGTACCAGCTGGGCAGCAGCATAGAGGGGACAGTGTCACTGTCTGTTTGCAAACGCTTCCTGCACCAAGGATACACTCATGGTCAAAAATAGCCTTTGAGTTTACATGTATTGGCTAAACAAATCATAAAGCTTTTAACTCCACTTGAAACCTGAATCTCCTGAGGATTTCTAATCAGCAAGACAGAAATGTACCCTTATGTGTTCAGGAAAGACATTATTTGTTTCTTATCTGTGTAACTAAGCTTTTTGTTCTCACTTCATTTTCTTTTCAGTCAATTATGGTTTAATGAGGTCAAATTTTAATATTTGCATGTTTATGCTACTTGTCACTGCTTCTGCTGCTTCTGGAAAACAGAGCATATTGGTTTATGGCCCATATGAGGCAAGGAGAGAGATAGAGAGAGAGAGAAATAAGTCAACTTTAACTTTGGATTCTTCCTTGTTCTATTTTTTAAGAACCACTCATGGGTCTTCCTGCTCTTGGCTCTTAAATGGTTTGCATAATACTCAAAGTGCTTAAGACGTACAAGTACCTGTAAGAGTTAGTATGCGAAGGTGATGTACAGAAGAACTTTGCCGAGTTATTGTAATCTGGTAAGGTAGGCATTTACATCAAGAACCAAACACAACTGGTAAGATGCTTAAATGCTCAATATATGGTATTTCAAGCAAAAAAATATCGTCTCTCCCTCTCCACTTGCTTTCCTTATCATCAGTTGACATCAATAGTTAAAAGCCTTGGCAGAAAATGTAAATCACAGATAAAGAAGTAACGCAAACAGAAAGCCTAATCCTGCTGCCAACAAGTTGAACAGCAAAAATTTTATTGACGTTAGCATAGCCTAGATTGGGCCCAGGCACACAGAAACTGGGACAAGTTGCTATCTAGATTGTATCAGCCAACATAATGCAGGAGGTTAGGGAGATTTCTCTTTGAAAACTTCTCCACCCAAATGCTTGAAATGCTGGAGTTTCATATGACTAAGAGAAGGAGACAGTTCCTAAAACTCAACTTCCCTCACTGGATGTATGCTTCCTGGACAGCTCCAAAAAATACATACATTTCTCTTTTTAGCAGGTAGGAAAACAAAGTTTAAAGCCTACATGCCTGTACTAGTTGAACATATGTGTATGTGTACTTGTGTACTTTTTCTGGAATGATGGGCTGAAGAAATCAGTATTTTTAACAACTGTTGCATATTCCTTCACCCTTCAAGCTCAGACATCTCTTTATGGGTCACTGGTTTAACACCGTGAGCAGCCACAGATGCAGGGAGGCCACTCTATTCTATGTGGTCCTTCATATTCTTACCATAGGAATCTCTCAAGAGATTGAAATATCAGTACAATGACCCTGAATTGGCCTCTGCTTCTGTAAGCAGACCATGCGAGAGGTGTATCATCAGCAGACCTGAATAGCAACATCACTGCTCTGAGCTTTACTGGAGGTTTGTTCCTCCAGTGGATTAATTTAATTTCCAAATAAATTCAGTTCCCCATGACCATATTTGCAGCTTAAAGGACAAGGACATAATCTTGCAGACCCAGTCATAACCACACCACTTTTCTTTTCCTGCTATAGTTGTTTAGAGATTTCAAAGGAGGGCAGTCCAGAAGGATCAGCTTGGCAAACTCAAACTAGTTTCTAATAGCAAACCAAGACAGTGCTTGGCAGCTTGTCACATGCAGGTATGAAACAGAGGTCAGGGTCAAACATCCAAGAGGACACTACCAGATCCTCCCTACTGTCTCTTGCAACAGGTTTCCTGGGCAGTTGCCAAAGCCAGGGCACTAACTGAGCCTGCCAGGCTTGCACCCAGGGTAACACAGAAATTATGCGTCTGGAGAGGAGGGACTGGACACAAGGCAAGGGATGGAGTTCTATTTCATCCTCAGCCATGGAAGTAACCAGACTCTTGTTTCTGTGGTATCTGTGAGGTCTCTCTTCATCTGCACAGTTCAGTGATCTCATCCTTGCTGCTTGTCCCAAGGAAAAATAAATTTATGGATTTACAGTGACTGAAGGTTTTTAAAACAAATCTCTTCTTGTCCTCCAAGGAACCTAAAAAAAATCATATTTCAGCTTTCTGTTTTGCTTAAGTGGCATCACACAACTCCATTGCCCTTCCAGAAATATCACCAAAGAACTGCCTCAAATTTGACCTGTAAGAGTGCTGATGTAGTTGAAGTAAATTATGCCGGTCATCCAGAGTGAACTGTTATTCCCATTTTCCTTATAAAAAGAGTATTAACCTAGTAGAAAAAAAAAAAATGCTGAGTTTCTTGGAACTAGCTATCAGTCCACTGGGTCAATTTAAGGTTTTTTTAGTGCATATCTTGCGTATGTTTCCTTCATGCTGCTTGAGGCCTTGAAGAGGAACTACTATACCTCTTCCAATGTTTTTGGTGTGTCATGTGTTGTGTTAAAAAAAAGATATCAGATAGATACATCCCTGGACTCTCTCTTCTTGTCCAGGTTGGCTGAAAGTTTTGCTGACTCTGACTGTTGGAACACAACCAACCCAAACCCAAGCAGCCCCCTCCTTCTGAACAGCATCATTCTTTTTAAGCATCATTAGATTTATTTTTTTAATTGACAAAACTATTGAGGAGTCAAATGCCTTGTGTGAATCACCATGATATCACCAGAGCCATGCCAATTTCTGTGAGGTAAAAAACCAGCCTGGGTATTCAATACACTAAGACTGCTGTAGAGAATTCTGATGGGAAGGAAGATGGAAAAATATAACAGGTAAAAAGATGTGTCTTAGCCCCTTTAGTAATAGCAGGTTCATATTTCAGACTCGTAGGGTTCACAGCCTGATGTGTTTCTTAAAAAGAGTCAAAGAGTCACAAACACTGTTCACAAAGCAGATATTTTCCAGGTAATAGCAAGGACATGTTTGATTGATACTGTTTTGCCAACATATTTAACAGTCTTGCCCTAAAGAGCTGTAGTCTGCTCAATTAAATTTCTGTTCAAAAGGAGAGTGAAAAGGAAGCAAAGGACCAGCTTCTAAGCGTAAAATCAGTGCTATCCTCATTGAAACCACTCAGCACTGAAGCCAATAGAACAAACAACTTTAAGTAAGAAAAAATCTGACATTTTCTAGCCATGTTCTGGCTGCAAATATGGTTTTGACAATCATTGGCAAGGAGCTGAGAGCTGTTCCCATTCCTGTCAGCAGGGAGTTTGATGGTGGGCAACCCACCATTGCCATGAGCCTATTGTTTCCAGTAAAGTAGACTTGAGTTCACACATGCCTTGCACACATGTGACATGTGTAAACAGGAATAATTCAAATAGAAATAATCACATTAACTCAAAAAGGTAGATCGGAAAACCTTATTGACTTTACAGTGACACCTTCACTTTGATCGGTGTGCTTAGGACCAAGTCTTGATGCTTGTTTCACATCACTGAAAAAAACAGAGGCCCACTGGAAGACACCATGGGCCTGAGTAATATATATTGGCCCTCAGTGATTTGGGGGGTTTTTTGCCTCTGATGGCTTGATATGACAAAATTCAATGCAGAGGTTCACTCAGATGGTATGGAAATTTCAGAGTCACAGACAGCACCGAGTTCCTTTTAGGAGAAGCTGGGTATTGTGAACACTTACAAATCTATCGTTTATGTCAAAATATATCAATTAGTGTGAGATGATAGATCCCTCCTCGTATGTAAGTCATGACCATAATATCTAATTTATTAGATACCACTTGCCCAATAAAGCTAATGTCTTAAGCCAAACAATAGAGAGTTATTTTGTCCATAGAAACCTCAGTGTTGGATGAGAACTCAGGAGTGTGGTTGGCCTGCTTGCAAGAAGGGATTGAAATCATTCCTGTGCCACCATAGCAGAACTGTTTGGTAGATTCAGCGCCCTTGACCCAGGGCAGTGAATATTTCTGATTTCACTACTGAAAAGTGGGGAGAAGTGAATACCATATAAGAGTATTCAGAGACCAGAGAAACCCCATGGAAAAGGGAACTCTGGCTGAGCTGCTTGACCCTTCATGAACTAATGGAATTTGTCCTAAAAGAGTGTGTGCAGGCACTGATGATTCAGTGAGGCATCATGGTAGCAATATGGTCAATCTCTGAACCTATTTGGGTCTAGAGTGATCTGAGGAGAGAAGGAAATCTGGAAAACTCAGATCTGGACACAACTGGATTAATGCACACCAAGGCAGAGACGCAGACACACCAGCATGTGCCTGGGCTACTGGACAGGGAATGTAAGGTGAACTGTGCCTTGGAGAACGGGCAACCCAAAAGCTTTTGCAACATTTAAATCCATTAATTCCTTAAATCCATTGAGTTTTCCTGATCTGATGCAGAAAGATGGGTTTCACATGCTCTGTATGTGCAGTTCTCCACATGCATACTTCACACACACGTTCTCTGTGGGCCTGAGCAACATCCCTCATTAGTTAGCAACCCAGTTATGTAGTGCTGCTACTCTCAGCATATTTTTGTTAACCACATCTGAATCAGGTTGAATTGAAGGGTGAGTTACTTCTGGGTAAGTAATCAGAAGTTTAAACTGCATCTGGGTAAATATTCACCATTGAATGAGGGTTTAAGCTCAACAGCGTCAGGGATCATCAAGGAAACGCCCATGGCTTGTCTGGGTGCACTGCCATCTGTCTGCAAGGTTTTGTCCTTTTTCAGTGGCAAATGTGGGCTTAGTGCTGGTGCACGTGAAGGACTGGTGGCTTCACAGAGAAGCAGGTGTTTTGAAAGCTTTAAATAGCTCTGCCACATACTCCAAACATGACTGGCAGTGCTCCTAGTATTCTGCCCTGCATTATTTTCCAAGAAGCCTCCGTCTTTAACTTCCAGACTTGGACATTTCAACCTTGAACCTCCATATGTCTCAGTCCTTCAGAGCATCCCACCGAGTCTTGCTTAACGTAAGGTACAGCTTCCTGGGATGCTGTTCAAGCATGCCAGTGGAGAAGGACATAATGAGAACCCATGGTAGGGCATCTATAATTTAAGGCAGGATTTGAACCCAGGCCTTGGCAGATGTCTAGGAGAATTTTGCCCAAGTGTGCTTGTTTTCCTCCTTTCTTTTTCCAAGTGTTTGTATCCCAGTTTGCACTAAGTTTTATTGAAAACATCAGGCTAATAGCAATGGGGAGAGTGGCTGAGTAGTTTTTTGCCTCTTTTTTTCCCTTTTCTTTCTGGAATGCAGCCATCAAAATAAACATTAAATGCAAAATGCTGGGGCTTGAGTTATTACTTGTGAGGGTGCTGGGAGGGAAATTTATAGCAACATTACTGTGTTTTGCTAGAAATCTCTTAATGCACCAAAGTGGAGAGGTGTGTGTGTTTTTTATTAAAATGTTACACTCTATAAATCTGAGCAGCAGGGAGGACACAGGTGGCCCTGGGGCTCAGCTGACTGGACTGTCATTTTAAACTTGGGGAAGGTTTGTCTGACTGTCCTCCCACCCCATCCCAGCATCAGCACAGCCACAGGCTGTGTGCCTCACAGACTGCAATGGCTGTGGAGGCTCTGCATTATAGGAGCTCCAGTACCTAAAGGGGACCTACAAGAAAGATGGAGAGGGACTTTCTACAAGAACATGTAGTGATAGGATAAGGGAAAGTGGCTTTAAACTGAAAGAAGGCAGGTTTAGATTACACATTAGGAAGAAGTTCTTCACTGTGAGCATGGTGAGGCACTGGAACAGATTGTCCAGAGAAGCCGTGAGTGTCTAATCCCTGGAAGTGTTCAAGGCCAGGCTGGATGGGGCATTGAGCAACCTCCTGTAGTGCAAGGTGTCCCTGCCCATGGCAGAGGGGTTGGAACTGGGTGATTTTTTAGGTCTCTTCCAACTCAAACCATTCTGTGATTCTATGATTCATTGTTGTTATTATTGTTGCTGTTCAGTTTACTCCCTCTTTTTGTCCTTCTGACCTTTAAGCCACCAAAGATGACAAGTCACACTGCTCCTACTTTGATAGTGAACTCCCCTAATGATGTCATTGAGACACTTCTCCTTTTCGGACTTTCTCAGTGACTTTCTCTTTTGCCCTGGTTGTAGTGTGTCCTGATCAGAAGGTTTCAAGAGTGGATGACCCCCAAAAGCTGAGGGTGGCTATTGGGCAGAGGTTTGTTGCTGTGTCTGGGCAGGATTGTTGGCCGCACAATTTGGAAACTTGGGTGCACTTCACCAAGGTTGCTCAGTAGTCTAAATCACAGTGACCTGATTTCTGTGCGAGATGCTGCAGCTTTCTCAGGCTCCAGGGCAAGCTGAGGAAGCTCAGGACCTAGAGAAATCCCAGTCACTGGTGTCCCTGTGTCTGTCAGTAGATAAAGTACCTTCTCCTGAAACTTGGGGGCTGGCTGAGCCGCTCATCTGAGCAGGCGGCTGAGACTGCTGAGCTGCTCACTGAAGGGAAGGGCAGAGACTTGCAGGACTCCTGGGCTCTTTCCCAGCTCCCACTAGAGAGCAGATATTGTGACTTATTCGGGCAATCGCTTTGTTTGAGACTCATTTTCTCTGCCTTAAAACAAGTCTGCTTCCCTCAGTATGAGACTTTACAGTAAGTATGTGGCATCCTCATGGGGTGTACATCCAGGCATCCCCGCAGCCCATTCCACTGCTTGCAAAATTTCTTGGATGCTTTTTATAAGATCAACACTGGGCCATCCTGTGGAGGGAATCTGTGAACCCTGTGAACTGATTCCCCCTTAATTAGGCATGGCTCTGACACAATAAGCCTTGATAGGATTTTTTTTGCAAGAGTTCGGAAAAAAAAAAAAAGGAATTGCAGCGTTCCTGGAAGGCTTAAAAAAATAAACAAGCAAACGAATAACAGCAAAGAAAAGGTCACAGCTATGGTCCAGGAGACTCGAAGAGCGGCATTAAGCCCCTGCTAGGAATCACATCTGCTCGGAGATCCCGTCGCTGCGGCTGCAAGACCCGGCCGCGGCGGAAAGATGAGCTCACGGGGAGCCGCGGTGGAGCCGGGCAGCCCTCGGGCCGGGTAGTGTGTGCCCGCGGCCGCCGAGGGCAACAGGTCAGCAGGCGGGCAGCGGAGTGTCCCGGGAGAACAAGCCGTACGAAGAAGCCGATCACGTTATTTGCAAATCTCCCTTGTCCTGCTTTCCTCTCTTTTCAGGACAGGTCTGGAGGGGCCTGACGCACGGCTTGCCTGAGCTCCCCAGAAAGAATACATTTCCGGGCCTGTACCTCCCCCTGAATGAACATGCTGAAGAAAGTGGGGGGGCTTTTCTCAGGCTCCAGTGCCTTAGACACCGGTTCTCCGAGCAGCGGCAGTGGGGAAAGCCTCTGCCGTGGCCTCGGAGCGCACGATGGGACTGCAGCACGGACGCTCCCTGCCCGGGTCAGGAACTCCGTAGCGCACTGCAACCAGAGCCCTGGGTGCCTAAATCTTGCTGATGCAGCAGATTTTGGCGCAAATCACACGGAAAAAAATTTGTGCGTGGTGCACTGACTGCCTAACATTTCCCTGTGATATCTGTAATTCGGGCGCGATTATAAACAGAAAAAAAACATCACGGTTATAATTCTTAGCAGTGAGTCTGAAGTTGCTTTATTTGGGGAGATCTGTTCTTGGTTGGTTTACAGATGGGTTGAGGGAACTGCCTGGAAATTGCAACGAGAAAGGTGGATTTTTTTACAAGCCACCTGGGGTGGAAATATCTCTCAGAGTGTAAGATAAGTAGAGTAATAAACGAAATTCAAGGGTGGGGCGGTAACTGAGGACGGGGCTAAGCCGGCCTCCCCATCGAGGCAGCCTGAGAGCTCGGGGATGCCGAGCAGAGCACGGCAGAGCGCGGGAACGGACGTGGGTCTGCCGCCCCTCTCCCAAGATCTGGGGTCGCCAGGCGCTGAGTGCTTCATACTTGTAATTAAAAGTATCTACGCTTCCCTGGGAGAGCTTTTCATCCTCACTCGGCAGCAGGCACCAGCTGCTCCTCGCCCAGGGATGGTGGAGGTGGGTCGCCAGGCTGGGGCAGAGGCGTCCTCGAGGCCCAGGCGGCAGGGCCGGCTCTCAGCACCAGGCGTGACAGTCCGGGGGCGAGCTCACTTTCGCTCGGCCTCCCCGTCTGCCCAAAGTACCTCCGTCCCGTCTCCCTCGTCCCCGCCGCCGCGGGCTGGCTCAGCTCTGCCCTGCTAATAAAGGTCAGGAGGAGCCGCTCTCGCCGCGCTGACAGGTGCACCAACTGCCACTGGATGCCTGGGGCTCGGAGCCCCTTTCTCCCCAACCTCTTTGCTTCTAGCTCAGGGCAAGGAGGACATTCCCAGGTCGACGCACCCCACGGGGAAATGCCTATCCCGCGGCGCATCGCGGCCCTGACCCCGAAAGGTCACCAGAGCCGGGCGCTGGGCGCTTGGGGCGCTGGCTCCTCCCGGTCCCGTAGCACGGTTCCAGGACAGCCGGGTGGTACCCGGAGCGCGGCGCCGCATCCCCAGGACTCCACTCCTCGCCGAGCCGCCCGGCCTGACGCCTCCCTCTGCTCCCACGGGCTCTGCCTTGCACCGTCACTGGGAGCCCTCGGCAGGAGGGCAGCCAGCCCGTCGTACCGCCCGGGGGGCCCCCGCCTTCCCTGAAGCTGCTCTGCGCCCGGGCTTCTAATTCAAGTGAAAAATAGCGCCTGACTTCAGAGCCGGTGCTGGCACGGTCACACGCAATAGGAAAGTATTGAGCAAATTAATGGCAAGTGTATTTTTCCCCTCATGAAGGAAATTACTGCCAGCCACTAAAAATTTCGGGCCTGGGATGGCATATTAAATACAGACACGCCCGCATCCCAGATCGCGTTCAGGGATGCTTGGAAGCGGGGTGAAGTGTGTAGAACGGCTTTAACTCAGCCCGGGACTACTGCCTAGGCCAGGGCTGGGGTCCTAGGGAGGCCGCCGTCCCGAGCCTCCCCCACCTGGCTCAGCCCGGCCCGGGGCACTGTGCCGGCTGGGTGCGCTCCGAGGTGGCGCGGGGCGCGGAGCGAGGCGCGGGGGTCGTGGGGGCCGCCCCTGCTCCGTCTTCCCATTGGTTCTCACACAGTCGCGTCACTCGAGGCCCCGCGAGCGCGTTGCAAAAAGCAGTGATTTTCCATATTTTTCTGGGACGGTGGGGGAGGACGGGACCGAGGGGTTTGTGCTGCTCCGAAGACCAGGGATTCCACTGCCCACCCGGACTCCAACCTGGACCACTGGAGAGGGTCCAGCTGCCCTTCTCCAGCCGCGGCAGCCTCGGGGTCTGTGTGCAGCACCGGGTGCATAAATGCCCTTCACTGACGCAACTTGACGCGAGCACGGCATTGCCTGAAAAAGTAAAAAAAAAAAAAAAAAAAAAAAAAAAAAAAAAACCCCACCAGAAATAAGATAACAAAAAAGTTCGGCTGGAAAGCCCTTGCGGCCCGGAGCAGTGCCCTGTGGCGCCTTACGAACCCCGGGGCCGTGCGAGAGGAGCAGGCCTTGTTCGCTCTGGCCTCCTCCTGCCTCCGTCCCTTGTGCCCCGCAAGGCTGCGGACCTCCGTCTGGCACCCTCCACCCAGAGCGGGCACCGGTGCCCCACCATGAGCCGCTCAGTCCGCTGACCGGCAACGGAGAGCAATCTGGGTCACTTGGGTCCCGCAGCCACCGTCCCTCGGTGACCGCTTTGCTGACACCACCCAGGTACACAGACAGGTGGCCGTGACCTGTGGATCCTCATGGAACGCACCATCCCCGGAGCAGCAAGGCGGGATGGGCTGCGGAGCGAGGCCGCGGGGAGCCGCGGGCAGCGGGGCTGCGGGGCCTCAGCGGAAAGGCACAAGGGCTGATGGGTGAGAGTCTGCGGGAAGCGGAGCAGGCACTGGCGCCTTACTGAGGTGGCGGTAAGAAGCAGCAGGGGGCTATTCGAAAGAGATGGATAGAAAAACTTTGCCCGCACCAGCCCGGGGAAGTAGGGGCCAGTCTGTCCCGTCTCGGAGCCTGCTCCTTCGCTTTCTCCGGGAAGAGAAAAGCTGGTCAGCTCCAGTTCTCTACAAGCATCTTCTTGACATAAGGAACGTATTTTCGTAACAACAAACATTTATCGACATCTATCCCCGAAGAAAGGCGCAAAAGGCAATACAGCAAAGCCCCCACCAAACGCTGCTCAGGCCCCAGACGGTGCTCTGCGGCAGGCAGGAGCCAAGAGCGCAAGGCGGCAGGTACAGTCGGGACGGTCGCTAGGCAAGCGACCGAAATAAAGATGCAACATTCGTTGCTGGAAAGAAAAAAAAGAAAAAAAAAAAAGTTAGGGGGATTAGCGCGAATACTTTTTCCCTCTCTTCCCCCTTGCAGCGGTGTTATAAACAGGTCACCTTCAGATCTCGGTCCAGTACAAAAGGAGCCCGCAGCTCTGAAGTGACCACACAAACCAACCCTATGGGGAAACAAACTCGAGGCAGTTCCAAGAGCAGGGCTCTGCCAAAGTGCCGGGAGGGAACGGTGTGAAAGATCCCCCCTCTCTCCATTCCCTTCTCCAGTGAAATGACCCCGCACCCTGAACGGAGGTATTAACTCTCCCACCTCTCTGAGGGAGGGAGCAGGACCTGGGGTTCTGGAGCCGGTACCCCGGAGTCCTGCCGGGACTCTCCTCAGCTATCCTGTTTCTGCTCCGGCTGCAGCCGCCGGGAGTGTCGGGAGGATGGTGGAGGCTTGAGGGGACACGGCGGGTTTCCCTCGGCGGTGGCTGGGAAAGCGAGGAAAGCATTCCTGCCTCCTCCCCCCGGCCTCCTGCGAGAGCTGGGCTCGTCCCAGCAGCCCTCCCGGCTCCCGCTCCCCGCAGTCCTGCGCTGCCGCGCCCGGTGTGCGGAAACCTCTGCCTTTCTCTTGAACTTGACACAAGCCTAAGCGTTTAAATCGCACGGGAATAAAGATTTGTTTTTCTTTCAGAGATCGAGATATAGGATCCGCCTGCTATCGCCTGCGCCTCGCACCGGGTCCTCACCCGGGAGCGACGCCCACCCTTGCCTCTGCAGAAAGGAAACGGCTCCTCGAAAACAAGCCAGGCAGGGCTGTCCTGAGCTGTCCCTTTTCCCTGGGGTGTCGCCGGCAGGCGACACCTGGATAACTCGGCATTGGAGATTTCCGACAATTCCCCGAGCTGCCGTCTGTACAGGCGGGACCGGTTGGCTCTCACGTGGGCTCCCGCAGTTCTGTGAGAAGAGACCCACGGGAGTGACCCCTTCCAAAACCAACAGCGACCGTACCTGAAAACGGTCTCAATATAAAGCATATTTACACATGGAATTGGCAATGGGTTTCTGCGGAGCGCAGACCTTTCGGCCGCCCTTTCACCCTTCCCTTTTGGACGCATTTGATGCAGGGACAGGGCAGGTTTGAGGTCACTCGGAAAAAAAAATGGTGATAGTGTGCCTCAAGTGTTGCTCGTCCCTTTGTGTCCCTGCTCTGCGGATCCTCGGTCCCGCAGGCGGAAGTGCGGCGAGATTGGGATGACAGAGCCCCGCGGCCGGAGGGACACGGCCGTACCGGTAGCGCCGCGACAAGGAGACCCATCGCCTCGCTTAACGGGAGGGGGTTACAGCCTCCCTGTTTGCTTCTGTATTCTCAAGGCTCCGCTCCCGGTTAAACGGGGACTGCGGGAATTCCCCGTCACGCTTGCTGAGAGAACTGCACGCAAAACCCAATCCAGCTAAACGAAACCAGTCAAGAAAAGTGATTACCTCGTTATTCCCTCCCAACCCCGCTAGATCGCCAGGTATTTGCACGCACCCTTTCCCCCGGTAACGACTCCCGAATTAACCTCCCGCTTCCAGGGACGGAAAATTGGCCATTAGAGAGAGGGTTTTATTGCAGTCCTTTCCAAGGTCTGCGGATCAGCCCTGATATGGAATTAATGGACTTTTCGTTATAGTTTAATGCAAGGAGGGGCTGGCGGAGCGCTCTGACCGAAGGGATCCTGGGCAGCCCTCCTTCCGCTCGGCCACGCCGCGCTGTCTCTGCAAGCCACTGCACGGAAACGCTTCTGAATAAAAATTTTATATGTATACATATATATGTGTGTGTGTATATGTATTTGTGTATATATATATATATCATCTCCTACCCGATCCCCAAATCTCTGCCTTTAGATTTTGCTCTTGCTGTTATTGAACTTCGCCGAAGAGAAATGCCGAAGCCGAATATAACGCCGTAGTTTCGCGTAATGCCTTCACAGAATTTCTTTCGTTCCCCGAAATAATCATGGGGGAAAGAACTGGAAAACAAGTATTTAACGCGCCCCTCCTCCGTGAGAGCGGCTGCGAGTCCGATGTGGAGGAGCCGGGGATGCGGGAGCTGGAGTGCTGCCGGTACCCAGAGCAGCTGCCCTTCCGCGGAGCCGCTCGAAGGCTGCCGGTACCGACAATGCCCCGGCCCCTTTGGCCGCCCCGAAGTGGTTTTTAGAAAGACTTTTATGCATTGAATTGATTTGGTTTTCATTATGTGGCAGACAAGGGAAAGAGAGGGGGCTGCGGTGGGTTGGGGGAGTTTGGGAAGGGAGAGAGAAAAGAGGAGAAAAGAATTAAGTAAGGTAGTAAAGAGAATAAGGAAGGCAAATCCGCTGAAAGCTTTCTTGGACGAGAAAACTGAGCGAGACCAGCGCTGCTCTGAGGAAGACTTGCAAAATGGTTTGAAATCTCGTAAAAGAAACCGTCTCTGGCTGTTTTTAACGACGACGTAGCTAGAAATCCCTTCTGCATTTTGGTGCGAGGGGTGGGTGCCTATTGTCACGTCTGAGCTAATGAAAACGGTGGTGCTGGCCTTGCTCGTGGAGCAAAGTCCTGGAGGGTGGCAGTGTCCACGGGGCCCTCCCGAGCAGTCGTCTTGGGGGTCGCACCCCCATTCTGCCGCCCCGCTCCCCCCCGCTCACACAGATACACACACACAGATGAAAGCCACGAGTCCCCCCCAACGCTGCACGGGGTGGAGGAAGCAGCGCAGGAGAAGGGAGGACACATGGGCCGGACCCTGGGGGGAGCCCGCTGGGAGCCCAGAGCAGCCGACAGTGCCCCCGCTCCTCGCCCGCACCCGGCTTCGTCACGGCCCGCGCTCCCGAAGGGGTTAAGGGTCTTCTTTCCTTCCTTTTCCGTTTCTCTTTTCTCTTTTATTTACTTCATTTTCACTTCTTTTATTTCATTTTTTCTTTCCTTTTTTTTTTTTCTTCTTGACCGAAGAACTGTGCATTTAGTTTGCGTAATATCTTTATTACTGAAAACTTCAAGGTAAGTGAGCAATAGAAACCAGATGTGGGGATGGGAGGAAGGCAGGGTAAGAGTAAGTGGAAGGGGTAGTAGGAGTTAATTGGGGGAGGAGGGGAATCAGGTTGAATGGCGGGGGGGTGGGGGGAGACGGACGACGAAAGGTGAGTATTGATTTATTTTAAGCCCTTTTTGGTTTGCAATTGACCCCTCAAACCAAAAAGGGTTCCTGTCAGCCTCTGTCCTTTTGCAAGTCACCTCTGGCAATCCCAGAAGCCTGGTGCAATTTTGTGTGCTTGGTGACCCTGTTAAAATCCCTCCCTGCTGCCCTCCCGTTTGGATCCAGTTTTTTTACACCTGAAGAGAGCACGTTTTCAGAGGTAAATAAATCATGACCATCATAAACGTGCGCCGAGACGCGATGGAGAGCTCGCCCGGCGACGTGCGGGGCGACTGCGGCACCGCCTCACGGCAGCACTGGGAGAGCTGTCGTCCCTGAAGGGGTTAATGCGATGAGGGGTGGGGGGGAGGCTTAAAGGCATATAGCTGCGGGGGAAATCCGTATTGCCTTTAATACGGAGGAGGGGGTCGCGGCGGAGAGGGTCCCCGCAGCTGGGGCAGTGAGCAAGGGAGAGGGCAGGAGCGAACAGAGCGTGTCACGACCATTAAATCGTTCCCGGCGCTTCCGCCGGCGCGGATCCCGCACCCATCCCTTCGTGGCGTTCATGTCATCTGCTTAATTTTCTCTTTTTTAATCATAAAAACTTTTTGGGCTGGTTTGGGGCTTTTTTGTTTGGTTTATTTTTATTTTTTTTTAACGCAAAAGATATGACCTCCACCCCCTCTCTGCTTCCACACACCCCCATAAACACACACACACCCCCCTTCCTGGGCCCCCTCCCCTCCACTGTCATCATCTACATATTAATTGGGGGAGAGGTTTCTCTCTCTCTTTTTTTTTTTTCTTTCCTGTTGTGGGGGGGAAAGTGCGGAGAAGAGCCTCTTTAAAGTGTGGTTTACAGGGAGAGACGGAGGGCAAGCGTGTGTGTGAGAGAGAGAGAGGGAGGGAGGGAGGGAAAGAAAAAGACCCCTTTTACTGTGCGAGATCTTAAGGGAGTTTGGAGTTCTGGTCAGCTTTCACGAACATCTGAATTCTCTTAGAGCTCCCCGGCCCAGCTGTGAGTGTGTGTCTATGCGAGAGGGAGAGAGAAAGAGTGGTTCCTGGTGCCCCTCCAAGCGCATTAAGGACACTCGGGCCTTTTAATTTTAGGAATGAATGCTGATACTTGTGTTTCTTATTGTGATCCGGCTGCCATGGATTCCTACTACAACGCAGCCTCCCAGGACGCAGAAGGCTCCTCGCCTTTTAGGGCATTTCAAGCAAGTGACAAGTTCAGCCCTACTTTCCTGGCCAGCAAAGGACAAGGCTTTGGTGACAGCAGCACTAAGTGCCGGAGCCGCTACAGCCAGCAGGAATGTCAGTCCCTGGATGGCAGTGTGCAGGCTGCGGGCTCCGCCGGGGCTCCGGCCTCCTTTAACAAATACCCTCCACAGCAACAGCCGCCGCACCTCTACATGCAGCGAGGCCCCTGCAAAACCCCCCCGGACAGCAACATCAAGCTGCAAGAGAGCAGTGGCCACAACGGAACTCTGCAGGTCTCCTGTTACGGTGAGTCCTTGGCGTGCGGCGGGGGAAACATTGGAGACGAAACCGGAGAGATACTCCCGGGCCTGGAAAGGGCCTCCCGGGGATGTGAGGGGTGGCTGCCCGGCAGAACAAACCCTACCGGGGTCAAGGAGTCCTTGCCCGGCTCCGTTGCGCAGACCCCTCCCGCCGCAGCGGGTGCCGCCGTACCCCATGAGTATCTTCATTCCCAGAAGGGTCTGGAGCCCCCGACGCCCGCGGGAAGCCGCCTTTCCCTCCGTATCCCACTTTGCGGTGGTCTTAATCGTAATTTCGGAACGGGGCCGATGAGCTCCCGCAAAGCGTTAGTTCTTGAGCAGGCCGGGAAACTCCGCAGAAACTGGGAGAGAAAGAAAGAGCGGAGCGACAGGCTGCGCAGTGCAGTCTCCGGGGGGACGCTTTTCCACAGGAAGAATTTCTGGAAAACTTCACCGAAATCTTCGCTTTTCCCTGTAATGGTCTCTCCTGTCTCTCACTTTCTCCCCTAATTGCCACTCCTCTAATTGATTTCTGCTCGGCTGCAGATAACTCCCTCGCATCCTCTCTGCAGGTCATTAGCGGCAATTAAGACACTCCCTCGAGCTGGCGCTCACAGGACAGTCGGGAACGGGGGCGCTTCTCGTGTCGTTTCCGAGCGTGGCTTTAAAAGGCTTCTTCGGGAGATCTCCACTGTATCTGTGAGGTTAGGAAAAAAAGGAAAACAAACAAACAACACCCCCTAAAAACAAACAAAATTTCAACAACGAAACAAATAAATCCCCCTAATCAGTTTTCCCAGGTAGAGAAAGGGGAAATGAAATCCCTCTTCCTTACCATGATCTCTGTGTGGTCGAAGAGGGGATGCCCCGGCCTAGACTGAGCCCGTCGCCTCTGTGGTGGTCCCCATCCTGGATGAGTCAGTCCACTGTGTCCCCATCGGGCAGGGATAGCGATAGGACCGTGTCTCCAGGGAGAGGCTAAGACGGACGGTGTCTACGGAGGGAGGGCGCAGGGTAGCCAGGAGAGGTTCGGATCAGGCCGGCAATCCTATTTCTATACTCTCGCCATCGTTTGAGCACTCTTTTCCCTTTTTACTTACCTTTTTTCCCCCCATCTCTAGACTTAAAAGGGGGCAGAGGCGCCATGTCTCTACCCATCTCCGCTGCGTGCTGGCTTGCATGCAGGCGCCGTCCATCTCCCCCTGCTTGCATCTGAGGTGTCCCCGAATCCAGGTCCACAGCCCCAGTTCCTCCTCGCACAAGTGACTTACCTTCACGAGGAAAGGGCAGTAAGTCCTCGCCATACAGCCGTGCTTGGGAGTCGCAGGCACAGCCTGGCTACGGTGAGCCCTGACGGGCAGGGGTCGATCCCGTCTCTCCTCCTCCGGCCGACCTCTGCTCCTTGCTCAGGCCCGCGCTGGTCCTTGCCCGCAACCCTCCTCCCGCAGGTATCTCCCCACTGGGCAGCGCAGTGGCATGAGGGCTCTATCTGAGGACTGCTTTCACGTTTGTTCTGGCCATGACTAGAGCTTTTTCCTTCTTCCATGCTCCCTCTCTTTCCCTGCCCTTTCCCCGTTGGCGGACAATTCCCGTCGGCGTCAAGGCCTCATCCGCGGAGGCCTTCTTGGGCCAGGTGGGGCTTCACGGGGCAGGACACGATGGGACCGGGGAGCCCCGCAGGATTGCGGCCCGGGAGGGAGGTTCTCGGTCTTCTCCTGCTCCGGGAGTGGGAGCTCAGGAGGGCCCCCGTGCCTTCCCTGCCATCCTCTCTCTGCTAACCGGCTCTCTTGTTTTTGTAGGTTGCAAAGCCCAAGGCGCCGGCATAGCCTGTGGTGCCACATTACAATTCCCAGTAGAATCACACGAGTTTATTACCCTCCTTAACACCGCCGGGGTTCCCCTGATTTATTTTCAAGCGGGCCTCCGCGCTCTCCTTCAGTGGGAGCCCCGCAGCGGCGGCGAGTGGCCCGGACTGGCCTAGACCGCGCTCTTTGCGAGCCCCTTGTGATGTGGCTGGGGACGGTGGGCTGTAATGAGAGACACATGGTTCGGCGAGGATAATTAATAGCAATAGTGATAATAATAGTGCTTAATAGTTGAAGAGAGAGACTTGCTAATAACAGCCAGATCGGGGTTTCGCAGAGCGGCTGCAACACCCGTAGGCGCCCCTCCGCCTTTTCCCAGACGGCGAGACACACCGCGCCGGGCACAGGGGCTGTGCCCTGGCAATCCCGCGACGAGCTAAAGGGACCGGGAAACCTCCGAGTGCGGGTAAATAACTTCGGCGTGGGTGAGCGCGCGGGAAGACAAAGCCGCCCTCGTTGTCTGCAGCGGGCACGAGAGTGGCCAGCCGGGGCGTCGGTGGGACACGGCGGGTGAGGAGAGCTACCGGAGGGGTTTGCTCGGGAAGCCGGGGAGCAGATGGTTGCCCCGCTGCCTTCCGCCGAGACCCCGCGGCAGCTTCGGTGCTGGTACTGCCGTGCGCGTTGTGCAGAGGGAAAGGAGCGCGGCGGCGGCGGCGGGGACTACTGGCTCCCCGCGTTCCCCGTTGTCCGGGCCCGAGCAGGATTTTGGAGTGGTGGGATGCCGTGACCGTAAATCCCTCAATTTGAAAAACAACAAAATCCCAAAAGAAGAGGGAAAAAACCCTTAAACAAACAAAATACAAACGAGGCCGACCAACAGGCAGGCTCTCCCGCCGGGCGATGTTCAGACGGCCGGCTTCCCCCACTCCCGACGCTGTGGCGGGCCCGTGGCCTGGGCCGGTCCCCCTATTCCCGGGAGACGCTGCACCCCGCAGTGCGGCTCCGCAACTCTCGCCTCCGCCTTTCCCCTCGGCTCTGGTAGAGGCCCCAGGCGAGCCCGGAGCGGAGCGGCCGGGCACTGAGGCGGGGGCCGGGCCGGCGGGGCACGGCGGGCATGGCACGCACCCTGCGAGCCGGCCAGACAGGGTGTCCACTCCTTTTTGTTGTTTAATTTTATTTTATTTCTTTAATAAACAAGTCTTTTTGAGTTATAAAAAGCCCGAGCCTGCCATCTATTGCTCTCGGCTTCTATTTCTAGATCTAAGCCCTTCCACTGCATTGTACGGATAAATATAGGCAAAGGGCGATCTGTGTCCGTAAATACACGAAGGACAGAACGGCAATCGTCCGAGTGCTTCCAGCCCGGCTGCTGACACAGACGGTTGCACCGGGCGGCCCTGGCTCTCGGCCGGGCTCCCCGCGGCCCTCTCGCAGCGGCGGCTGCCGGCCTGGCTCTGTGGTGCACCCGGCAGGGCTCCTCACGCCCCTGCCCAAAGCCTCCCTGCCTGTGCGCTGCGGCGGGCCGGCGTCCTCACACGGCTTCCCTCGCGTTCCCTGCCACGAATAGGGGGTACGGGTTATTCCACAACCCGGCACGGGTAATTAAAGCCGAATTCTTAAATAAAAGCCATAGAATCACAGAATTACTAAGGTTGGAAGAGACCTTCAAAATCATCTAGTCCTCAGAACAGGTTATATATCTTGGCTTCAGAGGGAGAAAAACTTTCGAATGATTTATGTGCTGTAGTAATCTGACTTGCTATTTCTATTGCGTGGACCTGAAGTAAGTTATTTGTCTTGAAACATATGTATGCACATACCCATACACACAGAGAAATGTATACGTATATTGCTGTCTAGAAATACGGGCTGGAATAAAATCCTTTGTGGAGTGAAGGCGAATGTGATGGGGATATTTGCTCAAAGGAAACAGGAGAAAGGAAACGGGCTTTCTCTAACAGAGGAAATTCTTTAAGTGCCGTATTATGCAAATAGCAACCAGTTCTTTTATTTAGCGAGCAAATAAAAAGTGCAGCCATAAGTGCACTTTTATTATTAGAAGTGCCGAAAGCCACTGTTGTAGGAATCGGAGGCTCGCTGCATGCTCTTTTAAATTGACACTTTTAATGCAATTCTCCTCCTCCTTCCCTGATGTAATGTAAGCTGCAGGCACGGCAGGAACGAGCTCGCTGGCGGTCCCTCTCCGCCTCCCGCGACAGACCGCTCGCTGCCAGGTGCTCGGGGCTCCCCGCGGCGCCGCGCGGAGCCCCCGCCGACGATCAAGGGCTCTGCGGCACCTGCCCCCTCCCCGGCTCCCGCAGCAGCGCCGCGCCCTGAGCGGAACGGGGTTACGGGGTCCGTGTGCTTCCCTTGGGACCCTCGCGGGGCTCTCCGCATGGGGCGATACCGTGCCCCCACATCGGGATGCGGGCCGCTCGGCTGAGCATCTCCACAGGAACCGCTCTGTCGGGAGGGGACTGCGGTCGCTGCCCCTCGCGGGCCAGGGGTACAGAGAACTTTGAGAAGAGCATCCCGCGCTGCGCTGGCCGTTCGGTCCTGCCTCCCCTACCCTCTCCCCGCAGCTTTGGTCTCGGCTCCTTCCCCGTGGATAAGGGCGCGTGAGGGGTGTGCGCGTGCTCCCCCTGTACCTCTCTCCGCCGGGGTGGGGAGATGCTGCTGCCCTGATCCCCGCGGGGGGCAACAAGGGAGTATAAAGGGGAGAAGTGAGAGAGAGGGAGGCGCGAGTTGGGAAGCAGGGGAAGAGGGGAAGGAGGGACGGGACCCAAGCTGGCATCAGGGAGCAGAAACCGGCAAGCGGAGCCAGGAGGGTGGGGAGGCAAAACGAGCTTCGGGGAGCGGGGCGGCAGGGCCGACCCTTCACTCCCGGTGCTGCGGGACCGGCTGCCCGGCGGGGCTCGGGCGCCGGCTCCCGGCGTGCTGCTGACGCCGCCCTGGCAATAGCCCTCTCTTTTCCGCAATAGGGCCACCAGATCTGCCATTCAAGGGTTCCGGCACCCTCCCAGGGAGGGGAGGGAGCTCTCGCCAGGAGTTTGGCTAAGCCTCTGTTTGAACAGACACTTGGAGGTGCGGGATCTCCTCCGCGGAAACCTGCGGGATTTCCTCAGGGAGCCAGACGCGAAGGTAGGGCTCACGCTCCTTACCCCTAGGGCCGCGCAGGAAGGTTTATTCGCGTCTCTTTCCAAAAGGTGTTTTGCGCTTCTCTTGACTTGGACAGTAGATCTGGCCGAAGGTTTTTATAGGATTCCTGACCTGAGCTGTTTATAACACTCATGTGTCAAAGGACCGGGAGCCTCACTCCGCCTGTTTCCCTGCCGCTCCCTCCTTGCAGGAAGATTTCTTTTCGTACTAGAGTTGTTTATTTTCGACTCTGCTGACTGGAAGTAACTCCGCTTTGGCCCTACACTTCTGTAGAGCACGTCTCTAACCTCAGCAGGACGTTACCAGCAACAGAAGGGTGCGGAGAGAGAGAAAGAGTCTTAAAACTTTTGCCGGTCTTAATTGTTTTGAAAGCAACATAGAGCGGAGCAGATGAGAAAAATACTGATGGGGAGAGAGATTTGGAGATGCTTATTGAGTGCGTCTTTTCCTAAGGGTTTGGTGTAGGAGTCCTATTAACAATATATGCTGATGCCAGATAACGCAAATGAGCTGTGGATGTGTTATCTGGAGCTGCAGGCTGTTTATTTTGTGCAGCCTTTTGAGCGTACATTCAGTGTGGCTGCATGACTAACTGGCTAGAGTGATTCACTGGCTGCTTTATGGGTGACTGCTCAAAACACGTTCTGAATCAAAAGAGATTTCTTTGGCTGTGGTTTCTAACCTCCCAAGTCAAATGCACCCAGGGTTTAAGGGGAGCTAATGTGCAGACTTCAATCCCTCAGATCTTGAAGATTTATTAATTTTCCAAGCCCTGCGTTCAGAGCCATGATGAGTTTCCCTTGTAAGCAGGAGGTGGTGTCTGGGAGGCTCGGAGCCAAGGTCCGCTGCTGAAGGACATCTCCAGACTTGTCCACTCGGTCGCCCTAGTTCCCGGTTCCTTAGCCAGTTTCGCTCCCTGGAGTCCTTAAGCTGCTTTGTTATTTGTTCAGGGCATTTCTGCAGCTGCAGCAATTCTCAGGTAAAAAGCGTGATGTGTCCTGGGGCAGTAAGAGAATTTTCTTTTCATTTTCCAGTTGGAAAAACTGAAACTCGTAACATCTGAGTAGCTAATGCAAGGTGAAGCTGTGGCCACTCAGTGGCATCAGTGTGACCTTCCCAGGGCAGTGGCTCAGGTAGCAGGAGGTACTCAGCCGGCTGTAGAAGCAGCCACTGTTGGAGTCGGAAACTCAAGGAGTAGAGGTCCTGTGCTTGATTTTTTTAAGGGATTTAACTAAGGTTTCTTGACAGGTATGTCCATATTCTGTGCAAGAAGCTGTAGCAACTGTGTTCTTATATGCTCCCGTCTCTCAGTACGTAAAATAGGCTCAACCTGCCAATCCACTTTAATGGTCTAATCTTTTAAAAGCAACTCATTAGCGTGGGCGGCCTATACTGGCCAACACAAAACATGAGTTTTGCATTTCAGAAAATGCTGAGAAATCCCTGCCCCAAAAGTCATATGTTTCTGAGATATTTCTCCTACACATATGAAAAAAAAAAATCCCATCTCAATTGTTAATCAGCTTGGAAAGCACAGGTCTAATATCTTCATGCAGATACGTTTTCAAAAGGAAAAGAGATATAGCTCTGGATTAATAGAAGCCTGAGTGGTAATGCAGGTAATATGGGATCGCTGTGACTTGAGAAACATTTACTAAGAGATGGATTGGAACATTTCATGTGAATAAAGTGTTAGAGTAATTTATCGTAGTTATATGTCTCTCAGCTGCCTCAACTTGTAAATGAGAGTTCATAAGTAAAGGAGGAAAGCTGCTTATATATGTCAAATAAATGACCCCCGCTTTACTTTCTGCATAAGTTCAGCTGAATCAATGTTATTATTTGTGCTGGTGAATCTGCTTGGCCATGTTTCTCATTCATACTTGCAAATCATCTTCATATTTTGACTTCAAAAAGGTAGACATAATGAGAAAGAAAAATTGAAATCAGCACAATACTTCTAGGGCCGTTTTTTGGACAAAGAGAAGGATCAGTGAGGAATAGAGGAAAAGGATGGAGAGAGGGAGGAACAGAAATTAATGACAAGAGGCAGGGGAAGAAGAAGAGAAGATATCTTGAATGGGTGATAAGTAGTGACAGGCTCAGCACTATTATGGAAGGTGGTCTGCAACTGATTTTACGTACTACATAAGTATGAACCCACCAGTATCAAATTCTTTATATTGCCATTGAGAATAGCTGTGATTCAACATTTAGTAGCTGCTGTCTTCAAGTCCCAGCAAGTCATGAAAAGCTGGTATGTCATGAGCTATGATGGACTCTCATCTGCACTTATTGAAGACCATTGCATTGCCTAACTCAGCACTAAAAAAAAGTCTGTTTGCATCTGATAATTTTTTTTTTTTAGTGAAGATGTAGTTTAAGTGTTGATCTTGTTACTCTTAATCTGCTTGCTGGAAACAGGTGGTTGAATCAGTTTTATTTCTAAATATATTCCTTATTAGCAAGAACTGCGTTCATTAGCTGTAAGGCAACTGGGTAGGCTGGTGATGGAGCCTGAAAGATAAGATGGTTTATTCACTGACAGATGTGATGTATGCTGAGGCTGTGTGAAAACTATGTGGGGCTTATGAAGATAACAACCACCTTTCTTCAGTGAAAGTCCGAAAACCCTACAAAAAACAAAGGGCAGGGAGTCAACAGCATCAAGGCCCATCAGAGAAGTACTATCAAAGGGTACTGAAGAAATGGAGGAAAGGACAGAATAAATGTTTTGGGCAGAATTCTGTCTGGGGGAAATAAAATAAACTTGTAAGGTCTCAGTATAACTCCTATCTGATTGCTGTTGTTCCCCATCTGGGCTTTGTGTGCAAGCACTGCTGCTTAAAAGAAATATCTCATGTCTCATCAGTTCCTTGCTGTAGTGGAAGCAGTCCCCTTGGGACTTTGGATATTGACTGACTACTTCACTTAGGAGTTGTAACACTGGTTTCGGGGTAGGATGCAGTTTCCAAAGAGGGAAACGGGGAACTGTATTCACTCTTTTGATGCAAGAGGGATCAGATAACAAAGATGCTTGCAGATAACTAATCTGTTCAGGATCAGTGGAAAGTGAAAGGAATTCACACCAGAATCAAATCAAAACAAACCAAAGTTGTACAGTGTGCACAGGGAGAGGAGGCAATATCAGGAATTTTCCCAGAAAGGGTCAAAAAGAATCAGAGAATGACTCTATGCTGGGACAGTGCCCAGGGAGATCTGAAGGCCCAGCTGCAAGATCATGACTCTGTGAGGTGCTGAGGAACATGTGTGACACAGGCTAGAAGTTGTTTTACAAAATAGGGGAAACAGGAAAACATTGCTCAGCTCAAAACTTAATAGGAAATCTGTGCCACAAGGAGGTTTTCTGAAAGAAAAGAAAAATATCTCAAAAATGACATCAAAGGCTCATTAGGGTACCAGCCTGCTGGGCATGGAGCTGGTCTCTGGCTGTTGGGTCTGCCAGGTGGGGATGGGTCTCTTGTGAGACTGCCCATTTCCAGTGTGTGTGCTCTGTAACACAAGCATAGGGAGACCCACAGCGTTGGGTTTTTCCAGCCCCAGTGATGCCACTCAAGAAAGACTGCGTGGGAGGCTGATCCATGTCCATTTCTCACTGAGTAACTGGCTGGGAAGAGGAGCTGGATGGAGGAGAGCCTGAGGCCAAATGCTGGGGCAGAGGTATGCTCTACATCCCGGACCACGGTGCTGATCTCCAGTTCAGGAGGCTGTGAGACCTTCTGGAGCACCATGTGGTTCTTTTCTAACCTTCTCTGGGATGGTGCATGCCCAAACCTTGTCCTGGAGTGGAGTCAGGAGCACAGCTGTGGCAAGGGCCCATAGCTGAGAGCTGAGAAACACTGTGTTATAGACATAACCTGGCTTATCAAGATTTGGTCTGAAACTTCAGAAGCAGATTGGAGCCAGATATCAGTCTGAGCTAGACAGGACATAGCCAAATGCTAGAAGGCAAGAGAAAGAAGAGACCTACCTAAATTGGCAGAAGACCTGCAGACATTCTGTGTTCCTCATGTCTCCAGTGAGGACTTCCAAGATAAATAGCCGATGGACCAATTGCTAGACAGTTAGGCAGATTGTGCAGAAGGCCAGAAACACTCCATGAAGCTGTGGGATTTATGGCAGAGCTTAAATATTTCATTTCAACTCCTGAACAGAAGTCGGAAAGCTGCTACTGGAAGAGAGGGAAGCCAGTTGCTTTATATAGGTATGAGGTCCTGTGCTGGAGAAAAGACTATTTCCATCCAGTTTATACCACTTCAAGCTATTAGAAGAATATTCTATTGCAGGATAGAAAGCAATGGGGTATTGGCTACAGCATCAAACATGAGTGCAGTGGTTCATTTAACTGTGGCTCTGTTGGGGAGGGGAAGTATCCACAGAGAACCTTGTTATAAATATATGGCTGGTCTGGACAGAGCCCTGTAAAAATCTACTGAAAGGCCCAAACTCAGTTCAGGAAACAGGAGGACGCGAAGGTACGCATGCAAAGCTGGGCGATGCCAGTTTTAAATTAAAGTTGAAGCTATAGTAAGGCTTATTTGTGGCCAAGGTTGGATATTAAGCTGGTGTCCAGAGAACCCAGCTCTTTCCTTGTAGCCTTTAACTGGTTTGGTTTTGTGGCTGGTTGTACTGTTCGTTGGCCTTGGCAGTAAAAATTGGAGTTCTTTGTTGAACAACCTATTTTTGTCCATTTGTCAGCAGCCCACTTCAGAGGGAGGGCTACAGGAATAGTCAAATAGTAAGAGAGGGGTTTATCACCTGTGTGATAATCTACAGATATCGCAGTTGCTCATTCAGGTACTGGTCATTGAAACTAGGCAGAAGAGGGAGATGATGGGACAGTCCAAAATGTAGCCCCCACACTGAGGGAAGGCAGGGATTGAGGAAAGTGTCCTTGCTGGGGAAAAATGCATACAGTAGACTGGACTGCTGGGATCCAGGAAATTGCTCAGCATAGCCAAGGTGGGACATGAACTAACACTCAGCACATACATCGCTGTGGCTGGGACCTGGTCAGTCAGCACCAGGGTTTTCAGCCTGTGGTGTTTTCCTTCAAAGACATGGCTCATATGAAAGAAGGAGTTTTGGGCAATCTGTTTGTGGTGCCTGCCTCTATGGGCAAGCCCTGAGTTGTTTCTTTGAGCTTGTAGCCAGTTTTTGGATCTCATCTGTTGTCCTTGCTAGAAAAAAGAGCCAGCAAGAACTTTGCTGAATAATATGTTAATCAGAGGCTGCTTGTGCCTTACCATTACTAGGTGAGATGTGGGATGTGCCTTACTAGGTTCATTTTGGTTTCCATAGTGAATATCTGGAGGTGAAAATGGCTTTCATGTTAACACAAGTCCATAAAATACTGTACTGTGAATCTCCCACCACTTGTGTACAGCAGCCTTCACTCGAGAGACCAACACAGCAGGTACAGCATGATCAGCCACCCAGTCCCTGTGGTACCACTGAGGATATCCTGGTATATGGTTGGCCCTTTAATAGGAACAGATGATATTTTATGAGCAGGGTGCCATGAGCTCCAGGCTGCCAATCTACATTGAACCCAGAGCAAGATCAGCTTCTGAAGAGAGGCACAATGGGCACACTGGGCAAACACTCAGCCAGGAGTGAAAGGGGCAGTGGTTCCCCAATGTCACGGAAGGGAACACAGCACTGTCAGCCTGCCTGGCTTTGCAGGGCACTGATCCTGCCCCTGGAGGCTCAGCTGCAGACTTGCAAGGATGACGAAAGCTCCACACGCTCCTTGTGTGAAGAGAAAGCTACCGTGGTGGTGAAAGGAGAGCAGCTGGGCAACTTCAGAGCTGAAGCAGTTTCCATTGAATGCAGGTGGAGGTGCCTGTGGAGTTGGAGTGGCACTGACACAAGACCATAGTCGTGAAAGACTAATTCTGCTAATGTCTTATTCAAAGGCCTTTTTTTGGGCAGATGCTTTCCTCAGCAGACCAGGAATCAAAAACTGAGGATGCATCCTTTTTTATCTCCTTTCTTCCACAGTGTGCAGGAATGAAAACATTCCTGTTTTATCCAGTAGATATAAGTTTGCAAGAGCAGAGTTCAAGGAACTAAAAGTGTCCCTCAAAAAGGCTCATGGTGTCAAACAAGGTGTGATTGAAGAAAAACCCCTCTCATTTGGCAACCTTTTGACTGCAAAAGTCTGCTTTTAACTGTAAACTCTCTTCAGACTAGCAAGGCAAAAGCTCTCTGGTCATGGTGGGAAAACTAGTAATGTAAAGATGAAATGTTGTATAGGAGACGGGGAATAAAACAATGTGTGATGAGCACTTGTCAGAGCTTGTTATAACCGAAACACTCAAAAAGGAGGTTCTGATGTTTTGTTATGATGTCAGAATCATTGGACATCTTGAGGTTGTAAACCCCTCAGTCAAGCCATGAGACAACTGGTTTTGAGGACAATTCAGGCAGATGATGGAAAATTACTCTAGGAAGCGTGATGCTTTTCTTGCATGTGTTGCATTCCAAAAATGGGTCCCCAAAGATGGGGAGAAACCCAACTGAGCAGTGTCTCCTGGGGACCTTACTGCAACTCCTTGCTGGTGATGTTGTTGGGCCTTTGCCTGAGGTGGAATCTGCCAGACAATATTTGTTGGTAGCTATGGATTTCTTCAGAAAATGACCTAACGTTTACCCAAAAAGGAACTAAGAGGCTGTGATAGCAACCAAGCTTCTAAGGGATGAATTTTTCACCATATTTGGGGACCTAGACATGAAGAGCATGCAACAAGGCAGAGGCTTTGAGGCCAAAGTATTTAGACAGGTTTGTCAGATGCTAGTAAATGCAACAGGAGGTATCCAGCATCCTAAAGATGGTGGAGAGAGGAAGTTTGGCTGGTGCTAGGAGGAGGCATTGAGCCAACTGCATGCCACCTGGCCTAAGATGCCTCCATTTACACTGCCTGGTCTCTCTGTGCTGCTCCTCAAGGCCTTGGTATCTGCCTGCCCTATGTTGGCCTCTGAGAGATCTTAGTGTGTCTTGCACAGGACTAGTAAATTATGAGTGGGAAACTGAATCACACCCCAGACACTTCACAAGAGTGACAAAAGGACCGGGACTGATCCAGCCCTTTATCTATTTTGTTGATTTTAGTTACTTTCGGTGAAAAGGGAAAGTACTGTCTGACCCCAGTTCTCCTTTTCAGATATTAGCCAGGAAACAGCACGGTCCTTGCAAGAAGTTTATAAATCTAGCCTATATTGGTCTGACCTTCCTGGACTCCGCAAAAATCAAGTGGAATGGCCCAGTTTTTTCAAAAGAAAATCTAATAGAAGTGTTGCCTCAGGCAACATGAACATTCTCTGATGTCGGCTTATGTGTGGAAATTTGGGTGATTTCACATCCCATGGAAATGGAGATGTAAGGAACCCAAAGCAGATAAACCATGGTGTGTAGCAGTGACCATGTAAGTGCATTAACTTGTAGGAGTTATGGCCAAGGAGGAGTTATGAGGGTAACTGATTGGGTCCTGAAAGCAAAGAATACAGCTAAGGATGTTGAATCTAGTAGAAATTAGTTCCCTACTGAGGAAAAGTAGGGAATTGTCTCGTTTAGTCCACAAATTTCATTGAACCCAAAAACTTTGCTGAGAACTCCTTCTCAGAAGGAACTCCTTCTCCTTTCTTTAGAAGAAAAGGGAGCAGCAGCTGAAAGCCTGCAGTAGCATCCCGGTGGGAGGAAAGTGAGGCCAAGCTGGCTCTTGAAAATGACCCAACAGGAAAATGTGATACTAGTATGTAAAAGCCTATATTGGTTACACTGACATTTCCTCCCTGTGTGGCTGAGGTGAAGTAGGTCCATGGGTCTTCTGGAAGGAGGCTGAGCAAGGTGTCATTTTGCAGGGATGCCTGATAGTGATGAGCAAAGCCATTTGCTTTTGCTCAGACGTGTGCCAGAAGTATTAACACAGTGGTGTGAGCATGGGCACTGAGGACTGCTCAAGGCACATTCCGGAGCATGCCCAGACCAGGTGGCAGGGGTAAGCAGGGGACCTGGCAGTATGGCAGTGACAGCAGTGTAGCACCACGGTTGAGGCGATCTGCTCCTCAGCCTGTTGTGTCCTGCATAGAGTGATGTTATGCCAGACTACCCCTTCCCCAGGTGAGCAGCTCTGTTCCACAGCCCCCAGCTCTCCTGGCAGAGCTTTCTCCTGGAGCAAGAACCATTAAGTAAAGAAATGGCACACTGGCTTCCAGACTGCGCCTGGCTGGTAATAATCTACAGAGCTTCTTAGTGTAGCGTCCAAACATCACAGTCCATCAACTGACAGGAGATGAAGCACCAATGTTTTATTTTCTGTTTATGTCAGATCGTGTTCTTGACAAAGTTACACACACAGAGATTATTTAGTCCACTATGTACTACAGATTGAAGTAAATTGGAATGTATAGCAGTTGTGCTATCCCTGTTTAGAAGCCTCAGCTTCATCAGCTGTAGGAGGTGTCAGTGGGAAAGAACAGTGTGGTTTAAGCCAATTCAGGAAGCTGCATCTTTGCTTTGGAAAACAGGATAAGAGCAGCAAATACTCAGAGGGTCCCTAATTGCAGGCAAGCCTGTCGTTACTAGCAGGCACAGCCTGCTCTCAGACTCTGTCTTTGGGATGGAGAGCTTCCACAGTTTCCTCTAGCACTAAAACCTTGGCTCTAAAACCCTGGCTTCTTGGAAGCTACAGCCTCATAAGTGTGTTCACTGAAGGAGTTTTGGACTTTGGAGTTGCATTATTTACATCTGACTGTATATCTTCTCCTGTGAGCGCTATGAACAAGATGAATTGCAGAAGAAATCACACATTCCCACGCAAGTATGTTTGCCTCTCATGAAGTATGAAAAACCATGACCCAAATGTACTGTCAGATAGTAAATCTCAGGAGACAGCATGTCTGAGATGAGAAGGAAGGAGAAAGCAAGCCACTGCAGCTCCTAGCAGCTTTCCTTGAAAGCACTCTGAGCCCAGGAGCTGGAAATGTTTTGGGAAACAGAGGCCAGCTGGTGCCTAGTGGCCCCACTAATGCCAGGAGCCCTCAAACATTGGAAATGGAAGTGTTTATCTGTTCTTCCTAAATTTCATTCTTTCCAGACCCTTGTAGATAGGCTCCTTTCTAAAGAACACAAGGAAACAGCTGTTAAAAAGGGGGTTTGCTTACTCTTGTCAGGAAACTCTGGAACAGGACATACCTTTCAGACTGGTGCTTTCGATGTGTATTGATTCCAGCCCATGTTTTCTGATTGTGTATTTTATTCTCCCTTCTAGGCTATCCTGCCTGCAGCCACTCTTACCACCTGCTTTTAAAGCCTCCTGTTGCTTTCCCACCCAGCTAGAAAAGGCAACTTTTAAGCGCTGAAGCTCTGCTTGTGGCACTGGCATCACAATGTCTTTAGGTAGGGACCTTCTGAGCTGGGGGCCATGTCAGCACACAGACACCCACATGCAGATAAACTATCTCCCAAAACAAGGGCTCCCCTGAGAGAGCATTTTGGGAGACAGAGAGCAGGAGGAATGAATATCTGTTACATATGCAAGGTATGATTTTTTGAGGTCTGTCTGGGAGCCAGGATTGTTGTTTGGATGATGTTTGTAAGTAATGTTTGGTCAGCAGATTGTGTGTCAACTGCTGCAAGGAGTAGGCAGCTGAAAGGGGAACTGTGGTGGTGATTAGAAGGTAGGTAAAAAGTAGACACAAGAGATGAGTATTTGTTCCCCAATTGTACGAGCACCTCTGGCAGAAGTAGGTTTCTGGGAAAAATCCTCTTTTTCACAAGTTCCTAAAGATGATCTCTGCAAATGTTCACTATTATTTACTTGACATATGTAGTCACTCATGTCAATATGATCCTGCCCTGGAATGTTAACTGGAAGCAAACACAAAAGTGGGCATGAACTCAGCTGATGTGGATACAGTTTTTAATTTAGGTTGATTTTCATGGTCATAATCTTTCACGTAGTCATCCAGTTCAGCTGAGAATGAGCGGTGCTCCAGGAGTTCTTCTCTTTCCGAGAGTCATGATTTTTTTGTTCTCTCTTGGGGAAGTGTGTTACCAAAGTCACTGTTGCTCGTGTTGATTGCCTGACATTTCCTACCACAATGCTGCATCCAGTTGCTTCTAACTTAATCAAAACTTAACAATCTTACCTAAAAGCAGTTGTTTTGCCTCCAGTTGTTTTTATAATACTATTTTTTTTAAAGTTCATCTAAATCAATTAAGCTGTTTCCAAGAATGTAACTAAAACTAAGCACATTTTTGTTTTCTTCATGTCAGGAAAAAATTTGATGATGACTCTTTTCATAAGTTCTGTGCTGTGGAGCAAAATCATCAGGCTTGTAGTGGAGACAGGCTTTGGGTAGGAAATGTCCTCTGTGCCTTTCCTTTGAGAGATTATCTAACAACAAGCTATAAGGAGTTGTGGTTTGAACTCTCCCAATAGTGGCAGTTTTAATTTTCACACCTAAACATACTGCAGATTTCTCATGTTCTGGGAGTATTTCCATCTGAGTCTGAACTTACTCTTCTTGCAGTGGCCCCCAGTAGCTAGTCCAGCATTTCTTGGATCCAGGAAAAGTATGATACCATGAAACCAGGGACCATTCCCAGCCGACAGAGGCAGTCCATCAGTGCCAATGGAGTCACACTGCTCTGGGCACCATCTGCGGAAACTACACCACCATCTTCTCCCTAGAAAAACGTGATCCTAGAGTGGCTTTATAAAGGAATTTAATGATGCAAGTGATGATCAGAGATCCACATCTTGGCCTGGTCTGGTCACTACCAAGTATGGTGAGTGGCCAGACCCCGGTAACTTTGGCAGTCAGGGTCAAATGGCTGGAATGCATGCACAGGATGGGCAGACACTGTGGGAGTGTGGCTCAGCGGGCACAATCTGGCCAAAGATGTGAACCATGGAGAGGGAGAAGAAAGTAAAGGTCAAATACTCTTGGCTCATGCAAACCTACTTCTGTTTATTTGTTTGTTTGGGTTTTTTATTAATTTGTTTGTTAGTTAGTTTGGTTTTTTCCCTGGTGACAATTGCATGTGTTGCAAGGTGAAGTAGTTCTCAAGCAAAATAAATCCTTTTCTCTAAGCTCGGAGTGCATAGCACTCTGAATAACTTGACAAGCACAGTTTACCCTTTCAGCAATTCACGACTCAATTTTCACAAGTAAGAGTAAGTATACTTTTGTGGATATTTTCCTTGCTCAGTACTACCTAATGGATTTTTTTTTCTTAATAGCTGTCATTTCATCTGCATCTTGCTATTCTCAGCTCAAAATTAAAAATATAAGTTGCGGACCGTGAATACTATTTGTTATTCATTTAGCAGAGGAATCTTAGGCACATTCATTCCATTTCCTCTTAGTGCCTCATTATCAACAAACCTTTGCCTCACTTTACTGCTTCTGTAAATCATTTTCATCCCTTTCATTTAGGAACCATGTGTTTGGGCTCTTGCACAAATGTCTCATGAGAGTAATAGGCCAAGTCAGGTAGTATCAATTTTACTCCTTGATAAGCTGGCAAAACTTTATTAAGAAGGGATTATTGAACAACATATAAGTATTTTTTTGGATGAAGAAAGCATTGCACTTAAACCATGAAGCAAGCAGAGTTTTGCAGTATTTTACCAAGCCGGCTTGTGTTAGCTATTGGTATCATTCAAAAGACTTAGATTAGCCTGGCTCCCACAGGGAATGTGTATCTTCTCTCTTCTGTAATATGAAGGATGTGGAGCTAACAATGCTCCAGACATGCCCTAAGAACTGAGGATAAATGAGGGAGAGTTTCAAATATTCTTTCCCTACTCCTCGTAGCCCCAGCAGAAACAAATGCAAGATGCAAGAGTGTAGCACTCCTAACTCATGGTGGGCTTCCATTGGAGGCTGCAGTGGCATTGGCTACTCATGGGAAATGGACATAGTGGACATAGACCCAGAGCCAGGCTGAGGTGGGGAGGACCGTGTGCCACAGAGGCTGCAGGGATCCTACAGAGGCCAAAAGCTTATTAAACCTCAGTTTAACTGGAGGTGAAATATGTGCCTCTAACTCAGGGCAGTAGAGGTTAACAGAGTCCTTTCTACAGACATTTTATGACACTCTTTGGGGATACATATAAGAAGGCTGGGGCGTTCTGAATAATTTAAAAAAATATTTGTTTAGACTGTGTCAGGATCAATTGGAGTTTCCAAGCAAGCCAGTTTTAGACGGGTTTTTCTTTCTTTGCTCTTTCTCCACAGCTGCAGTGTAGATAGAGATGCTGTAGTTCACAGCCAGGCCATGCAGTTCAGCTATGTCCCCTCAATACCTCAAAACAGCTCTCTAGATCAGTGAAACCTTGCAGTCACTGTGCACCCCCTGCCCTGCCTGTGGGCTCACGGAGACCACGGATGACAGTCCCTGGCTAGCAGGGCTTGCTGCTGCCCTCAGACCTTGTCAGGAGTCCAAGCTTCTCCATCTCCATTGACACTAGCATCTCCTCTGCAGGAAACTCCATGGGGCTGCAGCACTGGTCCCACCTCATGATGAGGGTGTAGAGGTCGGGGGAACAACCTGTTACTCTCAGGTTTGTTGTTAGTTATTGTGTCTTCCTTCTTGGTTGGAAAGTTCGAGTTTGGTTGTGCTGCTTCTTGCTTCAGTTTGTGATTTTGCTGCCCTCTTACTCTCTGCCCGTAAAACCTGATGCCAATCTGTTGCCCAGGCTCAGTGACTGTGAATTAGTGGGTTTGGTAGCCAAAAACCTAATTTCTTTTTGGAATAGTTCTAAAAGCCCAGTGCTTGTAGGAATTTTCCCAGACCTGGCTGGCCTTGAGTCTTGCAATATGCAGTTGGAATGGAAATAAGTTAAAGCTGTGCTTCCAAGAACAGTCAGGTTTGAGGAAGGCTGACAGATTTTCGTTCCTCATCTGGGCCTTTCTTTACTAATCAGCTGTATAAAACTGAAGAATAGCAGAACTACTTTGTTAAAAAATCTGGCCCAAACTTTGGCCCAATGTTTAAAGTCGACTCTTTCTGTGGTTCAGTGATGTTCAGCCAGTTTTGGGTGTTTTCTGCTTTTACTCCAGTTTCCCCATCACTCCTGCTTTCCAATGTCCAAGAGAAACTCATAGCACCGAAATCCCCCTGAGATGTCCTGTACTTGAGTATCATTTGGGCTGCCACATCATCTCATCCAGACTCAGAGTCCCCAGGTCTTCTCCACAGGGGCACCTGTGGGTCCAAACTGGGAAGTGCAAGGAGCAGCACAGGAGCAGTGTTGGGAGGATTTGTCGGGGCTTGCCTGACTGCCCATCTGAGGTACATAACACTGCACTTTAGGCGTAAGGGCAGTCCAGGGGCACACACATGCTGCTGTGCCCTGTGGATTAGGGCTGCAGGCTGGCTGCTTCAGCTGCGCAGAGTCTGCTTGGACAACTCTCTGGCCAGGACCTCTCAATCTTATGAAGTTCATCTATAACTAATTTGAATCAGGACTCCATAATGCACAGGCAGTTGAGCTCTTACTCAGCTCATTACAAAATGGCCCCAACCTCCCTCCTCCTGCCCCTCTTCTCTGCCAGTGATTTCAGGTTGCAGCTCCAGCCCTGCTGCCTGTAGCAAAAAACAGCCACCTGGAAGTCACCTCTGGGAGGCAGCTGAACTTCAGCAATGCATTGCTGCCTCTGCTGAGAAGAGTTTGCTTTCGCAAAGCAGACAGACAGAAGAATGCAGAGACACAGACCAACAGACCGACTGACCAACCAACCAACAGCATGAACAGTGTCCACGCAGGCACAGACCCACAGGATGAGGTGAATCACTCTGCAAGTGGCAGTAAGGAATTAAACTGTGCCATAGACAGACATCAGAGCAAGGCTCAAATCCCTTCAGGCAGTTTTGTTCTCACCAGCCTTCCTCACCAGCTGGAAGTAGCATCCGCCCTCTCCTCTCTTAACTAGATGGGTGATTTTTATCTTCTGTCACACACGAGGACTGATGATGTGGTATGTGGTTGCATGGAACACACATTGGGATGTGGAAGGCTGCACCAGTGCCTCGTGCCTCCCTCTCACCTAGGTGGAGTAGATGTCCTGCTCAGCCAGCGCCCAGCATCGGGTAGAAATTTTAGGGCAAATGTACAGGGCATTTTTTGGGGAAGAGGGAGGTGCTGACTGATTGCAGGGGAAAGCTCTGGAGGAGGTGATGGCTTGCAGTGAAGAGCCCCCTTTTCTCTTGCACTGCTCGGGCAAGGGATCTTTTCAGATCCTTGCAGTGGCAAAAGGGCACAGGTGAGGTTAAGATGAATACGTAAGTCTGAATCTGATGCGAACATTTATGCTCTTCCTTTCCGAGAGAGCTTAGCTCTCTGCCCTGCCTCACCCTTATCTGTCACTCACAACTGAACAACCCTCAGTGCTACCACAGGCACTGAATGGCACTGCCTGCTGTCAGCCTCACAGCTCCCTAGTGCTTACCTTTTCCTGCTTCAGGTACAGGGTCTGGTTTCACCAGGCCTCAGTGCAGGGAGGGGGGTTGAATCCTGGTTACCTTAAACACTATCGTCATGTAACTTGGCTGGAGATAGCATCCAAGCAGGGGAGGAGCAACCTCGCTGTATCTACATTTTTCTAAAAGAAGCACAACACTGAGAGAACTGAATGATCTCAAAGAAAGACAAACAGGCAGATGTTGCTCCAGATGCTGAGAGTAGGGATATCCCAGTAGGGAAACAGTTCAGATAGGAGAGAAACAGAGTCCCCACATTGGGACCGAGCATCAATATGTGCAAAACCCTACAGTGCCTGTCTGTGGAAAACAAAAGTCTCCAGAAAAGAGCATTGGGGACCTCTCCGTTCTGCCTTTCACTTGGCCAAGGGTCTCTCGACACTTTTGGACTGAAATCCCAACAAACAGCTACTGGCCTGTGTCTAAGTGAGATGATGCCATTCAGTACTTTGTCCAATATAAGTGATGTTGATTTTTTTCTTAATGAGATCACATATTTTGCCTGTTCAGCATTGAGCCAAGTCTTCAGAGCAGTTAGGTGCTTACCTCTGCTTCTGAGGAACTGAAGAAAAGCTGAGACCCTCAGGCAACCACTGCCATGGCAAAGCAATGAAGGACTGCTTTGGAAGGAGGAGATTACTTATCCAAAAGGTATCAAAATCAGAACCAAGAGGAAACTGAAAGCCCTTTCAAGCCCCCTTTCCCATCCTTGCCTGCCTTGTCCACCTTTCGTGGCTGGCATACACTGCAGATGTATCAGTTCAGAGGTACTACATGGCTTTCGGTTCACATGCACTGTTTTAGGCAGAGACACAAGTAGGACAGAGCAGAAACCAAAATTATTTCCCAGCTATTTGTAACATGCCTACAGTGGGAAATAAAAGAGACATTTTAAAATGCAGTAGCTGACCCATCTTGTCTGTTGCACTTTCAAGCAGGGCTTTGCACACAGCCTGGTGTGCTGCAAACCTGTAGCTGAACACCCCCAGCCCTGCATCTGGGGCTGCTTGTGTGGGATATAATGAGGCTTTGATGCCACTGAAGGGACTGTCACATCCCCCTGCTGTCACTTAAAAATTCATCTTGTGGCTGGTCCTGGCATATCTCCAAGGCATGGGGTGTGTCACCTCTGCAGACACTGAAAAACTTCATGTCAGAGGGGAGAGAACCAGATCACTAGGAAATTAATGGGCTCTTCAGAGAGAACTGAGATGCCCAGCTCCAGAATATTTGGCATAAACAATGATCTTCTGCATTCAGTAGTGAGGAAGCCATGATACACAACTGAGCAGTTTCATTTTCACAGAATCACAGAATATGCTGAGTTGGATGGGACACGCAAGGATTACCAAGTCCAACTCTTAGCCCCGCACAGGACCATCCCCAAGAGTCACGCCATGTGTTTCTACCAGTGGAGGCAGAGGCAGTACATTTTCTTACTCTTTCTCTTTCCTTATGTAACGTTCTGGGAGTCAGAAAGTCAGCTGCAATTACAGCAGGGTGCTAGAAGCATTTTTGTGCCTTCAAAATTTGCTAGTCAGCACTTTCCTGCTGTTCAAATAAATGTGCTACATGAAGAAGGACTTGGAGCATAAACTGCGCCTTTTACTCTAGCCACAGCTTCTATGCAAAGTTTTTAGAAATTATTTGTTTATGTAAAAGCCAGTTTTGTTAGTGTCCTTTAAATAACATGAAAGAGGAGCAAGCAGCACATTTTGCGTATGTACAGACAATGCTGAGCTCTCCCCAAGTAGCCACAGGGTGTGTGAATCCAGCTAATCAGGCAATAAAGCAATATGTGCCCTCAAAACCAGATGTTTGTACTGGGGGAAAAAAAGGTTCAGAAAAAAAGCAAGAGGAAGAGCAACTTTCACAAACAAATAATACACATTTTCCCCAGGCTTTCTGTGATATAAACTTCTCAGCAGCACTAGAGTTAATGTTTATCAAGCTGTCTATTCCAAACCCACAAAGTGATTTAATCCAGGAGAACTAGCCGGGAACAAGAAGGCTTAAGTGCAGCCAGGGTTGAGGTGGATTTGACTCCTGTGGAAGCATCTCCCAGGCACACAGTGGAGATAGAGCCAGTGACTTAAGTTTTACACTGGCTTCAGGGCCACCAAAAAAAAAGCTTATGGACTCACTGGTGTGATGTGGCACCTTTGGCACTGTCCCCAGACTGCTTTTCAGAACAGGAGGAGTTTTTGAGATCTTTCTGCTCTAGGCCTCAGCATTATTCCTGCACTATACTCTGATCAGAAAAATAAGTCTCTTCTTGAAGAGAGGAGCCCTAAGTGTGGTCAGGAGGAGCACAGTAGAAAGAAATGCTGCTCTCCACCTTTCATCCTACAAGTAGGGTTTTCTGTAGCAATTTGCTCTGTCTGTAATTAGCTCTCCAAGGTGGTCAGGTATTTCTCATCTACTTTTAGCCTGTGAGTTCCTCTGTGTCTCCCTCTTTGCCTCAGAAGGCAGCAGAGCAGTAGTGCCAGCAGCTTTGACAGGCTCAGCAGAGATGGATGGTGTCCATGTAGATGAGAACATTCATGCAGTGGCTTCCTGAGCACAATGGGAAGTCAGTGAATCACAGAATATGCTTACTTGATGATGATTCTCACAGGGATCATCACATTCAACCCTTAGCCCTGAATAGGACCATCCTCAAGAGTCACACCATGTGCCTGAGAGCACATGTCCAAACAGTTCTTGAACTCTGTCAGGCTTGGTGCTGAGACCACTTTCCTGGGAGCCTGTTTCAGCACCCAAACACCCTCTGGGTGAAGAACCTTTTTCTAAAATCCAACCTAAACTTCCCCTAACACGACTTCAGGTCATTCCCTCATGTCCTGTCACTGGTCACCACAGAGAAGAGATCAGTGGCCCCCCCACCTCTTCCCCTCATGAGGAAGTTGTAGACTGCAATGAGAATGCTGTACCATAAGCACAGGAACAGCCCCGACTGTGTTCCAGCCTTCCTTCAGGTTCTGCAGGATCAACCAAATGAGGTCCCTGCCTGTGACAGACGGACAGGCGATGTGTTCATCCTTATCCAGAGTTGAAATGGAGATTCTCCAACCAGTTTCTGCTTAGCAGCAAAGAGTAACTGCAGCCTCCAGAATGAAGCCAATGGTTTGTGTCCTATGTAGACTTCTTCAACTCCCACTTAAGTGATGAATGCTGCCCAGTTTTACATTTCAGTTCGGCCCAAGAGTGAAGGTATGATTAGGCATCTGATCATCGCTAATAAAATCAGTGATGCCAAATACAGCTAAGAAAGTGTGGGTCCTCTCTCCATCCTTAATACCTTATCTACATGTGCAGACTACAAGATCACTGACTCCCTGAACAGAAATAAACCCAAATATTTGTGTCTTTATATGTCTAAAACTCCATTTAATCCCATATAACCCTAGATGTGGATATTTTTTAAATGACAGTCTTCTGCTGACTTCTAGACTTCAGTGACAGACAGGAGGCAGAAGGCTGCAGTAGACAGCTTAAGAACAAGCATTATGGCTTCAGCATGTGCTAAGGCAAGATCACAAGAACTGGATACGGTTACTATGGCTGGCTAAGTCCTTGAGGTGTGCTGACTGGGCTGTGGTGCAAATCTGCCTTGGTAAGAAGTGTAGAGTACCCTGCTCAAACCCTATCTAGGCAAAATTTTAGCACTGGTATTTATGCAAGAGTTGAGAGAATGATATTAAGAGCCAGAATTGGATTTAAAAAATCTTCTTAAACATCTGCACTTGAGGTTGTGGTGTTTTTGTTTTTTTTTTAATGCATCATTGCTATGAAGAGTCAGACCATGGCTATGCAGACACGGAGAGGCATCATGAAATGGCCATAGAATCTGGGGATGGGCGGGGGGAATACCCCTGTGCTCTCACCTGGGCAGGAAGACAGAAGGCCCCTATGTCATTTAGTGTGGGAGCAGAGAGGCAGCCTGGTGCAGCCCCATGCCACTTGTGCCATGTCCTTTGGATGTGGGTTGTCCACCAACAGGCAGCCTCTCTGCACTGCCACATGCCAGTAGGTCTCCCAGGCTATGTTTCAAGCTTCACAAGACTGGGATAGCATAAACTCCTCACTGAGACTGTAATAGCTTGGGCAAGATGCTGTCAGAGCAGTACATTGGCAATGCCAAAATCCAGGCTTTTTTGCCTGGAGCCCATGGGAAAAGGCCCTGTGCTGGCTGTGTCCCTGGGTTTTGTTGGCCATATAGCTGTCTTGCATCCCTATGGGCTGTGGGGCTGCAATCACAGAATCTATGTGAAGGAACCTATCATGAAGCAGTGTGGCTTGTCATGCACGTGCTGTGCAAAGCAGACCTATCTTTTCAAGTTGGGCCCAAAGTTATGTATTGGAAATGTCCCATCCTCCATTGCCATGTGGATGCACCAAGCTGACTTTGCTCTAAATTAAATTTCATGGATAAGATTGCACATACTGAAGATTTTATTTCATCATCCTCACAAAATAGAACACTTGAGGAACAAAACAGATACAAGTTGCAAATCCAAACATTCCGACAGCATGATCAAAATGACCATTCCCTCAGGACAGTGTCGGCAGAGCAGCATGATGCTTGGCTCCCTCAGGGGCTTGCTTACTTGATGGCCACGTATGCCGCATTGTCTTGAGTCTCCTGCACCCCCTTTCTCTTCTGTAGGGTTCCCAGGACAGACATGGTGAGATTGGAAAGGCATAGGTGAGCTGGGGATGCACGCAGCCCTCCTGCCCAAAAGAAGCTGTGAGGTATTTGGGGCCCACATGCCCAGCTATCCTGGGCTGTCTCTGCCCATTGGCAACTGACACAGGGTGACTCAGGGAAGGTCTTGGCAGTGCTGATTGTCTAGCAGGCACCAAGGCACTGATAAAGCAGAGTATAATTGTGGGAAGCCAGAAAATATCCTTCTTCTACTGCTACAAGGGCAAGGATGGAGTCATAAGCAGTGAAGGAGTCACCAAGCGGTCCTATCAGGCTTGTAAGGGTGCAGCGGTGCTCACATTAACTCTTAGGCATGGAGATCTTCACAATATGTAACTCAAGGTCTCTCTAGGTTTGATTAGAAACAGACACCCCAAACTTTGCACTGAAACTTTGAGGCCGTCTCCAGTTACAGGAAGTTTGGGCATATCCATATGCAGATGTATGCAATTTGTTTCACTTCAGCAGTTAGCGCGACTGTTTTGAGGTCAGAGAGCCTGTTTCTAGGGAATGAGAGTTACTTCTTGGGATGCTCAGCCAAGAATGGATGCACACCATCCCCTCCCTATACTGCCGTCCTGCCCTCCATCCCACAGTTGCTGCCCCTCTCATGGAGTCAGCTCATCCCTGCCAGGGCCCTCAGGGGCTAGAGGTGAAGAAGCCCATGTCTGCTGCAGTGCAGGAGCATGACAGCACCATGGCTGAGCGGGCAAGGAGGGCTCTGGACTGGCAGCAGGCAGGCAGGGGAATACCCATTGAGTGCACAGCAGGGACAGTCGCTTGCTCCTTGGGGCTGATGGTCTGTGATGGAGGTAACTATCGCTGCTGAAAGTCCGAGATCCAGCTCCCAGTTGCAGTTTGGGCTATGCAGTCAATGAAAGTAGAACAGACCCAGAGCTTTTCTGTCTGTATATGTTTCTGCAGACCCTTTCCCAGCTAGCTGAGCTGCTCAAGCAGATAAGAAACGGCAGAGGAGTTCCTAAGGAAAGGCCTCAGGTGCTATGTTTGCTGCTGCTGGAGTTGCACGGCACCTGGGAGTTAGGGAAGCAGCCAGCACAAAGCTGTGGGGGAAAATGTACTGGGCTTCCTGGCATCATAAATAATAAAAGAAAGAAAAAAAATTCCTGGAATACTTTCATATATTTATTACTCTGTCTCTACTGACTTTCATAGACAGTAGTCCACTGCTGCAGACTTTCTGGAACTGTTTTATTTTCAGCTGTGAAATTTATAAATATCTTGTCCATATCATATGATTTACCCAGGCTGTGGGGCAGGGCCTCTTTTGGACAGGCCTGCCCACCTGCATCCCCCAGGGGCAGTGGAAGAGGTCAGCTGGTTAGAGAGGGGAGGTGCAAAGAGGAGGCAGAGTGTCAATTCCTGGCCTAGACACTGGTCCTGGCACCCAGGGAGTATAAATATTGGCAAAACGTTCCTAAAGATCAAAGCAAAGACTGCTGAGACAGACAACATCAGACTTTGGAAAGCTTTACAGGGACTCCTCAAAAGCCTGAGGGAACAGTATCAGAGAAAGCAGGAAACCTGAAATCACGGTAGGGTGGTCATCGCAGATAGCTCCTGCAACCATTACCTTCATCCAAGGTCTGCTTTCAACTCCTCTGTACCAACTGAGCAATTTTTTTCTCAAAACCCTTTCATAGCTCATCCTCCCAGACTTAAATCTGGGCCTTCCTTGCCCTTATGCCCAAGGGTGACAGCTACATTTCATCCTGGTTTTATCCCAGTCACTTCAATGCAGTCTTTCAGCTGCAAGAGTGAGAAATGGGTGGGGACATGCACATCTTCTCACAAGCTCGTTCATGGGCTTTTGGCTGTGGAGACATGACAGCTGTTCACAGAAGGGCTAAATATACAGTGAATTAGTGGAAAGATGTAACAAGAGATATGTCCTGGAAAAAATGGACATTGCCAAAGACACAGGCTAAGACGCCTGAGCTGGCATTAATGACCCTGGATACGACACTGCTGGGGAAAAGCTCCCAGTGGGGACATCACTAGATGGTGGAGCTGTTTTCTAGAAAGACTGAGCCTGGTAACATTTAAAAATAGGCTAATGTGAAATTAAAAAAAAAGATCATCCAGTTGATGTACTCTTAGCTTGGTAAGGAGAGCATGAATAGGAAGTACCACTGTACCACTTCCCGGACATTTAGGAACTGAGAATAGTGGCTCAAGGTTAAAACCTGCAGTAGGGCTATCAATTTTTTGTCTGAAGATCCCAGTCAGAAATGTTGCACTGAGCTGTGCAGCATATGCAGGTGCGCTGTTGTTCACACAGATCCCTCCTTTTCTGGTCTGGGGATGGCCCACAATATAGAGCAGTGGCATCAGACAAGGGAAAGCCATGGCCACTTGCCAGGACCTCCCAGGGTCCTGTTGGTGTAGCAGCAGTCTTGCTAATGTAGGAATCACCACTTCCACTGGAGGCAGGAGGTGGGCAGGAGAGGATGCTACATCACAGCACATGGGCCTGAGGATACATATGCCCCATTATAGAAGCTCAAAGGTGGTTTTACTTGTAGCTGCTAAGCCTTAGAGAGGAACCAGCTTACCGGTTGAGTGGTTGAAATGTCCTCCTCCTGTGTCACCATACTGCTGTCATACATCATGTCCCATTAATTATTAATTGTTGGGGGTAGTCAGGCAGGAACATCTTCCCAGGCTGCTGTCAGACTCCTCTCATTTCCCTCTGCCCGTACACAGGCTAGGCTGTTTCTGTAGGTGTCTCACGATGTCCTTTTCTGCGGCACTAAGCCCCATTTATAGCCTCCTTGGCAAAAGCAGTGCGAGTCCTCTTAAATGGCTGTGGAGTAACTGTGGGGTATCAGTCAGGAGCACCTCTGCTGACACACCACCACTGCCAGGGGATGCAGGAGAAGAAAGCAGACCTAACCACGCACCACGCGTGGCTGCTGGGTACTGGTTTTCTGCTGTGTGCTATTCAGTAGGGGAGCACCAATAGGCTGGTGACTGGGGACCTACTTGTTGTGGGAAGCAGATGGGTTCCTCTATCCTCAGAGACCTTTCCTGTGGCCAGGACCAAGGAATGTAGTGCTCCACAGGGTTCAGTCCCAATGTGGGTGTTGGAGAAAGGTCTGACTAGGTTGTGCGCACATGGGAGCACAGGGCTCATCCTTCCACCTGGCTCTTAGAGAGGGAGGAGTAGCTGGCAGAGCTTGCCCCAGCCTCCTCTTCCCCCTCTGTGTTGGCCTCTGTGGCCTGTGATCAACCTTCCTGCCAAAACAGCCACCTCCTCCCTTGGTTACAGCCTGTCCCTAGAGCTGAGCACCAATACCTTCAGAGGCCAAGGCTGGCAGCTTTTTTGCACCCATGGCAGCCCTCTGCCTTGTCTAGTCTCCCTCCTCTCTCTCTGACCAGGGTTGGTGCCAACCTCTCTTTCAACCTTTGGGAACAGCTGCCCCCCTGCCAGGGTGCTAGCTTTAACTGGTTGAACCAAGTAATTGGTCAAAATATTTACATCTGTTTCCTTCTCTTTCCCCACCCCCTGCCTCTGCTCAAACCCGCCTTCCTCTCCCCTCCCTGTCCTCCCACCCAAATAGGTAAAGACAGCGCTTTGGGAGAGGCTGACTTGCAGCCGAGCTCTGACCCTTCGGGAATGGACAGCAGCTACCTCAGCGTGAAGGAGACTGGCATGAAAGTGCCCCAGGACAGGGCCAGCACAGACCTCCCCAGCCCCATGGACAAGGCCGACTCGGAGAGCAACAAGGGCAAAAAGCGAAGGAACCGCACCACCTTCACTAGTTACCAGCTGGAGGAGCTGGAGAAGGTCTTCCAGAAAACCCACTATCCTGATGTCTATGCCAGGGAGCAGCTAGCCATGAGGACAGACCTCACCGAGGCTCGTGTACAGGTACGGGGTAATGGCCTGGGGCTGGGTGAGGGGTGGGTGAGCTGCAAACAAGCCCCTGAGGTTCCCTGCAGCCCCACCGTAAACTGCAGGCACCTGAGGCCTACCCAGAGCCTGTGCCACAGGCTAGCATGCCTCTCCAGCAGGGTCAGGGCAGGGAGGTACATCCACATTTGACACTAGTGTCAGCTCCCTTATTTGGTCCGGTGTCCTGTGCTCCAGTGTTCACAGAGACACCTCTTGCCCTTGAGCTAATGGGACAGCAGGCAGATAAACCTCATGGCCACCCACAACAGAGCTTTTACAAAAACCACTTTTTTCAGGAGACTCACAGGAGACACAGGTTCATTAGTCTGATTGGGAGCAAGCTTTTCCACCGGATGGGCCCTTTCTGGCAAGATGGGGATGCAGAGGTGACCAGGGGCTCAGTAGCGGAGAGCATGAGCTGATACAGGACAGGCAGCTCTTACTGCCTGCTTGGTTAAATAGGTGCTGAGGATGCATGAAAGCTGGAGACCTGGAGACAAAAGGTGCACCCACCACCTTGGGAGGAGCAGTAAAGTGAAACAGCTACACTGTTGACAGACTTCCAACCACCTCCACTCACACAGGTGCCAGCTCCCATGAATTAGCTCCCCCAAACTATTCTGGGGGTCCAGCAGAGCCAAAATTCACATCAAAGGAGTTTAACAGAAGGCCTGGCAGGGCTCAGAAGCATGTGCAAAAAGGAGCATCATTGCATGGAGCAGACATCCGCAACTTACACCTTGATGGCCAGCTCTTTCTCCAGCCTAGCTAATCCTGTAACTTTCGTCTGCAGGCATTTGTCAGCTCACCATCCCCAGAGCCTGCATTAACATTAAGAATGTTGGTTAAGGCGTGGTGCTGAAAATCACAAGGTCACAGGTTCCATCCCCATATGGGCCATTCACTTAAGGGTTGGACTCACTGATCCTTATGGGTCCCTTCCAACTCAGAATATTCTGTGATTTACCTGAATAGTTTGCCTCTGGAGACACCTGATTGTCTTACACCAGACAGACTCCCAGCTCTCAGGCAACCTGGCTTGCCCTCTGCTTTAACCTTTACAAGTAGTTGTTGCAGACAGTCGAAGCAGTCAAGCCAGCATCCATGCTTAAGTCCACTTTAGTCTGTACCTTCACTTCCAGATTCAACTGGAAGCAGGATTTTTCTTGTCTACTTCCTAAATTGGTTTGCAGGGCTGGTGTGCTCTTCTTCCCCGCAGCTGTTTCTCTTCAGGCTGGACACGGCTGCATTTCAGTAGGAAGCAGCACGATTCCCATTGGTTCCAAGTGTAGCATGCTGAGCACTGCAGGATGGGCAGAGGAAGGCAGTGCTACAAACATCAGCTCTACTTCTGTCACTGGATGAAGCCCTTGATTTCCCAGGAACACATCACAAGTGCCGATGGGGTCTCCTGGGAGGCCAGGCACAGCATCTGGTTACACACTGCACAGTGCATGAAATTCCTTTTGCTCAGGAATGAGAATGAGGTGCTGGAGGGTGGCAAGCTCCTCCTGCTAGCTTCTGAGCCCAGGGCGTGCAGCTAGCGTGTCATCCCAGCCAGAATGCAGGGCTGCTAACAGAGCCAGGTCAGGCGAGGCAGATGCAGTCTACAAGTTCCTTACATATGACCCATGATCTTGGGGGGTTCCCCCCACTGGATAACACTAAAGCTGAGAGCAGAAGCACCTCACCAGGCAGCCAAGAGGATATCTGGCAGAGAGAGATTTCACCTTGTCCTGAGATAAGTGCTCCAGCCGCCTGCCGCCATGGCTGCCAGCGCACACCTCTCACTTGGGGTGGCGATGACAGGGCTCATGTAACGGAGCGGCTGAAAGACTTGTTCAAGTGGCCTGGCGCTCAAGCACTTACCCTGAGGTGAAAGGGGTCAGCACTTGTATTTCAGTCATTCCCCTGCTCTGCCGGGAAGTGCCCAATCCCCTGGGCTATGGGCTGGCACCCAGCCACCACCTCATGATGAAGGGCTGCCATGCTGTTGGTAGAAATGCAGACTCCCTGTCACTGGATAGCAAGAACCAGCAGGCCTGTGGGTGCTGTCTGGGCAGGCTCAGGGCACCCCATGTGCTAGGTATCTCACATGTGTTCCTGGGGGCTGGGACTGCTGGCTAGTGAACTCCTTAGCCTCATCATGGAAGTGGCAGCCTCTCAGGAGGCATGGAGGTGAAGCCAGAGATGGCACAGGATTCTTCTGCTGATGGCACAGGGCTGCACTTCCCATGAAGGAAGCTTTTGGAGTCAGAGCCTTAGTGAATCATGCCAGTGCCTGTCTCCAGCTCTGGGTTGTGTTATAGCTTGTTTAGGTTTGACTTTGGTCTCCCACTCCTCTGGGCAGCTCTGCGGGGGCCTTCCAGCGCCAATACTGCAGCACTGAGGGCCATCAGCTCACAGCCAAAAAGTGGGTACAGACATGGGGCAACAGCTCAGGAGACTGATGGGAAAGTAAACGCCTATGGCAAGAACAAAGGGCTAGGGGGTTGGAAATCACAAATTAGCCATGAGCCCCTTACTACTTTACCCCTGCAAGCCAAATAGCCATTGTGTATTCAGACATCCTTTGCCAAGCTGGCAGAGACTCCAGCTGCTGGGGGGTATTGGGGTACAGACCTATGGCAGCCTATGGGCTTTGAGGGAAGCTCAACAGTCCCTCTCTGAAGGAAGGTATGGTCATCTAAGGGATGCCAAATGTCCTGGAATAATTTCATGGAGGCCAGCTTCAGCTGCCTGCAAGGCTGAACTGAGCAGAGGAGAGTGGCAGGAAGGTGAGGCACCCCGCAGGCCTGAGGTGTGATGCTCCCTCCCACAGCTGAGCCAGCTTTTGGCTGGAGGTCATCCCCTCTGGCTGGGCTCCCTGGGGAGCATAACCAGCCACACTGCAGGCAGGAGCAGATGTGAAGCCTAGACAGGCAAGTGGCAGCTCTGATTTTTCCAACCCTTTCCCAAGCTCACACTTCATTAGTGAAATAACTGCCAGAGTTCTCAGTGCCTGGAGAAGAGCCCATGCCAGCAGCATGCATGGGATGGGCTGCACTGTCTGTGAAGTGGTGGCATTCCGCAGCCTGGCCCCTCTCCTGCTCCATTTCCCTGCCTGCCTCTGTTTCCAGCTATCTGTAGTGTTGTCTGACCATGTCAAAGCTAATGTTCCTTGTGATGCAATGCAACATTTTCCATGTCTGCTCCCCCACAACCTGGCCCCTTGTTTCCATGTACTATTAAGATACTGTACATCCTTGTTTTCCAAAGTGGGAGCCATGTGTAGGTTCTGTGCAGAGGCAGAGCCACACAGCCAGGGACAGTCTGTTGGGGCTCAGTCACAAGCCTACATGGGTGCACAGTGGGTGCTGTGTTCATGTAGGTCCTACACAATGTGTATATTCCATTCCTTTATTCTCTTCCATGTCTGGGCCTGCAGAGCTCCAGAAAGAGATTCTGCTTGGAATTAGCAACAGCCTGATACAGCAACTGTCAGCTTCTTCCAGATCATCCAGGTCTGCAGGATATGTCTGAGGTAGTGGCACGAGAAAAACATGGTCGACACGTGTATTCACACGTGGCTCCTTCCCCTTGCATACACTCACATGCACATCCCAGGCCCTGTCAGCCTGGCCCTGGTTGTTCATTTCTCTTGGGCTATGAGCATCTCTGCCTCCTGGACTGATCTGTAGCAGAGGAGAAAGGGATGGGGCTGGAAGAAGTCTTTGCAGCCAGGGAATATAACCCCTCAGCTAGCCCCTGTCAGAGCCAGTTCTAAGATTGCTGGGACCATTAATGAAATGTTTTTGGCGGTGACCCTGTGATGCGGCGGGGGCTTGAAAGTGAGAGGGAAATGTCAAACTCTGCTGTAGCAAAATCACCGCCTTGGAAAAAAAAAGAAAAAAAGCAAAGCAAGAAGTAATATATCTTGATCCCTTTTCCCCCATAAAACCCTGGGAGGCTCGTGGAAGGAGCGGAAAGACTGAGCTAAGCCTGCAGGAAATTAAACATGAAATGAAAACAAGCTCAAGTTATTCAATTCTCTCATCCCAGGCTCCAATTTCCCATTCCAGGCCACTGATAAAATGGTGTCCAGTTTCAGCACTCAAGGATGAATTCTGGCTCTGTTCTTGCAGTCTGGCAAGCAAAAGGCTGATGGCCATCTCTGGGAAGAGGGGAGATGGTCTGGCCTTTCACAGAGGGATGAAGTCCTGGACACAGATGGAGGCTGAGCAGAGGGAGGAGGGCAGTAGGGCTGGAGGACAGGAATGGGAAGAATAGATGCTGAGAGGCTGCCAGGGGAGAGCAGGAGCACAAGAGACCTGAACATGGTGGGCAGCTGTTGTCTGCATCACAGCAGTGATGCAGTGAGGGTTGTTGAGCACATGGGGTGAGCACAACCTCATGGCTGCCAGCAGCCCACCACCACACGTGTGCAGAGGCCAGCTTCACCTTCCGCCGCTGCACTGGGGGGCATAGGAGATGGGAAAGCACCTTTTTCTTTTATTTGGAGGAAGGACAAATGTAGTGAGGCAGCCCCCAACTATCCAGACGTGGCCAGAGTGGCCTGGGTGAGATCCCAACTCAGCCCATCCACCTGTGCCCTGTGAAGGGCACGTGGGGCTTGGTGGCAGTGGCAGACTGGCAGTGCCTGCTGGCTGCCAGGGTAGAGGCAGCAAGACAGCAAGCAGGAGTCTCCTGCTTGCTTTCTTTGTCTCAGGCCATTCCTGGCCTCTCCTCCTCCAACAGCACTTCAGCTGTGTATGCATATGGATTAAGGTATCAGCATATGGCTGAATGTTTATGGAGACATGAAACATTTTTTGTTCTGTAGATTTTTATAGGGCTTATTTGGTACATCATGGCTTATCAAAGCATTGTCTGCAGGAGTCAGGTACATGACATTACCCTACACTCCCACTCTGTTAACACTGAGATTCAGCCCACAGTGACTGCCAGTCCCTTCACGAAGTAGCCCATCCTGACCCCAGAGGACATGTTGCACCAGCCACTGCAACCTCTACTGTCACATCCCCATCCCACAACAGTTTCTCTTGACAACAAGTGACAGGCAATGAAAGGTAAATGGACTTCTGTCGGGGTTTAGATTTGCTTTTTATTAGCAGGTGTCTTCTAAGATTGTGGATATACTGAGGATCAGTTGGGTTTTTTGCTGACATCTTCACAGTGTCTTGCCTGTCTTGTTTTCCCTGGAGCACTGTGGAGGCCTGGAGAAACCCAACTGCAAAATACCAAGCAACCTATAAGCATTTGGACCAGAGGAGAAAGGAGAACTTGGAAAAACAATCCAAACCTTGCCACAAGTGTTTTGCACCCATGGCTTACTGCCAGCCTTCTGAGTGTCTCAGTTGCCCATGGCACCAACACTTGGACTGAAGTCACTCTTCTTTTTCAGCCTAACGTAATGATTTGCCACAGCCTCCTAACCCACCAGACACTGGAGGATTGCAATTTGGGAACTGTCAGTTTAAACCATTTTGCTCTGCCAGAGCCAGTTCAATCCAATGCATAAATGTGGCAGAGCAAAGGCTGAGACCCCACCCTGCTTCAGCTGGCCCGAGGAAACCTCCCTGCGGCTCCATCAAGGCAGCTGCTGTGCTGTCTCGGGAAGCTGGGCACACAAACCCTGCATTGATGGCTTCAAAGGTCACACTGCAGAGCCCTTCAGCACCGGGGGGGCCTGAGCTTGGCTGCCCTGCTCCCAGGTGGGATGCTCAGGCGGGTTCCCCTGCATGGCAGTGCAGGTGTGCCTATGCCAGGAAGGGAACGGCCGCATATGCCTGGCATATGTTCGTTCCGGCCTCTCGCACAGTCAGCGCTCTGCTCCCTACCTGTTCCCCACCCCTCTGTGCACAGCGGGGCCTCCTCCGCCTGAGGAGGAACCAGGTCACCACCGCTAACTTTGAATCTGCAGATCAAAGCAGCATGATCCTGGCCAGCCCTGGGACTGGCCTGCAGCTGGGCTAGAGTGGCTGTGCCAAGAAGGAGAAGAAAAGCAGACAGATGCCTGGGGCATCAAACCTGCTCCAGTAGGATGCTCTTCATGTGCAGCGTGTGCTCTGCTGAGATGATGTTAGGACCTTTCTGCTGGTGCTTTTTGAACCCACTGAAAATACTTACAGGGTTTTTGATTTGGGTTGGGGGGGATTAAGAGCAGCTGTTTTGGGTAAGGCTAGTCTGTTGAGCTTGCGGATGGCCCATGCCAGTGACATTGCCATGGCCGTGGAGCAGGGCACTAAACCCTACACCATCTGCAGCCTGCATGGGGAGGACATGCCTGGGTGCTGCATCATCTGCTCACTGCACCAAGCAGACCATAGCACATGGCCAGACCCTCAGCTGCCCACTTGTGCCATGGGGCCGACAGCTGGCCACAGTGGGGAGCTGTGAGAGACCAGCACAGGGCTGCCTATGGTGGGGAGGGGGAAACTGAAGCAGTGTAGCCTGAAACAACTCTTCCAGCACAAGCAAGACGGTCGGCTCAGACCAGAAACCCCAGCCCCCTGTGTTTCTCTCTCCCTGTAGCAGCTTCTAGTTGCACTGATGCAGGCCACTCCCCCACCTAAAGTTGGCCTGCCACCCCACCCTGTGCCAAGTGCCTAGCTTGTCCTCCTCTTCTCCTAAGACATGAGTTTCCTACCTGGCATCTGCTTTCCCCAGCTGCTTGCCAAGCAGCAAAGTGGCCCCATGGCCAGGCGTGGGAAGGGCCAAGCTGTTTGTTACCAATGCCCCTGCTACCCCCACAGCAAGTCACCGTGTAAAACTTGAAGCAGAGCTGAGAGGCTCTAGGACTGCTCCTTTCATGCACTGGCGTGACCTGCACAACCCAGCCCCTGGTGATCGCCCTCATCTCTCAGTGCCTTCAAAGAGGCTCTTGATTGATGTGTTTCCCTGACTCACGAGCTTCAAGAGGCTTTGAAGACACTGGGCCAGGCTCTGATCTCTCTTAGGCTGATGCAAATCAGGAGCAATGGTGCTGACAACAGTGCAATAATCCACACTGATGTCAAGCCAGTAAAAATAAGAGCAGAAACAGGGTTTTGGTCTTTGCCTTGAAGGGATCAGAGCAGCACTGTGAAGTAGAGAGCTGTAAACTTTGCAAAGAAAACTCAGTGTAAAGCAAAGGACACTGTAGAAGGGCACTTGCCCTTTCCTGCAGCTAAGGAGGGAAGGGGTATTAGGCTTTTTATCTCTCTTCACAGTTAAGAAAAATGGGTGAGAGTTTGGTGAGAAATGCAAGCTTCAGCCAACGGCATTGTCATAGCCAGTATTAGGCCTGGGGAAAGCCTCATCACTGCTGGTTTCAGCCAGGCAGGAACATACATGGGTGTATTCACACTTCTTGTCTGAGACTGGCTGACAGCAGGAGAGATTTAGGCAGAGTCTGGGTAACAAAGATTTCAGGGTGAGAGGAAGATGGGCTATCCCAGGACAAATTAGGCTGTGGGAGGCAAGAGCTGTGAATGTTACCAGAGAGGCAGTACACCAAAGGATGGGCACACCTTTTGCTTCAGGTGTGCCCAGTCTAGCAGCAAAGGCTGGTCCCAGACCTCCAAGAGATGCAGGGCAGGACTGTCACTCTCCTGCAGAGCTTTTGCGTGGAGGAGTGCCCATCTCCATGCCATGCAAAACCACCCACCTGGGGAGGGCCTGCCCACTGGTGGGCTCCTCAGGGCTGCCAGGCTCCCAGGCACTGCCAGAAGCTCTCCTTTTTCACAGCCTCCCTCTTGCTCTCTCCCAGGTTTGGTTTCAGAACCGGCGAGCAAAGTGGCGCAAGAGGGAGCGGTTTGGTCAGATGCAGCAGGTCCGGACCCACTTCTCCACTGCCTATGAGCTGCCTCTGTTGACTCGTGCTGAGAACTATGCCCAGGTGAGTGCATTCTCCTGCTTGGGCCCATCTGTCTCACTGCCTGCTGGGCACACTGCCTCCGGTCCCAATCCTTTCCAAGTCATGTTTCCCTTCTCAGGTTCATCCACCTGCCCTCAGGCAAGGTTGCGAGAATGCTGGTGCCAGGACTATATATGTTGTCAAGCACCGAAGGTCTGGGAATTTTTTAGTTGGGTATCCTGCCTAGCTCCCTTATGCCCTGGCCCAGAGCAGTCATTTTTAAAGCAGGTACCAAGCCCAGCCCTGTGTGACATAGTGCAGCACCCTTTGGGCACAGGTCACCCTGCTCAGCACATCCTATTTCACTGTCCTTCTCCCATCACGTGTGCTGCTGCCCACTAACTTCCCTCCAATTTGAAAAAGATCCAAAAGGCTAATTCATGCCTAATGAACAGCAGTTCTCAGGAAGGTGTCCTGTTGCCATGTCTGGGTTTCCATGCCCCTTGGACATGGTGGTTGGACAAAAGCATTTTTCCCCTGACAAATTCTTACAGCCATCTCCCAGTGATGGGCTGGGTACCTACAGTACACTTGATGATATCTGAGGATGCTTCCCAATGGACTTGTAGGTTTATGCTCCAAAGGAGGTGGGGGGAGCAGCCTTGTTGGCGTATCTGAGGCTTGCTTCTGTTGAAACTCTTCCTGCCCTGACTCTGGCAGAAGATCACAAAGCTGCCTCATCTCCTTAGCTTCCTGTCCTGGAAAACCTGTCACCAAAGTAACCTCCTCAGCATTGGGCCAGCCCCCATTTCACAACACTGCCTTCAGACCATGCCAAACAGACAGGTGTTTGTTAGATCTAGGGCTAGGCTGTGCTCCTGCAAAGCACTCCCTCCATCCTGCACTCCTCTTCCCACCACCCAGAATTTGCTCGAGGGCAGAGTTCTGCAGGTGTGATGTTCTGAACCTGACTGTCCTCACAGATGTGCTGGGAGTCCTCCCTCCTTGACTCCCTGGCTGTCAGGTACTTCCCCAGCCAGTGCTGTACCAGTGCTACCCCACAGCCAAGCCAGGAGCGTTTGACCTCTCTCCTGCTTGGCATCTACCCCAAACTGAACAAGAAGCCCTTATGAAATAGCTGAGAGATGCCAAAGCAGCATTTTCAGCATGCTCTTCTCTTGTCTTTGTAACTTACACTCCCTCCACACTGCTCTCTTCTCCCAGCACTAGATATCAAAAATTTGAAAAGCAATTTGCTGGAGGTAAGAGTTCAGAGAGGGCCTAAGGCCCATGGTGGAGAGGTGCAGTGGGATGAAGGGCCCTTTGCCCTCTTGCTCCAGCCAGCTGCTCATCTCCTCCCCACTTTCATCCTGCATGCCCATGTCCCTCCCTGCCACAGCACACCTATTTCCACTGCCAGATACTGAGACCCCATTTTTTCTTCTGCAATATCATTTCATGAGTGATACTGCAGGAGCCCAGGTGGTCGCTCGAGGTGGCCCTGCAAGGTTCTGCTCTGCAGAAGGGTGGACAACGCTGCCTTGATGGGCTGGGGAGAGGGGCCAGGAAACTGCCTGTGCTGGGGGCTGTAGGCAGCTCAGCTTCCACAGGCATGTCTGTGTGGTACAACGTAGCTCTTGCCTGAGCAAAGGTGCCCTGGGCTGGGGCAGGAGGGCTAGATCGGCAGCCTTGCAGCACCCCTTTCTGCCTGTTCCCTGTGTAATGGATATGGCCACAGAAACACCATGGATGACATAAGGTTTTCTGTGCTGAGAAAAATGCTCATGGTGCAAATAAAATAAGAGAAATGTCTGGGAGGGGAACAGGTAAACAGAGAGATGCTATGGCAGAGGCTATGGCATGATCCTGCTTCCTGCAAGTTAGCCTCCTGCAGTCCCTGCCCTTGTCTGGGCTGGCATACAGGTTTTGGAGTGGATCTGTTGGCTTGCACTGGCTACCCTTCATGCACAGAGCTGCCCTCCAGGGCTGGGGCTGGACACAATCCATCCCCCCAGGCCAGCTGCTGGATGCATCCTGCACAAGGCAGCCCTGACGCTTTTTCTTCCCACCCCCAGATCCAGAACCCCTCCTGGATTGGCAACAATGGAGCTGCCTCCCCCGTGCCTGCCTGTGTCGTCCCCTGCGAGACGGTGCCCTCCTGCATGTCCCCCCATGCCCACCCCCATGCAGCTGGTGGTGTCTCCGAGTTCCTCGGCGTCTCCGGCCCTGGCAGCCACGTGGGACAGACTCACATGGGTGGCCTCTTTGGCACGGCCGGGATGAGCCCCAGCCTCAATGGCTACGAGCTGAACAGCGAGCCGGACCGCAAGACCTCCAGCATCGCTGCCCTGAGGATGAAAGCAAAGGAGCACAGTGCCGCTATCTCCTGGGCAACATGACAGGCCTGCAGCCCATCGCCCGCGACATGGAGAGAGCACATACGGACAGCTGAACAAATCCATCCGCTTGGACTCCAGACAGCAGTTGCCTCCTCGGGGATCTGAATGCAGCACTTTTAGCTACCCTAGGCATATAAAGTACATATGTTAATGTAAGTGGAGTGTTTCCAGCATGAACGTGGCAGCTCCTGGCTTCCTGGGATCAGGCAGGGAGAGGGAGGCTGTGGAGCAGCACCTCTTCCATCAAGATCTGGGATGAGATGCATTCCTCCTCACCGCCACCTCCCCAGTAACCTGGGCATTTTTTCTCCCTGCTATTTTTTCTGACACTAGATCTGCCTCTCCAAAGAGCAAGAGCCCACTGGCTTTTCAACAGCTTCTCCCATCCCACCACCCATACACCGCCCCCCAGACACACATACTCTCTCTCACACACACACGTTCTGCCCTGGGCAGGGGACTGGATGGGAACTCTGGCACCAGCAAAGAGACACCTCTCATGCTGCTTACATCATTATAGCAGGAGCTAAGACTTCCCACAGCTGAGTGGTAACAGGGCTGGGAAGATAACCAAAGCTAGAAAGAAGGCAACATTAGCCCATCTCCTTCTACCCAGCTTTCTCTTCATCTTGTAGTCTGAGATGAAGCACAGAGTTGTAGAAGCCCGTGAAGGGGATACCCTTCTACCCAGCATGACACAGTGCTATCATGCTGAGAGTCTTTGCCAGCCCTCTGGTGACCCAGACAGAGATGCATCCCAGCAGACGGTATCTTCCCAAGCACAGCTCACTGCCATGGGAGTGCCTGGGCTTTGCTTTGCCTGGCTGTGGTTGATGATGCAGTCATGTGTATGGTGGGACAGCAAAGTTTCCTTCAGCTTTCACTGGGTCGGCAATCACTAACCTCAATTTAGAGACAGTAGCTAAAGCAGGGAAGCACAGTTGCTCTGTAAATCTACAGGTCCCTAAAGAGACTGCTCTGAGAAACAGCTCAAGTGCTAGCACACAGCCACAGTGTTCTATATTCCTCATATACCTTATCCTGGAGTCAGAGACATGCAATGACAAGCCCTCCCTCAGCTCTCCACTCCAGTGCCTTGCTGCACACAACAGCTGCAGGCATCTCTGCAAAAGGGATGGCACAGGGAACAGGCTGGGAAGGGATCCAAAGGTGGATGAGGTGATGCTGTCCAATCACCAGCCACCTTGGATCCTCTTCACCTTGCAGAGGAAGGAGGAGACACCGGAACTTTCCTGTTTTTTCTGAGCCAATGTGCCTCCCCATTTTTCCCTCCCAGTACTCTTACCTGCACAGCACTGTTAAGTAAGATCTCCTTTGCAAGGCTAAACATTTTACAAGTTTTTCAATGATCTCATAGTGCTAGGAATAATTCTGGAACATCCTTTTACTCCACTGAAATACTACCAAGGAGAAGCTGAAAGTCAGCTGAGTACTATCACCACCACAGTGTGGCTACACAGGCTGGGCTTGAACTGGGCCAACTGTCCTCAAGATTTGCAAGGGAACTATAGTGTATTACTCACATAAAAATTGGTTTGTCACCCTGCCCTCTTTCCTCATGCATAGTAGGGGATCTTGTAGTTTGAGGTCCAGGAGTATCTAGTGGTCTTGAAAAAGGCTTCAAATAAGCTACAACCAAATGTCAGGTTTCAGGTTAACAAGCTATACAAGTATTTACATAATGTCTAGACTGTCATACACTACCTAAATGATTGCTAGGTCAAAAGTAATATATTTATTGGAATACAAAAAGATCAGTAGTACTGTCTCTTTTCTCTCCTCAGAAATGCTAAGAGATGCCCTCCCTGGTACGCACAGGGAGCCAGCATGCATTTAGCCACATCATCTGGATGACCAAAGCAGCTGCATCCCAAGCTGCCAGTTTTACATCCTAACCTAAACATTCAGCTGAGACGTTGGGCATGGTGGGTTAAATGCTAGAAGTGATGCTGATCACTGAACGGGGCAGGATCATACTGACCAGCTGGAAGTGTGCACCACCCACCCTGGGTGCCCCAGAAGCCACTGAGGTTCCCTACCACCCAGGGACCAGTGGCCAAGAGGCGATTTCTCCATCAGATTTTGTGCAGGCAGCTGAGTATGGTGTCAAGAGCACTTTCCCAGGTACACCAAAGAGCATGATGCTTCCCACTGTCAGCAGGCAGTTTGTGAAGGGCCACTGACCAAACAGCCCAGTACCATTACTGACAAGGCAAATTAGCAACAGGGAGAGCTAAGGAGAGGGTGATGGGGCAGGCAGGCACATGGGAATGGGTCCCGCATGGCCTACAGGTACCAAAGGCAGCTCCAGCGGAGGGCTGTAGTTATTCAAGAACTTAGCTGCTTTCCCTACTGAAGTTAATGGGTGGCTTTTCCTCACAGACTTCCACAAGGCCAGGATTTCATCCAAGCTGTTTAATAGCACAGAGGATTAAGTGCTGTATCCCTGTCTTGTTAGAGACTCCTGGCAGCAGACTTGGCACTTGGAGAGGCTTGGCCCCCACTCTCTCTCACCTTAAAATTCATATGGAAAGCACATGTTGGACTCAGTCTAATTTAAATGCCACTGCACATGCCCAGCCCTGAGCCTGCCTGAAAGCATCATGAGGTGAGGGGGGATGTTGTTCCTTGGACCCCACTACCGCAGGGCTCCCTTCCTGCCTCCTGCCATGGGCAGCCCTGATGCTTACCAGGCTCTGCCCCACCTCTCCAGGTGCTGCTGCTATTCTGGTAAGCTCCCTTGTGGGTCGTGCTGGAAGGCGTGCCCCTCACAAATCTCCAAAAGCAGATTATTTTGGCAGTTTTTAAGCTATACACATCTGTATTTACACACATTTTTAAGATTTATTTCAAAGTTTTTTTAAAACTAGCTGTTAAATTAACATGAAAAATTGTATAAATATATATATACATACACACACACATATATATGTGTATCTTAACCTAGCCAGTCTGCAGCTACTGCATTTCTTAAGGGTCACAGGGTCAGTGCTGTTCTTGCAATCTCAAGTTACCATGATGATACCATTTTAATTATTATTATTGTTATTTTAATACCTTTCAATTCTATTTATGACTTTCTTCTCTATTTATTTCTTATTTCGTATTTTACTCCTGTCAATACATTGAGTCGCGATTACCTGGTTTGGACTTGCCTTCAAAGCTGCAAGCTTTGTCCCCAGCCACCACCAAAATGTTTCACAAGCCCCAGCCGCTCTGACACCTGCCATGCCTGTAGTGGCATCCTCTGTGGATGCAGCCCACCTAGCTGGACTCACCCATCCACTCTCTCCAGCCTCATGGAGATTGCAAAACATTTCTCCCAAGCAGTCCTGGCCCTGCCTATGCAGCAGGTAACATACATGGGGGCTGGCTTATGTTGCCCATGGTTAGAAACCACAAGAGATGTCCCAGAGCTTTGAGATCAGGAGGATGCATGTAAATAGTGAGAGCAGCACGGGTTCCTGGCACTTGTTTAAAAGTGGTTGGGTATCACTCGCCGCCAAGTACTCAGAGGCACTTCTTGCCTACAAGCAGTAGTTAATGCTTTGGTAGCAATTGCAAACCAGTGGTGAACCAGGCTTGGGCTTGCTGGGCCCTTCAGGGTCCAGACTCTAAGGGCTGCTGTGCCTGAACAAGCTCATGGAGAGGAGCGAGACAGGGGCCAGGTCATCGTGTGCCTCCGGCATGTTGCCTGTTGCCAGCACTGCCGCCCACCTGTGCTCCTAGCAGGCTCTCCAGCCAGCAGCCAGGCTCCAGATGCCTCCTCTTGAATATGCTACTCAGTTCAGGTCTCCCTGCCGCAGCACCTACCGGGGTAGACCTAATGGCGAAGAGTAACAAGACAGCAAGGTGACAAGAGAACCAACTTCGTTCTCCTCTAGAGCCCATGGCAGAGCGTGAGTGACTTTGCATCCCTGCCAGAACACGCATCCCTGATGGAACACATCTGGCCTGAGCCGTGAGCGTGGGCAGGGTGTTAGGGAAAGGCCATGTGTAGCAACAATGTATCACACGTGAGGTGTGACACAGAGCTGCTGCACACATGGCTTCACCTGCCCCATCAGCCATGGGCACACAGCACAACCTGGGCCAGGTGTACCCAGTGTGCTGCAGAGCAGGGCTGCCTGCTGGTTTTCTCCAGTATCGGAGGTGTTTTGGGGTGGGGAGGCACGTTTCCCTGATTCCCAGAGCACACTCAGACCAGGCAGCACGTTGTAAAACACTCTCCAAACAAACAAAGGCAAAAAGGTAGTTTCCTGGAAAAGGATTGAAAAAATAATCAAGCAGAGGCAGAGCCCCGTGTTTATTTTGCTACTCTGACTGACACAGCAAAAAGCAAACAGACCGAGGGAGAAATTAAACCCAAATGGGAAGGGAGTGAAATCAGATGGAAAGTCATTCAGTCCTTTGCAGCTTCCCGAAGGGAGCTGGGAAGAGGCAAGGGAGCGGCCTTGCACCCTCTTAACTCTTTGCTGGTAACACAGTTCCCCACTCCCCCTACATAGCTAGGTAGGTAGGTAGAGCTAGGACTTTTATACTACTGATTTTGAAGGACAGTTTTCAATGTATAATAATATATCGGTTTAGGTGTGCAGTGTTTCAAAGAGAGACTGGGAGAAAGAAAGAAAACAAACCTCAATCAATATTATTGTTTTTTGTTGTAAGATATTGTAACCTTGTATAAACACAACATTTTTTTTTTCTCTTTAGCTTACCGGCCTGGGGTAGAACATATAAAAAAATAAAAAAGTTTTTAAAAAGTTCAGGAAAAAAAAGAATTAAAAAAATCATTAAAAATGTTGCCATGTGAGGTTTGTGCCATGCAATGTTATTGCCTTTGCAACCATGTATTACCTGTTCATTACAGTGGAATATTAAAAAAGAACAAACAGTCTTGCAGCTTGATTATTTTTAACTTTTTTGAAATAAGTTATTGCACTTGCAGGTTTTTTTTTCTTTTGGGGGGCGGGAGGGGGGAAGCGGAGGGCTGAAATTTCCAGTCACCGATTTTTATTTTTCTAGGTTTTGAAAGCAGTGACATTCACTGGGAAGGACCCTGCTTCCCAGCCACCCTGGCCAAGGGGGCACAAACACTGTTGTTGTTGTTTTGGTTTGCAATAAACTCCTTCTCTTCTCTCCTCTCAACTGCAATCTGGCTGGTTTGTTCCTGACTCATGACAGATGAAATGTGATCAGAGGGGCCTCCAAAATCTCACGTTAATTGAAGCTGGCAAAAAATACCAACAGTGCCCTTTTGAACTGCTGACGCAGAGCAGAATGGATTAGCCGGGGGTAGATTAACAACAGGTGGCAGCTCACGGGCTGCTGCCTCTCCCCGTACAAAGAGATGGTTAACAGCCAGCAACCAGGCACAGGAGTGTCCTGCCAGCCAGCTCCCAGCTAACTAGGGCCTCTCTGCCTCCGCGAGTGCATTTGGCATTGCTTGGCATCCTCGCTAGATGGCACAGAGGGAACCCTGGCCACAGGGGAGAGGATGATGGTCTCCTGTGCTTACTGCTCAGGAGTTGCTGCTTCTAGCAGAGCTTAAGCCTTACAGGGCTCCTGCAGGTCTCCCAGCCCTTCTTCAAGCAGTCCTTAGTGAGGCATCAGCTAATCATAGCTGACCCAGGGAGAAGCTGACTTGGCAACAAGATGCCACAGAACTGGAGACCCTCAGCTACACAGCTCCCCATGCTGTGGCACCACCCCTTTTACACAGCACAGTCATGCTTGGGGCACCACAGCACAAGGCAGACTGAAGTCCAAAGAGATGACACCTGGGGCTGGCAGTGGGGGAACTTTCCCTGCAAAAGTCCTCCTTTTTCCCACAGGTTGTCACACTCCCTCCCCTCCCAGCTCCACTTTAGTAGAGGCATCTAGAGGCATCCAAGCCTTACCTACCCTCTCCTCCACCATGGCTCTGATGGGTTCCCCAGAGGTTCCTGCCTGAAGACAGACGCTGCTCACTGAGCTGCAGGGCAGACTGAGCCCTCTGGGTTTCACTTCTCCCCACACCAAGGAGAGGGCTTGTCTCGGCCCTACCGGTTCCCAGGGCACATCTCTTGCCCCGCTGTGGAGAAAACTGGGTTCTGTGTGGGCCATTTCTGCTGCTTTCACTCCACGAATAAATTCAGCTGCAAACCTATTTCCTTCAGAGTGCACAGACCCACCAGCACTGGGACCAGTAAGAGCTCAAGTCCCTGTACCTAGATGCTGGGTCGACTGGAAAGTGTCCTTCTTGTTCAGACAGAGCTGAGAAGGTGCCTAGCAGCTGCCAGCAACCTACCAAGACACAAAGAGCCCCTGTGGCCTTTCTATCAGTTGGCTGGGAGCATCAGCTTGCCTTAGATGGTGCATGGCTGTTTTCTATCTTACTAAGAAATGGATAATGCAGGTGCTGTTGCAAGCTTATCCATTCCTCTCACTTGTAGGAGAAAAATTCCTTCCCTCCCCAAGCACTCAAAGCCAGATTCTCCAGATGTTGGCAGAGTTCAGACTATTGAGAGCCTAAAGCCAGTTTCAGTAACATCCTGCTTGTATGAGTTTACATCAGAAATTGCTCCTGACCTGACCTAAGAGCTAAAAAGTCTCTCTATAAACTCTAGCTAGTGGCAGGACCCAGATTAGAAATGTGCATTCTGTTTTTGAAGCTACACTTTCTTACTGGCATCACAGAAGTTGTTTAAAACACATGGAAAAATTTCTCTCTGGGAGATGTGGCTACAGCACCTAGGTTAATGTGTTCCTTCTCTGCTGGAGAATATGACTTTGAGGCAGGGCAAAGTTCAGGCACTTTAAATGAAAAACAATTTTTTATTCCTGTAAACTAAATAGATTTGCCTTTTTCTCTTCCTTTTTGTAAAAGCAGGTTATTAACCTTTAAACAGATGCATGTACAAAAATCTTCTCATTGGCAAGGAAGGTAACAGCCATGCAAGGTGCATCTACTTATGGCGAGCTGGAGCCCACATGTAAAGGTGTTGCATTTAATCTGAGACAAACAAGTGTTTATTATTTGTGAAAGGATCTTCCACTTTCTCTTGCTTTTCAGTTCGTAACTTAGTCACAGGGCAAAGACAGATGCTCTGAGTTAGCTGTAGTCTTGCTGAATTCCTGGATCTCATTTTACAGTCCTTTCTGCTTCGAACCTTTCCCCCGCCCTGTTCGTATGAAGTGTGGCAAAGTGGTTATTGCTCCCGTCAGTCCTCAGCTGAAGGCACCCAGCTGAGACCTGGCCCTCTCTATCACAGAGAGGTTTCACAAAAGAAGGACCTGTAAGTTTGCAAACAGCCAGCAAAGCAGGTGAGAAACAGTGATTTGCTTGAGTGTGTGGCACACGGAAAACCTCATGTAGGTTTGCATATCTCAAGTTAGTTCTTCACACCCTTCATTGGTCAAATGGTGCAGCTTTCACCCTTGTCCAGTCCCCTGCCAACTAAAACTCAGGTTAAAAATCCAGTAGATGTGACTTAATAATTAGGCTGGTATTTTCTTAGTCACAAAATCCCCCTTGCATAGAGTCTGGTACTGACCACTAATGCAAGTTCACAGACCTAATGAAATCATGGCCAAATTGCATTGATCTCTGTCCACAGTCACTGTAGAGTTGTCATTCTTGTCTGGAGCAGGAATACTTCCTGTTTATGCAAGCAAACAGGCATTTAGCACGACTAAAGGAAATTTGAAAGAGAATTACTGGATCCTTTTCCAGACAAATGAAGACAGCAAACAGGCAACCTTGCAGGAAGAACCCTTGAGCAGCACTGTTTTCAGTCGGAAAACTCCCTGCATGCTGCTAACTCCAAGCCAGTCCACTTAATTGCCTCAATTGTCCCTGTTATCCTTTAATGGGAAACATAACTCACTTTCAAAGCAACCACAAGAAGCTGCAGACAGGGGAATCCTGAAGATCAGCAGAGGTGGGACTGCATTACAGACATTTCCATCAGGCTGAAATTACACAGAGTGCAGCAGGAATGCCACTAAATGGCTTCAAGCCAGGGCCTGCTGAAACATGCTGATACTTAAAGTCAAGGCTAACGGTCCTCGACCTTGCTAGTGAGCTACCCAAAAGTCCAAATAAGCAACAGTTCAGACAAAAGCGTGGCTGTTCTGCTAAATCCCAGGTTTGGGATACCGGTGTTCAGGCCTTGGGTATATGACAGCTTCTCTCCATTTCCTTATCTGCAGTTACAGGTACGAGGCAGATCTTACCCGCACAGGAAGCTCAATTTCTTGCACTTGGATACAGCAGTGGCAGGCCTCATAAAAAGAACTTACACCATCCTACATGCACTCCCAACAGCATGAGATAAAACTTAAGGACCCATGACTCAATGGTAACCAACACAAACTCTAGCTGATTTTTCTGGTAAGCAAATGCTATCTCTATCACATACCAATGTTAGCAAGAGGTTTGAAATGACCACCTACTCATGGGATAACTTTCAGATCCTACAGAGTATTGTGCTCAGAGTTTTTTGCCAGTTTTTGACAGAAATTATTTTTTTTCCAGCCTAAGACTTAAAATGAAAAGACAATATGGGTGGAGTACTTGCCTAGGATTTGCTCTGCTTTTCCCAACTCTTCAGGATCAGACTGAATCTAGCAATTGGACAAATTGGATGCTCATTTTCTAGCATAAATTTAATCTAACACAAGTTTGCAGAATGCTTTTTTCTTGGTTCAAGTACATGGACAAGACTATCCACGACTACAAGAACTACCCACAGTTTACATTTCAGTTTACAAAAGAACTTGTTTTGCAGCAGTCCTAGTGAAATTTAAGTATGCAAGTCTTCAAAAAGAAAATTGAAAAAATTCATACTCACTGTTTGGTCTCTGGCAAGGGCATTTAAAATCCATTTTCCTATCAGCACTATCAGTTTTATTTTTTCTCCCCTGTATCATGCTTTGACCCTTTTATGACAGCAGCTTCCATGTAAAAGGGCTGGACACAAGATTTATGCAGTACCTGCTAACCATTCCAAGATCTTTCCTTATCAAAAGATGCTCCACCTGTGAGAAGTACCCAAGGTATCAGACATTCATTATGGAGGGAATTCATGCCAAATCTTGGAGGTATCTTTAACATTAAAATTGCCCACCTAAATCCATTTTCATGTGTCTCAGTATAGCATTTTTTTAGTGCTCAACACTCAACAATATAGCCTAAAAGCAAAATGAGTCAGAAGTACTAGGCATCTCTTAAATCCCTCTTCACAATTATTTTGATATCTGTATCTCCAAGGCCCTTGAGTTTAAAAGACCCTTGAACTGATAATTAACAGGGATGAAGTTATTGCCAAAGTAAAGCACATTTGAAGCACACTGGTGGAAGCACAATGGATGGCAGGAGGTTCAAGAGCAGGATCTGGAGATGTCAGGAGAGAGTAATTCAGAACATTAGAGCCTGAATCGACACATCCTCTAATAAGATAGTGGAGCTGTGAGGAAGGAATAATTCAATGCATCGTAGGGAGAGTTGGTGATGCTAAAAATGTATCCTTAAGACTCACCACGACCGGCAGGGAAGTACTGCAGCACATCTCCCCCTTGCTATGCTCAAGCAGCAAGGTGTGCCATGCACACACACCGCCCTTTTGAAGCGTGCTCCACAGGGACAGTGCTGCAGGCTTCTGGAAACAAAGAGCTGCCACCGCACTGGATTCCCGATCTCAAAGAGTCAGCCAAAGCTCTCTTCTCAAAAGCACAATTCTTTAACATCTGCTGTATCTCTTTGCAAAAAAAGAAAGGATCTGTTACCTGTTTCTCCAAGATAAATGGTATTGTCAGATCTTGGCAGAAAATTAGGGTAACAACTACTCTCCCAAAAAAGGTGACTGGGATGAATTCATGCAGACCAAACTTCTGCTTCAAAGATAAGCATCAAACTCCAGTCACAGGAAAGATAAAGTATTGACAGATCTTGACAAAGTGCATTGTGGATATTCAAGTTTAACACAGATTTATGTAGTAAAACAGCCTGTCACTGTAATTCTCCCTTCTAAATTCAATCATGTTTCCTTGTGCCACTCCAGAAGTGAAATACAACGAACACTCCTTGGATTTACATTTTAATAGACAATTATTAAGCTTTTTTGATATCATATATACAATGAAAAGTTAAAAAATATCTTAATTTAAAGATTGACAACAAACCCATTCCAAATCAGACATATAGGTACATCTTACCTTTACAGATTTTCCATCAAGAACATCACAATCATAAATGCAGAGGCAAAGTAGGTAATTTTACTTTTTTTTTTTTTTTTACAGTCAATTACTCAATTTTCTCCATGCCACAAAATAGACATGAATTGCCATGTAAATGATCTAGCCCTATAAAAGGCCAAAGGACAAAAAATGATTGTTAGGGGTCACTGGACATTTTGTGCAAGGGGAAACCACTCAGATGCTTTTGGATGTAGACACAAGGACCTGGTGCCTTTTTACTAACCTGAGACTATAGATCAGTTTAGCAGGGCTGTTTTGGCTGTCCACATCTAAAAACATTCAGCCATCTATTTCAAATCCTCTGTGTCTTTTAAGACTGTGCAAAACATAAACTTCTTACTGGCTTACTGAGAAAGACTCAAGAAATCACAGCAGCTTTGCAACTCTGTAAGGAAGACGTTATAACTCAGTTGAACTGCTAAGGCCTGCCAAGCTGAGATCAGCCCCAAAAGGACAGCCAAAACTGACTACTGCATTGTCACAGCTACTCTTTTAAAACAAACTTCTCAAGGGAAATATGCCAATATCTCCTGATGCTCAAGCACCAGGACATAAATCAACAGGTAGATTCAGTAAGAAAGTTCATGTGAATGAACCTGAGAGGCTGCAAAGGAGAAATAATGAGCAACAAACCTTCCTCTATCTTGTAATATCCACTGCGTAGACAGCAGTTGTCACTGCAACAGCTATCCCTCTTAGCTCCCCAATACCCTCTTCCATAGCAACTCAGGAATGAAACAAAGACTGCAGCGAAAAACATTTACTAGTAATTAAACGTTTCCAGAGAGTTGGACAATACAGTTTACAGGCACATCCCAGGGAGGTTATGAAGTGAAGCATCCCCTCAGAGCTATTGTTCCAATATGATTTTCATTCACAGCACATCCAGTGCATTGGGCAATAAGATAAGTCTTAGTGGGGGTGAGACAAATAGGAGCAGATGTTTCCTGTTTCTAGCCTGACTTTCATTTGGTTTCTGTCATTGCTGCGTATCCAGCTTAAGAGAGGGGGTGAACCGTGATGTCTAACACTTGTCCTATTGTTTGGGGTTTGGCAAATCTGAGGAATAAGGTTGCTTGCAGTGTAACAGAAAAACAGCCCATCCAGTAGGATGTGTCTGTAACCGGTAGTAATGGAGGTTTCAAAAGACAGTGAAATCACCCTTATCTAGTAACAAACATTATATCAGTGGAGTAAAAAAGAGATTCCTTTCTCAGTCCAACTTGGGATCCTCTTTAATATCCAAGGGCAAGAGTACCAGTCCAGGCAATTCTCTAATTTTGTTGCATTTAGTTTTCACATTAAGGTTAACTTCAGTATTGAGAAACAATTCAAATGCTCCTAAGAAATGCAAATCTTCTCCAAAAGCCTTCCTAAGCTGTGTTTCAATGGCAGCCTGTGGCAATAGCAATTACAAGTAAAGACACAACAGTTTTTCCAACAAAAGTAATTTCCAGGACTTTTTAAGTGTGCATTAATAGTGTCTCATAGACACATATATACCTGCACATTGAAGATGTAACTGGGAATTTCTGTAAATTTAGGTGTTTTACAAATTAGTACAATACAATGCTTGCTGAAGAGGATTCAGATGTGAAAAACTTACTTCATATTTCATCCCTATGGATGGCTACAATGTAAAACTGTAACCTGATCATGAAAATAAAAAAATTAAGAAGACTAAAGATACACCATTTTTTTAAAATAATATAGCTAGTTTTGACAAAGAGTCAGAGTGTTTTGCATGGATGCAGCAGAAAACCTGAGATTCATGCAGGAGGCACAGCAATTGCAATTCCTGCAGGTCTCTGCTCTGAAGGAGCCTGTCCTCCCACCTACTGTGTGTCTCAACGTCCATAAAAATAATTTAAGTAACACAGAATGTTTTGCCCTTTAAACCATATGACCACAGACAAATTTTTGTTGGTGATGTTGTAAAAAAATAAACATCAGTCTCACAATGCAAAAGAAAATGTTTGTTACACAGTTACTCAAGCCAACAGTTAAAGCTAAAAAGGCAGAGGCCCACCAGCCCACAGGCAATAAGCTCCTCCCAAAAGAGAGCAGCTCTACATTGTAGACAGTTGCTTTGAATGGATGGATGCTTACTAACCAGAGAGCTGCAACACAATTGATAGAAGAGGTGAGTCGTGCCAATCAGACCACAGAGAGCAAGATTCTGTTTTATTCTTCCAGGCGCATAGCCTCCTTTGGAAAAAAGTATGTGTTTGACATTTTGGGGAGAACCCATGAATAGACTCAATCCTCTGTGAGCAACAGAGAGCAGTTGTTCAGCTTTCCATTATACCTTTGTGCAATGTAAGGGAAAGACAACATACCAGAATACGACATTAATTCCCAATTCCCTCAGATGCAACCCACTTTCTAGTGATTCTTGTCTTCAGGGCCTTATATTCCTTATAGCACCTTTTCAGCTGTCATTTTCATCACTCAGGTTTGTCTCACAGCTGCCTTTACAAGCTGCCGATATTGGGAAAGCTCTTCAGCTTCTCAGGAAAGTCATCTTTGTACAAGACGGGGTCAGCACGGTGCTCCACCACTTTTAGAGGCATGGTCCCAAAGACAGAGGCAAACTTATTGATGCATTCCGATCTGGTGAAAGGGAAAGCAGTATAAGTAAGAATCCCAACAACTGGGCTGGCTACCAGATCCCACACCAAAACAACTGGTAGAAACCTTCCCTCTTGTGTTTGGAAGTATTTCATCCATGCTGGATACTAATAAATAAAAAGAGAGCCCCACTGCAGAGAGAACTGAAAAGAAGCTGGTGTTCTTTGATTTATCCATTTAATCACAGAGACGAGCAAGGGGATGCTGGCAGCAGCACATGTGCACTTGGAGGTCAAAGCTTCCCTTCTCCCTCCCCCTAGAATTCCAGTCATTCTTAAAGCAATGTACATGCTGTAAACCAGAACAGATTAACTGCCAACATGTCTCTTAAAGGGCCACTGTTGAGTCTATTTGGTTTAAAACGAAGGTTTTGCAAAAACCAAGGCTTTGTGAAAACTGAGGTCTTAAAAAAAAAAGAAGTCTGGGTTTTTTCAGGCTACTTCAGAAGCTCTATCTTTTCCCACAAAAATAAACACGCCTCAGAGAATAGGCAGAGTTGATTGTACTGTAACTTAAAGGTGAAGCTTAGTCTTAATAATCTCAGGTGTCAGTAATGTGGAAGGGAACAGCCATGTGCTTCAAAAAACAATCAAACAGATGTTTAACCTTAACACTGCTCCTTTAACTCTTTCACTGAAAGGCACAGTACTTGTGGAAGCAAGGCAGAGAAAACTTGGCTCATCTCATCCCAGCTAGTACTCCTCTAACATTAGCTGCCTACTATATGAAACAGCTTTTAAGAACTTCAGATACCAAGAATCATGACAACAGTTCCCTATACATAACCAAGATAGCTACAAGAAAACAGGTCACATTTCTTTTGCCATTCAAAAGTGAAAACAAAAATTAGTACTCTGACTCAGCTACAGAGACTGATGTGCTACAGACGCTCCCAGAGCAGGGCTCTTGCTCTCCAAACCACTGCACCCTCTCCTGACCCCTTCAGAGGGTTAGGGAGTCACTGTGGCTCCAGGATAATTTTCCTCATCAGACCTGGTCAATCACAGCAACTGAGTGTGACAGTTTTGTGATGGGGACTGCTCAACACTGCCCCAAACACTCTTTTGAAGTAGATGGGACAGCAAAACTGGTTTTCAAAATTAATTTCTCAGTCTACATAGCTGTTTCAAGCTATAATGGTTATACTTGAGGCCATTTTCTGGCCTTAGAAAAGTGTCCAAAAACTACTTCATATGGGATGATAATTGAATATACAGGTAAATGCAGATGCTTCACTTTCTGCTACCTTCCCACCCTCTCATACCTCTTCCTACCTCATACCTTCCTACCTTCAGATTCAAATCATTGGGACCAGAAACAAAAGTAAAGGAATTCAGACTGTAAGAGGAAACGCTGTACAGTAGGAAGAAAACCCTACACCTGTCATAAGCACTATTTGCTCCAGGTTAGCACTGAAACAGTAAAGGAGCCATCAGTGAGGACTGAAGTGAAGACCCAGGTACCTGTTCAACGTCTTCAATAACAAGGAGAAGAGTTGAGAGATTTGGGCCCTGGGCACTGAGAGGTTACAGTAACATGGAGAGCAGAAACCAAGTGTTTTCTCCAGGAACATTACGCAGTTTCTGTTGCCTCGAGAAGATGCCCAACATGAGATACCTTACCTAAAAATCAGATTTTTTTAAGGTTAGACTTTCAAATCATCTGTTACTTCTGAGAAATGTGGCTAACTAATCTATGATGTGTGTATTGGAGAAGTCTCATGGCAGAAAAACCACAAACTTCACAGGCAAGGAGGTAGATGCACTGGGAGATGTGCATGTGAGAAGTTTGCACAGCTGCTGGCCCTCACCGGTTTCTGGAATACAAGAATACTTCTAGTCTACTGGTTCAAATCCTGCCTTTGCCAATAATGACTGAAAGACATTGTAATGTAACAGCTGCTTGGTGGCCGGTGTGAAATGAATTAGTTATCTCAGTCTGTTGCCTGGTAGGCAGGTGTCCACATCAGACCAGCCATTGTCACAACCGGAACTAAGCAGCACCCTCAGAGCAAAAGACAAAACTAAAGGGATAGCAGAGACAAAATTGGCCTCTTCCCTCCAGAGGTTATACTCCCAAATCAAAGATGAGGTCTTAGAAAATATCAAGACGGAATCCTTCTATAGCCAAACTTGTTCTCATGGCAAATCCATTCAAGCATACCGGCACAGTATCTTTAACGACCAAGAAACCATTTCAATTGTTAAAGAAATGGAAAAATGAAAAATTGAAAAATTAATATATTCTAAACACTCTGGGTGAAACAGAAAAGTTAGTCCTCAGGAAATCAACGTCAAATTCAAGGATCAGAAACAGGATATTTTCAAGGAAAGAAATATCATACACAAGTCACAAAATGTGTTTGAAAGAAGGTCACTTCTTTCCAAAAATTTCATCTCCTGCACTGAACTAAATCACTTGAATTCTGAAGCCTTTGCCACTTTTGGAAAATACAAACCAGAAAGGATATCTAAAACATTAGACATTGAAAGCTAGGTAGCAAAGAGAATGTAATGTGTCATCTTAATATGGAGGGAAGGTGTTTTTCTTGGCTCTGTCAATAGTTTTGCAAATTCATACTAACAGAGGCATGTTAGCTTCCAAGAATTATTCTTTTGGTTTTTCCCTGCTCTGCTGACACCATGCAGTTGTGCTCAGCTCAACAAGAAAATAAGATTATGTGAACTCAGAAACTGAGAGCCCTTCTGCCCCTGGACGACTGGATGAACATGATGTTTGTTAAGGTCTCTCATAATCAGTTTCCTCACTGTTATATTCCAAATAAGTTTTTGGCAGGGTAACTCTGTACCTGTAACCTTTGGCAAACTGTTATCTGGTTAGTTTTGCTCTTAAAGGAAGGGCTTCCTATTTTGACTCTAACAAACACTTACACGTCCTAAATAAAAGATTGCTGTTTATGTTGCTGCAGAAGCAGCTCAGCCCTTTGCTGTATTTACTGCACAGGCAGTTGCCCTCCAGACTGCATTTTACAAAGTTCTCCATTTTTGAGAGCCAGATGCAAAGATGCTAAAGGGAGAAAGCTTGTTGCTACTTAAATAACACCTGTAAATACAGGAATGATGAGATCTGCCTACAGCTTCTTCTGTGACCTGATGTAAAAGCTAACCTAGGCCAAGAAGGAGATTCTTCAAAACTTTCTTCAGTTAATGTATTTTAATGATGGCGTTAGATAACCTTGGGGACTAAAGTCTCTTATTTACCTGAGATCAATCACACAGCAGGAAGAATAGTCGTGTTGGCCTTCCCATGATTCACTGTATTGCTAAAAAAAAACCTCTTAAGAGAAAAGACTTGAACTGTACCATCTTTCCTTTGTCTCTGCTGAGTGTGTCAAAAGGCCAACAGAACTGGTTAGTTACATGACTCTCCTGGCCAGATCACCACAAACTTTGTTTGACTTCTCAAACCTTTTCCACTTAGAAAACCATCAGGCACTTGCGGGGCATCTCTCTGCTATTTCTGAACCAGAAACCTCACACTAAATGTTGTGCATGTACATGACAACCCTGATAAACTGTTTCACAAACAGTAGGTCAATCCCAGGATACCTGAGCGAGTAATTAGCTCAGACTACCTGCTTGCTGTTTCTGAATGCTAAAACACAAGGAGGCACTTTGGGAAGTTGCAGTTGAGGCTGATAATGGTTCTTTGCTTGATACCTCAGATATTGTTCTTGATACCCAACACCATAAAGTTATCAGTTCAAATTTATTCTTTTAGAACATGACGAGGATTCCCTTCTCTCCTGACCCTGAAAATAGCTGGTGTGTGTATATATATATATAAACACAGGAGTCTTACTCACTGCTAATTAATGAAAATTTGCTCTAGGAGTTGTCATCATTTATTATCCCCTTAAAATGAATATCTAGCTTAGAAGATTAAAAAAAAAAAAACAACAAAACTCTTTCAGATTTTCAAATAACTCCCTTATATTGAAGGTAGAGAATAAGCAGTTTCAGGATACGAAAATCAAGGATTTTCAAGATGAAGACTGAATATACCCAAACTGTGTCTCTCTCCAGACATTCTCCCACACTTAAGCTCTTTCTCAGCATATACTTCTTTGGCTGGGCTGGGCAAATAAAAGCATGCGGATTTGCAGTCAACCTAATACTTCCCACAACACAATATTCTCCACTTTTGGAAACTACAGGGAAGCAAAGCAACAGTTTAAACATGTTCTCAATAAACTGTCAATGACATTTTACTCTGAGGATACAAGAACTGCTATAGACATGGAAATGTGACCTTTACCCTGCATCATAATGCACTTAGGAGCAAAAAGCACTTTTTCATCCTCTGTCTTTATAGTGTTTACCTTAATGAGAACCTAGTTCATGACCAAAATTCCTACGTGTTGTTGTAATGCTACTCGTATGATCATAGGAAAGCTTAACTGGCTTCAGGTAGTCCATCCTGTAAGCCAGTGCAGAATTGCCAAACACAGGGGAAGCTCTTGTGCTTCCCCTTCAGCTAATATTTAAGATCGATAAAATTTCTAGCCCCTCCCTAAAGTATTTTTCTGCAGAGTAATTTTCATGATCTTAATGGGGGATGTTTTACTTCTGACTTGCATACTCCTTTTTTTAATCCAGCCTTATTAAAACCCATATAACACTTTACACTTGTTGAGTTCTGCTGAGAAGGACAGCAAAAAGCTCACTGTTAATATGATAACTCATAAGATAACAATTTTATGCCTCTTGCTGCAAATTTGAAATGGTCTATTTTAAAGGCAGGTCAGATTTTTTTTTTTGGTCACCTCTTAGAATCATCAAGGTTGGAAGAGACCTTTAAGATCATCAAGTCCAACCATCTGTTTGTTCTGGTGGCCTCTTCTAACATTATGCCTCTGCTTACTTACCCCATCAATTCTATGGCTGCAAATATTTTCCCCAAAGTTTGCAGAAGAGATGCAAAAGCCCAAGAAGCCTAAAGTGAAATGCTTTTGTCAGTCCTAGATCTCAGGTTAATGCCACCTAATAACTAGTATGTACATTTATTGTCAGATAGCCCACTTCAAACATTGGTGTTGAACAGCTTTGCAAAAGTGAAGAAATTGTCCCTTCTTTTATACATTCAGAAGGCAACAGAGAGAGAAGTTTTGTGTCTTGGTCAAGGTTGGGAAGCCCTTTTGCTGTAAAGCAGGGATTGCAAACCTCATACTTACAAACTTTCAATATTTCATTCTAAATAGTCACTGCCCTTCCAAATGTGTACCTCATTTCAAAACTAAATTCTCACAAAAATACAATAGTGTTGCCATTATTAAAAAATGTGACATGTAATTGTGCAGGCAAATGCCCTTCATTAGTGGAAGCAATGTGCTTCACAATCTTTGGAGGAAAGACAGTGTACAAATATCACTTCAAATTGTATTGCTGCTCTTTGGTTAGCTAGCAATTGCCTGGTTAAAAAAAAAATCATACTTAGTACAGTTGATATTCCACAGTAAACAGAGATGTGGTATTACTGAAAGTACTGCCAAACCCTCAATTTCATCTATGTATCCTAGAAGCTTTACAGAAAAGCTCTTAAAAATTGTGCGCTTCTAAAGCCCCTTTTTGCAGTAATCCATTTTTCAGTGACACATCACTGATTGTAGGAATGCCTTATGCTAAGAAAATCCATGTAACATTCTTTCAAAATTAGTAATTTACAGAAACACAGTCAGTGAGCACTTTTGATCCTAATTTAATGAGACACAGGATAAGATTTTAGGGATCAGAACAAGGCAATCAGAGGAAGAGAGTGGTCACTCACCTTTCCACCATGTGTGTCTGGTCCAGTGATAACCCATCAATTGCTGTGCATTCTGGACATTTGAACTTCTTTCGTGGGGTCACCTGCAGAAAGGCATGCCCGATATTATCAAATATCAACAGAAGGGACATTAATCTCCTTGCACAGAGAGCAGTGCAATACCTCTGAACATGCCTGCAGTGTAAGCTGAGCTGTCTCTAAAAGGGGGGGGGTGGGTGTATTAAAAAAAAAAGCCACTCCATTCCTCCATTCAGCTCCATCTGGCCCAGCTGACTGCAAAATTCACAGGGGCCCAATAAAAACGGCTTGGAGGGTTTTTTCCTTCTGTAACTGAAAAGAAGTGGCGATGACAAGCTCCTTAATTCCTGTTTAATGACTGTTTTCTCACTGCCAAGGTCCCTGTATAAACACCATTTGTTCTTGCAGCCATAACAGCGATGAAATATAGCTTCCCATACTTCACCGTAACGTTAATCCAACAGACTCTCTTTTGCTCACTCCAGTTAATAGCTGACTGGCAAACTCTGCAAGACTCTCCGAATCACACAGAGGTGCCAAATTACTCTGCTATGCCCTCATACAGCTCCAAAACTTTTCTAGCAAAAACACACACTTTATCTTCTAAAGACTTTTCTAAGAAATGCAGCCACCAGTCCCAGTAAATGATGATGGACAGATGGGAAAATGGACCCTGCTAATTGAAGTAACGCCTGGTGGCCTCTAAATCTCATTCCAGGTTGACACACTTTGAAATGAATGTACAGAGTGAATGTCTAGACCTGAAAACGTGTCGAAACATGTCAGGAAACTAATTCAGGGATAAAAAGTTCATTTAAAGCTGATCTTGCAATTAACGTTCTTGCAATTAACATTCCTATAAATCAGCTGTTGTCAGGCCACGATAGAGCGAGCTGTGGACAGTTGGCAATTTCTTTCCTCTAGCGCTCTCAAATAGTTAAAATATATGTATGTGGGCACGTACAGATACACACACGTATGTACAGCTGTCATTTAAATTATGTTTTTCATCCCTCATCTAAAATAACCACCAGAAACAACTGGTAAAAAACAATTCTCTGTTCCCAGTTACCATAAGAGTTTTACTAAGAGGGCTTTTCTACCATGGAAGCAGAACAAGACACCATACTGGGGGAAAATGAGAGAAAAAGGAAGATTAGGTAATATATTGAAGCCCACAAAATAAATTTATCTAAGTACTGTACATGACGTTTTTAAATTCTGTAAAGCTAATCAGCAGAGAAGTCCCACCTTAATGACTGATTTGCCAGTGACATTTGCTACTAGAAAATTCATGGCAATATCTTCACAATTCATATGAGCATCCACCCAGTTCTTGATGTCTCCAGGCATTTTATAGGTGTAAAGATAGTTGAAATACTGCATGATAGAAGGAGAGAGAAAGAAGGTAATTTAAAATACAGAAACAGTAACTGCAAGACTAAATATTTTAGTCACGGAACAGCAGGTATCTAAGTGATACTGCTATGATACTGCCTTCAGCCAAGGACTACTTCAGCAGATAGAAAATGAATTTTGGGTGCTGAATTGCATAATTATTCCTTTCACACAATTCCAGCACACAAATTTCTTTATAATTAGTTTTCTTTTCTTAAACTGCTAGCTACAAAGCTACATTCACTGCAGAATTTGCTATGTACTTTCAGATCATGAAAACTGGCAAGAGTTCTGTAAGTTTATGAAGGTAAATAATGGTTATTTATACTGGGACAAATCAGTTGTTTTCACAGCAACTGAATGGGGTTTAGGGAAAGTTTGCGATCGGTTCTCTGATTGTTGTAAAAAAACATAATCATAGCACCACATAAAACTCATGGAACAATGGCAGACACACACACAGCTCTTTTTAAAGGTTCACATTGTACATTAGCATAGTATAAGTTGTGTATTACCTTGTGATAAAAGGCTGCCCCAGTGAGCACCATTGAGACTTCATTGGTCCATTCTGATTCGTATTTCCATTTGTTCATCTCATGGTCCCAAAGATGCAGGCGGCCTGGATATCCAACCAACCTGTCAGGGAACTCACGCCAAACCTGAGGAGAAAAAGATATGACACGCTACTAACCAGGCCTGCAGAGAAAGCAAATGCAAATGTGTGAATGCAAACACATCTGCTTTGGAAGGGTAGAGTTACAGTGGTGCAAAGATCACTTAAATTCTTCTAAGTCCAAATTCTTGGAATAAAAAGTTGTCTGGAAGAGGTGCAAAAAAGTACAAGCTTGCTGTGGAAGGACCCTACAACTCAAAGAAGCCATGTCCCAGAGCAAAAGGCCACTAATGCAATACTGAAATAACTGTTACAGAGAAATACAAATGACTATTCAAAAAGATTTTAACCCTAACTAAAACCAAGCACGATTAAAATGAAACTTTTGATGTTAACTTCAGCAGATATGGCTACAACCTAACTACTTTCACAGCTGGCTTTGGATCTAACCAACCTGCTTCCTTTGACAGGAACAGGCTTAAAAAAGGCTTACATTTTAATATTTCTGGTATTCTTTAGTGGGTGCTTGGCTGGAACTACTGCTACATGGAAGGCCTCTTTGCCCTCGACTTGTTCCAGACAGCTGGATACAATCAAGATACCATCCTTGTCACTCCATACATTATTTTATAGCTGACTACGGGATCAAATACAGTAGACAAGAACAAGGAGAAGGGCATCATTAATGCAACCTCAGCTCTCTACACTGCTGGCCACATTAAATAGTGGACAATTTTTGCATTAGGAAAAAAGGGAGAAAGGATTATAATTATTTGAAGGGATCCTAATGCTATTTCCTTGATAAATACAGTTTTTATTTTTGCTGATCAATAATGAAGTTAGTATTCATCTGCATTATTTGCAGACTTATTATTCAAAATTTGTCCCTTAATCCAAATAACTGCCAGGTTTACTGGAAGGGTATGAGTCTTGACTCTGCAGCATACAGTTAGGTTACAAGAGTTTCTGGTTTAGGTTGGTAGGTGTATAAACAAACAGATACACAAATTTCATTGTGTATGCAAGATCAACAAGAAGAACAAAGTATCTCAATAATCCCACTAACCAACCTCTTTTCTCTGCACAAAAGACAAGGGAACCCCACACTTGAATGCACAGTAAAGAAAGTGTTTTCTGGAATTCCACTATCCTGCAAACCTCACCTCATCAGCAGTTCACTTTGGGCACCTTTTATGTGTCAGTGCATTCCAGCTGGGAGGCCTGGACTATAAGGACTCTATGCAAGTATTTTGTCAAAGTAAAAATGATAAAACAATCAGATTTAAGTTACTCCTTCTGCATCTATCCTTCTGTGATTTTGCATTACCATATACCTTTCTATCTATACATCTCAACACATTTTATTGCTGTCAGTTAATACAGCTTCAGAATCCCATGATGAGAGCACTTATTATTTCAAATGTCCAGATGAGGAAACCTGCCAAAAGTCATACAGGAAACAAGAATGGGAACCAGATCTTCTGACTCCTTGACTTGTATTTTATCCAGAAATCAATCTTTCTAGACAGTTCTAGGGCACAAGTACTGGGATAGTATTTAGATATGACAATACTTCAACACAGAGGGTTCTTGAAAGCCTAGATAATTTGGAATTGAAGAAAGAGAATTCATAGGACACTTACAAGTTGGTGCCATCAGCTAATTAAAACAACACAGACTTTTGGCAGGCAAGCCAGAGAGCTCTTGAGATATCTATTTTGACATGATGTAAAAAACTGTTAACAAAGAACACAAAACTAAATGTATGACACTCAAAATTTTATTCCTCACTCTCCAGAACTCAAGAAATTAGTGATTTAATTTTAAACCTGAACATTAAGATGTTGGAAGGCACCACCACATAAGCTACTCAACAAAGTATTTGACAAAATACCACAGATCTGCACCGTACTGGGCTAAAAATTCTTGTAGAGGACATGGCATGCACATTAATGGCAGCTGAAGGACAGATTGAAGTCAGCTACTGCTTCCCAAAGGGCTTCAGTGCCTTCTCAACACAGAACCCTAGATTCGTATCTCTTATAGTTTTTGTCCTTAGTGTCATCTTCAAGAGTCCAAATGACATAAAACAAAAGCCAACTATAATGCACATTATTCATACAGATTTCATTGTATCACTCTAAATCTCAACCCTACTCTGATTCTGGCCTCTGAAAATTGTCAGTTCGATGCATCTAAAAAATAACTTAAGTGTTTTAAACAAAGATTCCTTTTAAAAGTAATGCTTTCAAAGTCAGTGGAAAAGCTTGGCTTCACTAGCTCTTTCAATGGTAATTCCTGAAAGGCTCCCAGTACTTCCATCCAGCTCATTGCCCAAATCCATACACACGCTTTGTGCCAAAATTAATATATACAGCTACTGCTTATAAGGAAGCTTTCAGAATAAAAATAGTAGTAATTATTCTTATACTACTCTCTATTTTGTACTTCGGTCGATTTTCTTGTTTGATGGCTGACTATAATTTATTAGTCTGTTAGGAATACATTCCATTTTAGCCAGCAATCTTATTAGCTTTCTCAGACTAAGAAGGATGGCCTGATTTAATACTGGTAAGGGACACATCCAAGGGAAAACACATTGCCAAGTGAAGAGGAGGTTTGCTTTTTGCAGACAAGTCATTCCAAAGACTCTGCTAGTCAACCCTGAAGATAAATATCTTTGGATGAAGCATCTCTCAGATGAAATGTCGAACAGAAGTTCTGACTTAGTAGTTTCACTGAAGTCTTGTAAGAAAAAACAGGAGAAAATGATAGTAATTTTGTTTGCCAGTCAAGTTCCCCAAGTGACATTAACAGCACAGTTAAAACACCCTCCAGTCTCAACTCTCCAGAGCTATTTCTGCCTCACAGCCTCAACTGTTCTGTGCTATTTTGCTGTGCCATCGGAACAGCTCATTCTCCATGCAGCCAGAAGGACAGAGAAGTAATTCCTTTTACAAAATATTCTCAAACATTTATGCATTAAAATTAATAGACTATATTAAGTCACATCCAACTTCAACAATTTAATGAACAGAAAAATAATCAGCATTTCCAAAGCTACCATGGCAACATTTTAAGAATGAAACACCAACTATCCTCTATACATGAAAGAAACCCCAACCTGTCAGTACTCCTGTCTCCCAGAGCCCCATCCACTCTTAATTCTCCCCCAGTCCTCAAAGGAATGGATTGTGCTATTACTGAAAAAGTAAAGCAAAATGTAAACACAGAGCCCATTAAAAGATAAGCGATGCTTCACGTGCACACAATTTGTAAAACATCATCAGTTTGAAGAAGAGCTTTGAATGTGGCCAGCAGTGGATAATTCTTTTGTTAAGAAGAGTTAAAGTATTCCTCACAAAGGAATGCTGAAAACTAAACTTTTAACGGTCAAAATGGGTATGAAAGAACTTTTCTGAAGAAGGCATTCAAACTTTATGACAATTTCAGCCTAGTGAAAATGCAATTCAACAGAGAACATGAAGCACTGAAAAACAGTTCTGAAACAGAATAAGATCAACTACTAATAGAAGGCCAAAAGTTTTCAATAGAAAGAATGCAAACTTAGCAATACACCAAACAGCACATTTTGTGAACAAAAAACATGGACATAGAGCAGTAAACCCTGTTTAGATTATTTCTACTATTGCTGTAATAAAAATACTTTATCTTTGTAAGGACAAAGTGCTGCATACGTATGCGATAAGAAATCTTCATGAACTTCATACCTGGAACCTGTTATCCCCACTTTTCAGGACGATAGAAATGCTCAGTCATCCGCCTCAAGGCCAGCTGAGATGCAGAGGTGGGAACACTGCAATGCTTACTTTCAGTCTCGCACTCAAACACGAAACACTTCAGAGGTGGCCAATGGTTCTGCTTTCATTTTTTTAAGGTTATGATATGCTTTAATTTTTTTAAGATTATGATAGTCTAAATACTTGCTCTGTTTCCTGGATCTCTCTGATACTCCCTCTGAACAACAAAGATTGGTAAGTTGTTGACTAGTTCTAGCAGTTTTTTTCCCAGTGTCCCAAGTCATGCCTGTGATTTTATCATGTAACTTAACAGAAGTACTTTTTTCAAAGTCAGAATGGCATGACTATTCTTCTGCTACCTTAATACAGCAGCACACAGGGACTATTTTTCTGCTTGCTCCAATAGATTTATGCAAGGTCATAAATCAGTGTACCATAATAGTTCACTTTTAACAAGTAAAAAATGTCTGACACTTTGAGTGTTACTATAATTTTTTATGGCTGAAAGTGTACAGAGATCAAAGTTTTCTGAATTTTTTTTAGGCTTGCTCTATACATTCAGACAAGTCTGTGACAGAGGGGGTTTTGCCACATGCTTAAATGTAAAGTCTCGAGGATGTCAGGAGGAGAAAAGAAAATTACTGAATGTCACGTTTCCAGCCCTTCATATGACCAAAGCAGAAGCAGACCTACTTTTAAAAGAAAACTTTCTAGTAATATTATATGCTGCTACTGTTCCCTCTGGATTTCCCTGCAAATGAGTCAAGAGCTTGAGAGATACTTTTCTGGTTACACACATAAACAGATAAATAAATTATCACAGGCTGAGGACAATTTAAACATCTGGGAGCCAGCTCAGGCCTGTCAAGCAAGTCACAGACACTCAGGGCCAGGAAAGATCAATCTTCAGCCCCTGATTTCTGTGCCAGAGTGTAGGAGTTACATCACCCACCCGCTATATGAGGAAAATTGTGTATTTATAAAATTATCTGCTATGTTTCTGTATTCAAAGACATTTCTATTCATTTATTTTACAGAGGGGGAAGCCAAATTCAAAATATAAGGATTCAAACCACTACACAGGTTTGTCTGAACTATCTGCTCAATAAGGCAATTTAATTTTCCATTGACATTACTGTGTAGTAAGCTGAATTCCCAGAGTCAAAAAGGAATAGGACTTATATTAAAATGCAAAAAATGGCAGAAGCAATAGTTTTCAGTCCACCAGACGAAACAATATTATGTCCAAACAGTTACATTCACACACTGAATATAAGGACTGTTACTCAGACAGTCCCTGCAACCAAGGCACATCATCCACAGAAGGCCAATAAATTAGCCAGCACACTCCAATAGCTAGGCCTGTTGGACTTCATCCTAGGGAATGTAGAGTTACAAGTCCCAGCTGCCACCTAATCATACTGACTACACGGGAATTCACATCAACTTTTCTTTGTCTCATTTTTGTTTTTCACCTTACTGTGTGAGTGACCAGACTCAATATATGTGATGTTACAGGTATTCCTCATTGAGGGTGTTAAAATTAACAGTTCAGACACACAAACACCAAGGTTCTGCTTCTCACAACTTCTGGCTGACACAGCTGGAACTCGGCTGCAGTTTGAATCTCTGCTTCAAAGCCCTTCAAGCCTGCTCTGCCAGTAGCAGTGATTCATTTGGAACTACTTACACAGTCACGTAGGTGACTTGGGTAAGTCACCACTTACACTTAGTCACTTTATTTATTTTGAGACAGCCTGATGAAAATGAAAACCAAACAGCAAAGGGAGCCAGGATTTACGGAGCATGCACATTTTGGATCTGCCATCTTAGACTCCATCAGATCACCCTCAAAACTAGTAGTTATAAGCACCAACATAGAAAAAAATAAGTCACCTTGCAGGACTGCCAACACTTGATTGCTCTGCTGTTGCAGTACAGTCAGTGTAGACAACAACATAGAGAGAAGGCATATGTGGCCCAAAAACCCCTTCCTTCAGTTGTCTTCTCTTCATTCCATCTTTCACACTTCATGTATTAACCCGCAATTCTTAACCTGGCAAGGGAAGTATTTCCTTCCTGGAGACACACATGATAGATTAAACCTCTGTCTCCATTACTTAACATCTTTGTTATTACATCAGCATACCTACATCACCACAAGATATTTCTGGAGTTCAAAAGCTTGTTACAGAGCTGCTAACAGTCTCTTTCACTGGAGAGGGAGAAAGAGCCATGTTTAATCACATACATACATGTTAAAGAAATACTTCCAACTTATTTTAAAAAAAATCATCTTGTATTAACAATGCCTCTAAAGATTGCTAAAAGTGAGACAACTATCACTTTTACAGAATATTCTGAGTTGGAAGTGACCCACAAAGATCAAGTCTAGCTCATTGAATGGCCCATATAGGGATTGAACCCACAACCTTGCTGTTATTAGCAGCAGGTTCTAACCAACTGAGCTAACCTCAGGGTCAATTTAGTTGGCTCCTCCTCCTTAGAGAAATGATTTTCATAATTTCACTCCAATTAAGTAACAGTTTCATGTTCTAGCTCTCACATACAAAGCCTAGTCCTGTTTTGCTCTTAATGCTGCATATACAGATGTGACTAAATAATTCAAACCTTTCTTAAAATACGGTATTTCATTTTTTAATGTTTATGATTTATTTTCATATATGGCATGTTTGTCTTAAATACACGCATATAACAGTAATGTCAGATTACCAACTGTGTCATACACTCAATTAAAAAGGGAAGATAAAGGCTAATTTGAAACATAGTTTTGAAATGAAGAAAACAGTGTTGCTTTAAGTGTACTTTTAACAAACAAATGACTATGAAGACTGTCACTTCTTTGTGCTGCCACGGGTAACTGATTTCACAAACTTTCTTTCTGTCCATACCCTCATTACAACAGCAGCTGTTGAAGCTTTGCCATTTAAAGCATATGATCCATGTGTCTGTCCCCTCCTTGACATTTTTCAGTTCCTCTTTTCATTGCACTCCATCTTACTTCAGCATGTCCTCAAGAGGTCTCCTCTGTTTCCAACACTTAATCTCTGAAACTTGTCTTGTCCGTCAAGTCACTAACTTGGCTAACACCTCTGATTTGTCTGAAAACTGTTTGGAGCTGCCAAGAATGTAGTTCAATCTCCAGACTGCTTCCACTACACCAATTACACATTTTCTGGAGTCTCTTGGCATTACTATGCCAGTGACCAAAAACCTCCTTTTAGGTGGAAGGTTTTCGCATGAAGTAAAGACTATCTGTAAAAATATTTCAGTCAGCATTGAACTGTTATGGTGAAGAGGGATGCAATAATCTGAATCAGCAGACTGTGCAGTGGTTCCTCCACTTTATATACACATGCAATGTTGAAGTGGACAGCCTAAGAGACAGGAAAAAAACCAACTGTCTTACCTCATAGCCAAACTGGAGTTCATCTGAGGTTAGCATAATGATATCATCATCAATAGCCAACACTGCTTCTGTTTCAATCTCATCATAGGGGAAGAAGCGGTTGCTAAGTTTATTTTCTGCAGTCCTAACAACTTTCAAGGGAACACGAATCTTTGGCCAGAGAGAATCTAAAGAGAAAAATTAGAAGAAACAGAATTCAATATTGTACTTTACTTCAGCCCATCTGTCTTTGTGTCTCTTTAATCTTTTTTCTTTAAATCTAAACAAGACCTTCTTAACAGTGAATTTGCACCTGTTTCAGTTTGGCAAACATGAGCATATGAAGGTGAGAGACAGAAGTTCAGCTACATTTCCCTCTGTAGCTCTCTACAGAGAGCTTCAAGGACAGCTACATGGGAGATAGCTTGCCCAAAACAGCAGTCTGCAACAATCACACAAGAGGTAGGGATAATATTTATTGGTTTACGACACACAGCAAGAAAAGATACTTCACTCCAGTGCAACTAAAATAATTTGAAGTAGCAGTATACAATTACTGACTGCGAGTCTAGGGTCATAGAATTTTTAAAAAAAATGTCAGTTCTATCACATGATGAAAAAATAAGTTTTATTATATCATTAAAACATTAATCACTATTGACAGATAAGGAGTAGATTCTGTGCCTCAGTAATTTCTTTCATCTTCAAAGTCCTAAGTCATAGAGATAATTTTAAGCTAAATAAATACAAATGGATTCTAACTTGTGCCCTACAGCATCCTTACAAGTAGAATAGAACACTAGATTACATAAACATTAAAATTCACAAGTCAAATCATGATTTAAATAGCAAGAAAACCCCCTGTAGATACAAAACTGGATGCAATTCCCTCTATGACGGGATTCATTTCCATTTCTTGCTACATGTTTAATATGTAGCACCTTAAGTGTCACATTAACAGCTTTGGCATATGTTCCATAATTTTCAAAATCCTATTCTATTCCTATAAAGTATAACTGCAGGTGTAAGTATAGAGCACCAAGCTAAAAAAAATAGAACTAAAAACTGAATATTAAACCTTAATTCTGAATGCGCATAATCATACACATTTTCTAGCACAAAGCTTAACAGTAGCCATTATTACTGTATGATGTATCTCAAAAGCAACTACTCATCAAAAAGCATTTTAATTAAAAACTAAACAAATAGCTAATCAAGTACAAATGTGATATGTTGGTTAGTTTCTTCCAGCTTTCACATAAACATTTATTTTAACAAAAATTTGAGGGAAAAGAGAGCATTGTAAGATGAGTCTGAGTACCTTCCAAACAGCAGACAGATGACCGCTTGAGTTTCTTACACTAGCAAAATGGAGGGGACGACAATGGTAAGAAAAAGAAGGGAAAATACATTAAGTCAAATACAAAAGGACTGTTCAGAGATTTTGTAAGTTGTTCTCTGTGTCAAACGAAAATGTGTCTAAGGACAGCACACCTTGATGGAGGTGATTCTTCTCCTCTACTCAGGAATATTGAGGCCATACCTGGAGTACTGTGTCCAGTTCTGGGCTCCAAAGTGCAAGAGAGGCATGAGCAGACTGTAGAGAGTTCAGCAAAGAACCATGAAGGCGATGAAGGTACTGGAGCTTCTCCCTTGTGTGAGGAAAGGCTGAGAGATCTGTGGCTGTTTAGCCAGGAGAAGAGAAGGCTCAAGGAAGGTCTTGTCAATATATACAAATACCTGAAGGGATGGTGTAAATAAGATGGAGCCAGATTCCTTTCCCTAGTGCCCAGTGACAAGACCACAGGCAAAGGGAACAAACAAACACTAGAGGTTCCCTCCGAACATCAGGAAAAACTTTTTTTGCTGTGACAGTGATCGAGCACTGGCACAGGTTGCCTGGTGAGGTAGTGAAGTCTTGACTCTTAAAGATACTCAAAAGCCATCTGGAGACGGTCCTGTGCAACCTGCTTGAGATGGCCCTGCTTGTGAGAGGGGTTTGACAGGATGATCTCCAGAGGTACCTTGCAAGCTCAGACATTCTATGATTCTGTGGTAAGTAGAGCCTGTAAGAACTGATACTGGGCCTGAAAGCACTGAAATTTTCATCAATGACCTGAAATACATATGAATTGCCAGGGCAATCTGCAAGTGACACAAAGCCTGAAGACATGAAAAATAGCAAGGACATTAAGGCCATACAGAGCTTAGTGAAGTCTGCATGACTGGACTGCTTAGTAAACTAGATGCATTTGAACAAAAACCAGACTGCCACCCAAACTGACACACAGTTAAACACTAGAACCAAGGTAGTTTTTTCCCTAAAAGCAGCTGCTGAAAAGGACTAAAGGCTCAGAGTGGACATCAGTTCCAAGCACGCTGCTGGAGCAAAACGGATCAAATGCAATTTTTGCATATGTTGATGGGTATGTAGAAAGAAATGGGGGCAGAAAGGAGAAATTTTACCTGTACACAGAGATTGATGCTAAAATACTGTTTGATTCTGGTGTTTGTATTTTTCAAACCACATTAAAACACTGCAAATGGTGCAGGAAAGAACCACAGAAGTTATTTGAGGTCATGACAAAATGCCTTGTGGTAGAACATGAAGATCAAATTCTTTAGCTTCCTAAAATAAGGAACAAAAAGTGGATTTGATTAACATGTACAAGTACCTACACAGGAAGAAAAATGCCATGTATCTTCAACAAACTGGAGAAAGACATAACAAAAAACAATGACTGGAAACTGAAGCCAGGCAAATTCAAAGAATAAGGCAGACATTTTTAATAGTAACAGTAACAGTGGTTAACCTCTGGCAGAAGTTAACTAGGACAGCAGTTGGTTCTGTACATCTTGTCTTTCAACAAGACTACGTATTATTATAGAAGATGCACTCAAGTTAGAACGCACCGGATTGAAAATAAAGATAATGCAGTGACTCATGACTTACAGGTCAACCCAGATGGTCTTACAGCATCATCTGCCTCAAACTCTATGAACAGAGAGATTGTTGGCTGTCCCGAGGAGGAGAATAGGAAGCTTGAATATAAACTACTAGAACATGAAGAGCAAATACAGAAATTCAGAAAATGGCACAAAGAAGTAAGACAGTTGTTTCTGTGTTTTGAGAATGAAAAGTGCAAATTAAAATAGGTGTCAGTGATAAAAAGCCACTGTAAGGACCAAAATAAGAGAAATCCTAACCTGAGAAAATGGTTTTAGTTTTTAAATAACAACATATAATCAAACTCTGGAAGTGTTCTCAGCAGAAGTATCTGAAGAATGCTGGCTGACAGACAACACCAAAAATAATGGGTTTCAACATGATACAATTATGCACAGACACTTCCAATTCCATTATAACCCAGAATCAGGTCTGCTGCCAAGCCAGTTTTGCACTCTTTCCCCTGTCAGTCTGTTGCACTAAGAAGATAGTACTAGAGAAGAAGAGCTGCTCCAATCCCATGTGCAAAAGTGCTCTTGGGAAGGAGTGTTCGCATCCTCATTGCCACTGGGCCTCTCAGATTTAACAGCTCACAGAACACTCAAAAACCCACAAAGCTGCACACTGTTTAAAGACACCAGAGTCCAAACACTGCTTCACTGGGGAAAACAAAGCAGTATTTCCAAACCACAGTAAGTCTTCAAAAGTCAGTTTTCCTCGGAGCTATACTTTAGAAAGGAGGATTGGCATGCATGGGCGGCCAAAAGAAAGGAGGAGAGACACAGAGTGATATTAATTGGCAAAATTTTTATTCAGTTTCCTACCCCAAGGTTTCTCCTGTGAGATTAAAAAAGTGACTGTAAAATCTACCTTTATCTGTGTGGTCTTACAGACTATGGTCTGTATTTCACATGTATGCACGTTCCTGTCCTGTTTTACTCACCTCTTGTCCTTCTACTAGAAGGCATGAGGCATCAGCCCAAACAACAATATGCTACTTGAGTGGCTTATAATATTGATTAGGATCCAGCCGGAAGGATTCAACCCCATTGCTGATGGACTCCAATGGAAGTCACAGCTACCCAACAGATGGGGAGATACAGCAAGTTCCTTGTGGCCACAATAAAAATGTTTCAGAGCATTGATTCCAATTATAGTGTTACGAGCTCAGTAGGACACCACTGAAATTCCAAAATTTTCAGCTTACTAGTTATCCTAACCTCAGGAGTCAGTAACACTGAATGACTGGAACCATTTACTACAAATTAGTACTCCTGAGTCCACTCACTGCTTTCTTACTGGTTTATGCAAGTACCCATTTATAAGACAGTTACAGGTACCTCACAAAGACACGTATCACTGCCTCATAAAGACTGCAGACTGTGTAATGTTTGCAAGTTACTTAAAGACCTTTGGATAATTGCCTATAATTATCCAAATATAGTCCCAGCATTGGTATCAAATAATTTTAAGCAGCTTGCTAGATCCCAAAAATACAAAAAATTTGTATTTATAAGTATCAACAAAGTTTACATTTTATACATGTTAAGCACTCTTTTATTCAGGCTTTATTTCCTTTCCTGTCTACTGCATGTTAAAGAAAAAGACAACCAAACTGCAACAAAGGAACATACTGTAACAAAAATTGAAACTGAAGAGTCACTAGGACTGAAAAATAATAATTCAGAAAAACAAGCACACATACACTTTAAACTTCCAGCTCTTCAGAAAAATCAACTATTTGATAGCTTACTAACAGACATGCCACTTGCATAAAATATGGTAACAGAAGAAAAAGTAATGGAAACTGTATGAAAAATGAAGATGTAATCTAATTATAATCAGCACTCATCTCAGATGTCAGTAAATCCTGTTAAATCCACATGATTTACTAAGGTCTTGGAAAGACTCTCAAAATGACCAGTTCTCAACAACGGGTACGTTACTGTCAAATACTTGTGCTTTGAGAAACATAATATAACATTTCTGAATTTAGCTTTAAACTAATGAAAAGAAAATGCAAGCATTTTGGAGAAACTTTGAATGAGACATGAGGGTACCAGTTACTCTGCAGCAAGTAGAATGCATAAGGCTACTTGCTGCCTAGAGGCTGATTTGATACTGAAAGTTGCTGTCCCTACAGAGATGGAAGTGCATGGGAGATGTCATGACACGATGACACCTGGGTAGCCACTTTGGCAGTCTGGGCAAAAATGACTATCACAAAGGACAGCAAGCTCCAGTCAGAGATCTAAGTATTACAAATTAGCTTTGCCATAGGAACTCCAAAAAGCACCACACAGTCAATAAAAAAGACAAACTCATTTCAGAAATCAAAGTTTTAGAATCCATCGGGAAGGTTAAAACTGCCTATATTTATTTTAAAGAACCACAAAAGAAGACTATTTGTACTTTTCTTTTTACATAGGAGGAATGCAGTTTAAAGAGAAGTCAGAAGCAGCGTCTGCCAC